>JAJPGS010002054.1:1200000-1800000 GCA_028654335.1 Alnus rubra | reverse complement strand
CAATGGTGAGCACATGAAAATCTTTCTAGGACTTACCAATCCAATCCATTCCATAAACCTTGTAGCCATTAGCATTCAGTTGCTTTGCAAAATCATTGTATCTGCCACTGTAGACAATAATTAAAAAAAAAATCCTTGAGAAATAAATCAACCTTTAGAGTATACTGAAAATTACTTTTAAATTGTGATGATGCACGAATCACAAACCTGTGTTCATTCAAGCCATGCATAATAAGAACTAGTCCCCTGTACAAAATAGATAACAATTAGCACTTTGATCCCATAAGAAAGTTGAAAACCTAAGTGAAACTGCTGTAGAACTTAAGGACACTTCTTAACCATTGAGAGACACAGTAGCTTAGCACGAGATTCTATATTGCAATTAATAGAAGATAGCAAAGCTCTATTCAGTTAACAAAAAATAAAACAAATATGAAATAACACCTTTGAAGTGTTGACAATATAATACAAAAAAAGATTGATTATAAACCCGTTACTGATCCACTCAGGATAAATTTCCAAACAGTTCCCTTTGACTGTGAATTGGCTACATGGAATCTTGTGCATTATGGTAGACCTGAAACAACTATGACTTGCACATTGAAACAAAAGGTAGTCCTGAATGAACTGACCACCACAAGTTTTCAACACATGACCGTTAATGTCATTTATCACCACATGACCTTTATTTGCATGGGTTTTTGGTGGCCGAACCACCTAAAGTGGGTGGTTCAGCAGTCCAAAATGGGTGGTTTGGCTACTCTACCCCAGCCCCTTAGAGGTGGTTGGGCCACCCCCTCCAACCAAATTTGAGGGTAACCGAACCACCTCCAATTCAGTTGACTATGGAAATAACCAAACCACCCCAAGTACCTGGAAGTGGTTGGGCCACCCCCCAACGACTGACTCTAGGGTGGCCAAACTATCCCAAGCGCTTGGGTTGGTTCGGCTACCCCTTCTGGCCAACTCTGGAGGTGGTCGAACCACCTTCATGCGGTTGGAGACGATGGCCAAACCACCTTTAAGCCCTTGAGGGTGGTTAAGACACCCCCCAACCATGCCACCAATTAATTTTCTGGGGTGATTTTTTGGAGTGGCTGTTTAATTTTTTTTTTTTTTTGAACTGAAATTTTTTGTTATTTTGCCTTGTTGTCAAGATTTGAGCTATTCATTTAAAATGAACGGCTCACAAAAAATGTATTACATCTCATACAAATTACACAATACCTATTGCATGAGACCTCAATCCGAAATTTTGTTCGGATCTAGTGGCCTTTTCCATAAACTGATAAAAGATAGCGGAGGGGACCCCATGAAATAGGGGTACCTCATGAAAGATATATTGGACTAAGAAAGAGCCAGGAGAAATGATAGCTGACTTTACTTGGGTACCGAGATCCTTGGGACACGTCCTGGCATAGGAAATTACAGACAAAATGCTGCAGTCCATATTATTCATTTTAGAAATGATGCGGCACTTGCCAATTATAGCACACCTAAAAATTACTAAGTTTTGAACTTGTGGCAGATAAAGGTCTAGGTCTTTTATTTTGATAATTAAGAATAGAAATTAATGATATTTTTACTCTCGTATGAATTTTTTGTACATCTCATTTTTAGATCTATCTTTGTATTTGTATTTATGGGACCACATTTTGAAAATTAAGAATTGAGATTTAGTGGGAGTAAGGGTCTAGGTTTTTAATTTTGATAATTAAGAATTTGAATTTTGGTTAAATGACAAATAGGTCATTCTGCCATCCCATTGAATGATTAAATGTATAGAAAATATAATGAAAATATTTATTTGTTACTTAGACAAAACTCATATCATTAATTGTTAAAATTAAAAATTTAGGTCTTTATTTATCATAATCCCAAAACTCAGAGGCTTTTGAGGCAATTTCTTAAATAAATGAAAATTTGTTGGAAATGCAGTCATTTATGCACCGTTCCATTAGCATATAGTAATTTAGTAAAGACAAAACATTGCAATTTTATTATATACAACACCTTGAATTGTAAATTTTTTTAATTTTTTTTTAGGCGTCCCCCTTCGAATTTTATGGACAGAAATTTTTTACAAACCGGTTCGTAGAAAATATCCTACAACCCACGTGTAAGAGTGACACGTGTTCCTTGGCATGTGAGAAGCATGCGTTATTTTAATAGCATATGCTTCTCATATGTTTTTTTTTAATAACATTATTAAAAAATCATGTGATTCTCACATATTTAAATGACACATGTCACTCTTACATGTAGGTTGTAGGAAATTGGTCTGAATTTTATTTTAAAAGAGACGATATAAACAAACAATTATAAGCAAACAAAAGAAGATTCCAGTTCCACAACAACAATTAAATATCCACCAAAATAAAGAAAACATTAATCGAAAATTAAAAAGGAAAAAAAAAATCAATGGGCATTTCCAAAAATAAAAATAAAAAAGATTTTTTTTTTTTTCCCAGAACCAATGAACCATAAAAGAAGATATTAACATAAAATAAACGTCTGTCCCACAATTCTTATAAGAGACAGCCCACACATTTTCGTTGTTTTCATTTTGCCAAATAAATGAAGGCAGAAACCAATAAAAATTTAAAAGAATGCATTTCCAACACTTCATTTATCTTACCATTTCCAAAACACCAATTTATTTTTTTATTTTTTTTTTATTTTTATTTAAAAAAAGAAACAGAAAGACAGAGCAAGCATTTATCTACCTGGTGTTGACCGAAACCGGTGTCCAGGACTGTGTGAAAATGGTGTCGCCTCTCGCCGTAACAAACAGCGAGTACTCTCTCACCGACTTCTTGTTCTTCTCATCACCATCACCATCACCATCACCATCACCATTACCATCCTGCATCACTCTCCTCGTTGCCAGCGCTCTTCTCGCCGCCACTTCCTGCTCCACCGTGCGGCTCTTCCTCGACGCAACCATCCCCGCCGGAACCCTCACCACCTTCCTCTGATGGCGGTGGGCCCCACCGCTCTCCTCACGCTTCTCTTCCTTTCTCGATGACGGGGCCCGCCGGAACGGGACCAGGAGGAGCAGCACGAATGCGTTGATCAGCATCATCAGGCTCCTCCACACGCGCAGCGAGCACAGCGCGTTCACGCGCCCGCTCGCGCCCGACGTCAGCATTAACGGCGACGACGACGACGACGACGACGAAGAAGACATACAATCCATTCCCGCCCTCCTCCTCCGCCCCAAAACCAACGGATATTCGGGTCCGAATCTGGTGGACTTCACGTATATTCTTCTTCTTCTCGCATGAAATTGTGGAATTTCCCTAGGGAGTACAATCGGTGTCTTGCTGTAACAGATCATAAACCGAGAAAAAAGCAAAGAATTCTCTCTCTCTGTTTGAATAAACTATTCTTTTGCTAAATTTAGTTGAAGAACCTTTTGCCCAAATTTAGAGCAAAAACCTAAAATTATATATAGACTTTCAATAAATTTTCAGCGAAAACGACGAGTGTGGATGAAGAAATGGGATTAAACTAGCTAGGGTTTTTTCTTTTGGTTGCTGTGGCAGCTCAAATATAGAGGAGCTAGCACGATGATTTTGCTTTCTCTGTGGCTTTTGCTTTCTCATAATTGAATTTGCTGCAAAGGAACATAGGATAGGACGTCACGGCTAAAGAAACGTCCAAATCAGGGGGAGCTCCATCCATCTAATCTCTAATTCGATGGCTTGGAGGACGACACGTGGCTTTAATAAAAAGAAATATTTCAAAAGGGTGACGAAAATAAGGTGTCGTGTTTGAACAGAACACACGTTTCAGAAATGCGGCGACCTGCCGAATGATGCGGGCTTAAAAAATAGTCAAACCTGCTAGCAGCTTACGGAACTCTCGGTGAAACGTGTCGTCCTGTGAATCGATCTCGTGAGCCGAGGTTCTGGTCCTCTGGATAATTCATCCCACTCAGTTTTCTCGTGGCTCACTATTTTTTTTTTCTTATTATTATTATTATTATTATTATTATTATTATTATTATTTTTTAAGTAGCCTCGTTCGTTACTCACAATTTAGGATTAACAGGTGGGACAGTTATTAACAGTTACTAATTGCCAACTATTGCTAATTAAATAGCTGAAAATTTTAAAATAACAGTAATCAAATAACCGGGTATATTAATTGCGATTACTGATTTTAGAAAACCGACTAATAATTAGATAGATAATCAGTTTCTATATATATATACATATACAAATAATTATATATATATATATATATATATATATATATATATATATATATATATATTTTGTAGATGAGCTTCAGACTTAATTTTTAAATTCAAAAAAATAAATCATCTTACATTTTTTAATATAAAAATTTGGTATTTTTTTGAATTGTCATTATATTTTATAATATTTGTTTATTTGATTTTCTTTGTAATCATTTTATTTAATCTATGGACTTGATTATGAGTTCATTGAGATGAATAAATGGTGAATGGTAGTCTAGTAGTATTTACTATTTAACATTGAATATTGAACGGAAACAGGAAAAAAAAACAATATATGAAAACTAGTTACTTGATTAATAACCGTTTTTTAATAATCGAATAACCGGCGGTTTGTTTTGATTAGAGGAAGCATGAGTCACATAAAAGAATTAATCAAAATTATAATCAGGGTTTTCTTTAATTAATTGTAAGATCCAAAATCACATTAAAAAAAGAAGAAGAGGAGGATGCATGCAGCAGTAGTTTTCTTGCAGCCTATCAAGTATGGTTTGTAAAAATTAACTCTTTTATTTATGTTTTGTTATTTACTTTTCGAATTTTGGAATGAAGTTTTTATTGGTTGCTGAAAAGTTATTTAAAAAGGGAAAAAAGAAGAGGAGGTGAGAGATTTGCATGTGAAACTCATTAGTCAATTCTAAGACAAGAAAGACCATTCCAATGGACCAAGTCGGCTCAAAGATTTGTAGGGGGAGGAGGATGTCAATGCTGTATTTGTTGGCGACCTATTGGGGAAAGATCTACAAATATTTGCATGTGAAACTCATTTGGTGTCTGATTTTGACCTAACTAAATTTTGAGGAAGCATAATTAAGTTAGGCCAAAATAAGACACCAAACTTCCTAACCAATACTTAATAAACCCAATTAATTCATTAGCATTAGCTTCTCTTAATGTTGTAGATAATCAATTAGACTATTCTTTATCCAATGTTATAGTTGATAAACGTGAAGGCTTTGTTGACCGAGGATACTCTTCATCCTTAACCAGCCCCCCTCAAACATATGAGAGGTGGAGTGACCATGAGTTTGTCTTTGAGAAATAAAAATTTGGATGATATGAGTCCCTTGTAAAAATCTTAGCACATTGATTTGCTGTGGATATGTAACTAGCAACAATATCCTTACGTAATATTTCCCCTCTGATAAAATGATAGTTAACTTCAATGTGCTTTGTTCTAGCATGATAGATATAATTAGAAGCTAAAGCAATAGAATCTAAGTTATCACACCAAAGTCAAGGGCGATTAGATAAGACGGCCTTCAAATCTTTAAGAAGCATTTGTAACCAGTATAGTTCAGCGGTGGTGATAGCCATGGCATGATACTCAGCGTCTGTGCTGGACCTTTATGATGTTTTTGTTATGAGGTCTAGGACAGAGAGACTAAGTATCATTGTCACACAAAGCTTGAATTGCACTTTCCGTAGCAGCAAACCAATAGGGATGAGACATAGCCTAAGAGAATGTAGTAGGTTCTCTAGGTAAAGAGATAGAATGCATGGCTTTCAAGGGATACTTTGTGAACTTGAGAGAATGATAAATGTGATAGTTTGTGAAGTCTTTGGGCTTAGAATTACTTGTCGTAGATCGAGTGACAATATGAGAAGAAGAGGGCTCAAGTGGATGAGACAAATCTTGGCTTAATGATTGAAAGGTTTCTAGTATAACAGTAGGGATTGGTACTGCAATGATAGGGTTGTTAGTATAGTTTCCGGTACAATGAGGTACGCCTTTGTTGGTACTTGCTTTGATTGCTGCAAAACAATAAAAGTAAGCAAAAGAGCTTGTTGGGGGTGCTGGCTGGATCCCACTCTGATGCTTAAGTTAGCATGTATTTCGGGAATGAAAAAAATAGCAATGATCTAGGGTTCTTGAAAGGAATTTCGTCCCCTTTTACCTGATACATTTTGTGTGATGACACTTTTTTTTTTTTTTGATACAACATATAAAACGAGTCATCATAGTGGCACGACTACATGTCGCTCAATCAACATATGGTGCATGCCCCATAACATGCACCTGATAATCAGAGTTACATCTAACAACAGAATATAATACTCAATGTGCAGCGGATAGGGTTGGCAATTTTTGACACGACCCGCAAACCTGACACGAATACTACATGAAAAAATATAGGGTTTGGGCTAATCGGGTCAACCCGATTATCACCCGATTAGAATCGTGTTTGACGGGTTGACCCGCCAACCTGATTGCGACCCGATTAATTTTTTTTTTTCCAACCCACCAACTCATTTATGACACGTTTACGACTCATCAACCTGTTTATGACTCGAAACCCGTTTATAGCATTTTTTTGAATATATATATATTAAATAATCACAATCGGGTTGACCCGTTCCAACCCGATTATTAATTGGGTTGTATTCGGGTTGCTAATCGGGTTGTACTTCAACCCGCCAACCCGACGGGTCGACACCAACCCGACCCACCAACCCGAATTGCCAAACCTAGCAGCAAAACACATATCATAAGCGGAAATACATCTAATACATAACAGTTAATTACAACATGAGCCATTTATAAGTCTATCTATTTAAGGCTTATAAAACACATTACACTAACTACATATTAAAATAAAGGCTCAACAAATACATATGTCACGTAGGACACCAGCCATAAATAAAATACCCAAATGCGAACTACCCATGAGTCCATGACTGATGACTGTCGCGATGTGCTCCAATCATAACATCATATACGCTAGGTGGATGAGTCAATATCTATATCTGTAGAACCTGCAGCCAAAGCAACAATGTATGTACGAATGCGGGGGTTGCCGCATCTGTACAAGTGGAATTATGAGCCCACCGTCTTAGCATAAATACATACACTAAGACCTTAGAGGTATACTATTTACTGAGTTTTCGCAAAGAACCAACTATTCTTTCTAGTCTTGCGTACGCTATAACAGCTACCAATTTTATAGACTTTTGTTTGAAAAACCTACATAGCTGATATAGCGAACACCGACTAATATAAAACATTTTAAGAATACTATGCAGCTGAAACTTATACGTAGAAGTTCCATTGTTGAAAATAACTACATACATCATCACTTACTATAATACTTTTGATTCAGTGAGACTTAGAAAACAATGACATTTAAATCATGAAACCATTCGATAGAAATATGCATCAATTCTTTCCCATTGAGACTCTTATGCATACTAATACATCTAGCAAAACTACTCATAGTATAAAAACATCACTCATAAAAACAATGTTATACATGCTCATGCTCATTGTTTTATGCCTTAAGAATTTAACCCAAGTATAGTGCTTTAAGGGAATCTAACCCAAGTAAGCACCTCATGGGAATTTAACCCATGGTGAAGCACTTCTTGGGAATCTAACCCAAGTAAGTACTAGTACCTCAAGGGAATCTAACTCAAGTAGGTACCTCATGGAAATCTAATCCATGGTCGAGGACCTTAAGGGAATCTAACTCAAATAAGTACATCGGGGGTAGTTTAAGGGAATCTAACCCAAGTAGGCACCTCATGGGAATCTAACCCATGTATAGTTTCCCGTGGGCTATAAACCTCACTTCGATGTACGTTTAGCGTTCATATGCTTATACCTCATGCCTTAAAACAATACATTTCATTTCATGAATCATTCTTGTAACACATGCTTTTTAAAAAAAAACATAAACAGTTCAACATGTCATTTCTTAAACAATTTGCACAACTTAAATCTCTAACCGCAACAGGCATCAAATACATACATTTAATTCCCAACCACGACAGACAGTCAAACATTTAAAACATAATTCAAATTACACTTTTCATTCATGCAACAATTCTCATAAACATCATTGCAGTATTTTAACATAATTGAAACTACTCAAATCATTCAAACACATGTATTTCAACATACAGTCGGTTCGGATTTGTAAAACACATATATTTTGAAATTTTATAATATACGAAAATAGTAGTTTCTTAGTGAGTAGAATACTCACCTTGGCTGCGCGGATTTAAACACTAGGTCTTCTAAACACCACATTGCAATGTATCATTATGGAATAACACATTGCACTATTTTGCACTTTAAATGATTAACACCCTAATTAGCACTTGAATCGCTTCATAATATTTTTAAAGGTTCCAAACGTCTACCCATAAATCATAGACGCTAACTAAAACTCAAACAATACTAATCCAAAGTAATTACTAAGGATTAGATATTAAAATCACTATTTAATTAATTATTAATCCGCAATTATTTCACTAACTCATAAATTATTTTCGCGAACACTTTTATAATAATATTAGCCCTAAAATTATATTCACTAATTTATAAATTATTTTCGTTAACCTAGTCACATAAAACACTACCGTATTTAAAACAACATTAACCCAAAAATTATATTCACTATTCTTTTACAATAATTACTAACTTATTAACATAATTTAACATTCTAGGTTTTAATCACTTAAAAACCCTCAGATTAATTTAACCCATCAAATTAGGTTTTTCAAAATTAACTCATAATTTATAAAACACTACTCCCATCACAATGTTATTAACTCATAAGCATTTTACTAAGGGTTAATCTCATAAAAATACAACTGAAATTAAATATCCAAAAGTTAGGGTTTGAGAAAACTCACCAAACCTAAACTCATAGTTTGGGTAGTCTCAAGCAAGTTTCAAGTAACCCATACTTAAAGAAAACACTAGATTAAACTCACATTTCAATATTTTAACCCAAAATCTGAAGAGCACGAATTTAGTGTTTTACCTTAAAATGATTAGTGAAAATGTAAATCCAAGTGCAAGGATCACGTTTTCGTAAGCGAATTGAAGATCAGACCGTTGGATATTCATACATCGCGATTTTTCTATGAAAAACCAAATGGACTTTTGGAGAAACTCTCCCCTGTTTTTTTTTTTTTTTTTAATCTTTTCTTTTTGTGGAAGGCATCGTATTTTATTTATTTATTTTTTAATTTTTTTGCTAAAGGGCCGTGTGGCCCTTCTTTCCTAAAATGGCCATCGGGCCACATTATTTTTTTTTTATTCTTTTAGCTTTTCTTTTCTGAATCTTCTTTTTCCTTTTCTATTTTATTTTATTTTTATTTCATTTTCTTTTATCTCTTGTCTTTTAGCATATGATTATTCTACACCCAACTCTTCCCTTCTTTCAAAGGCCGACACACCGCATCTCTCCATTTAATGTCCCATTCTATTTTATCTTTTGTTTTCATCCTATTTTCTTTTCATTTTAATATTTATTTTATTTAGTTACTCTCCTTTTAATTTATTTAATTTTTCTTTTACTTTTCTATTTATTTTATTTACTTATTATTTCTTTAATCTTATTTTCTATTTTATCTTCCCTTTTCTATTATTTATTTGGACCTAAAAATATTATCTACGCGTCCTATTGCATTTTCTAATCATCTAATTAATCTGAGTCGTTTCTCCACTAAAGTTTTGGGAAAGAATTTTGTCAACGAAACATAGTAATAATATTCTTTGACTGATTATTTGGAGTTTAAAAAAAAATAAAAATTGTTGTTGTTGTTGATCTATTGAAAGAATGGACCGATCATGGTCCGGCGCTTATTAATGAATCATGTGTTTCTCATATGTATTTTAAAAAGTGTATGTGATTACATGTTTTAAGGACAAATGTCAATTTAAATATTTATATACTTGTTCCAATTATATTAGATGTGTAACCGAAAATAATAGCACCATAAACAATAATAAAAACGTAATTTTTTTTTTTTAATAAAAACGTAATTAAAAGTAGTAATTACGACAGTGAAACCGTTACTAGCTTTCTCAAGTATTGGATAATTTTTCAACGATTAATGAGTAATTATGTATAATGGCATATTCTCAATTTACGGTTGCATTTTTTTTTTCCTTTTAATTAAGATTGATTTAAGGGTAAATTTACAATGCCACGTCAGCATAAATAATGAGAGACGAATAACAAGAAAATACGAAGTAACATTTCTCTTTCACAAATATATATTTTACTATATATATGTTGACCTGGCAGGATCTAGTTAGCAATTTTTTATTATTATTATTGTTCAAGGGTTGATCCATGACTAGTAGACCTTGTCACGTTGGCATATTGAGATATTTGTGAAATATGGTATATTATATAGCATTTCTTTCAAAATAATGCGTTTAAATTATAGAGTAATGCTAAAAACCAATTAAATTAGCTTTTATCCCATTACTATTTTACATTACAGACATTGTTGTATCAATCGGCCCTTGAATTTTTACTTTTATTTTTATTTTTCTAATAAGGAAAGATTAGAAACCATAATTTAAAAAAAAATAAATAAATAAAAAATAAAAAATAGAAGCACGCTAATGCTTTTATTTATATCGGTGTAAAAAATATTTTTCGTATTTTTCATTGTTTGGTGCGACAAATAATAATAGCCAACTAAAGACATTTTTTATTTGAACGAAAAAGTTTGTTTAATTTCGGTAAAATATTTTTCCCCCAACTTTTTTTTTTTTTTTTTTTTTTTTTTCGAGTTAAGTTTTTCATTCTCAAATGGTTGGAGTTTGCCAAAATAACTCCGAGCCTCTGCTAGACCATTGTCAAACGACGAAAAATGTTTTCAACATAAAACAATTTTTTTTAAAATAATTTCTTTGAAAAAAATATATTTTGTCAAAAAAATATTTTAGGTCGAAATAAACAAAGCCTAAATTAAAAAATGCATCTGGAAATACCATGTGTGCCTCTATGAAGTACATTGTTAATATTATATTAACAATGGTTGAAAAAGCAAAGAAAATGATTGCAGTCGATCGAGCTACAAAACAAAAACAAAAGCCACTTGTTGACAAACAGCCAACAAAGACAGTAACTCCATTCCTAGCTACCATAATCAAAAGCCCAGAAACGCTCAGCATCATCCTGGAACATACTCTAGCTATTACTCTAACAGCTTCCATGTACCTTTTCAAGTGTCAGTACTCCTCCTACCCCAACAGTTAATTATATCCCAATTCTCCCATTGACAACTGGGATTGTTCTTCATACCCGATATCTTATAAGATTAATTAACCTACAAAGAAGCTGCTGTTACTGCCCTGAGAGAACTGAGAATTTGATGAGACCAACTCTATCAAATCCATCTCTTTCTTTGCATTAGAGGAGTAAGCTTGATGATCTGCCAGCAGCAACTCCATGTTCATGTCGTTCGACTCGTAGCTGTAATCATTGGCGGCAGCGCCGCCATTCAGCAGGTAAGACAGGTAGAGGTCAGAATACAGGTGGGTCTCTTTTGTTTGGAGGTTAACGTTGTTGTTGGCTGTCGTCTGAAAGCTTGAACACTCGACAACATCATGATCAGTCAGCAGCTGACCGCCATTGTTTTCAACAACATGAAATGTCTCGGGTTGATTAATGTTGTCAACATGCGGCTGGTTTGCAAAGAAGTTTTGCATGAAGAGCAGTTCATCGTCATACGTTTGAGAAATGTTCAATGTGGGTGAGTCAAGAAGTTCTTCGGAGAGGGTGGAAGTGTTACTGGTGGTGGGGGGGTGGAAGTGTTGTTATTGAGCTTTTTGCTTCTGATGTAGTCTTGAAGAACAGAAGACTGGGGCTTTCCCTTTTGACGATCTGTCTGCTTGTTCTTTCTCCTTGAATTCTGCCTTCTTTTCGTGGCATTCCAATGGTTCTTTATTGCATTTTCTGTTCTTCCTGGAATGAACTTAGCGATCTCCGCCCATCTGTTCCCAACCTTCTCATGAGCTTCAACTAATACCCTCTCCTCCTCCTCACTCCAGCTATCCTTCTGAAACAAACCCATACAGCAACAAGAACGGTTAAAAGTATTGATTAATCGATTAAATTTACGTTTTTTTTTCTTCATAAGTTTAAGAATGATTTAACAAGAACAAAAACATTGGGCTATTGCATTGTAAAAGCTAAGAGAATTAGCCAATGTCACATAATTCTACATATACAAAGGCATCAACTTTTATAACGCTCGGGTATATATGCATGTATAAAAGAGATGATGAACAGTTAAAATTACTCGCTGAAAAACAAAAGGGGATAATTAAACAATTTTTGGAAGGAGAATATATGGTGTCAACGATCTAATTAAGCTTTAATTGCATGTCATGGTACTACTATGCGAATCTAAAGCCATGGATCACAAAGATCGAAGAAGGATCTAATGAAGATAATGAAATAGATCTCCTACATAGATCCTTCAGAATCTGAATCTGTATCTTCTATACATTGACTAGGAAACTAGTGTAGATTACAACACAAACCAGATAATTAACGAAACGTATGATTAATTTTTCTTGTCGAAATAATGGTTTAGTTATATCAAATCTAAGAATCTAATACAAGTTTTCAGTTCTTAGATACCCATAAAAGTCCTAGGTTCCAAACCAATTACATGTATATATATATATCACAACATGAAGAAAACCTTGATATCTGGGCGTAAATGATTGTGCCATCTCTCCCGACACTGCTTGCCAGCTCTTCCAGCCAACTTCTCAGCTATCTGCGCCCATTTCCTCACTCCATATTGCTTCACCAACCTGATTAGTGTCCTTCAAACCACGAAAAAAAAACCCAAAAATATTTCAGTCTATTGAAACAGGAAACAAAGATATATAAATATTAATATATACTACTTGTAAAAATATAAGGAAAAACAAAAAAGAAAAAGAAAACATCAAGCCTTTTATTTCACCTATCCTCCTCATCTGTCCATTGCCCCTTGATCAAAGCTTCAGACGAGCATTTTTTAGCTTTCTTTGCCACGCTTTTAGAGTTCTTCCCCACGGCCTTCACTTCTTCTTTGAAATCCATATTAGGGTTTCTCTCATGCATCCAATTCAGAGGCTCTCCATCCACAAAAAACTCGTCAACAAAGCTGAACAAGCCATTATCTGAAACAAGCACTTCTTTGTTTTTTGCATAGTTCTGAGCTTGTTGCTGGGAGAAATGGTTTTGCTCATACAAGAACCTATCTATGGCTGTTAATGGTGGACCGGGACGGTATAGGGGAGGGTTATTCTGGGAATTTTCATTCCCGCAAGCGCCTCTCCCACCACCTTCTCCTCGTCCTTCCATAACAGGAGCTCCCTTGAAGAGGAGACTGAAAATTAACCAGAAGAGAAATGGGTATTTTGTGGGCTTGATTTTTGGGAAGGTTTTGTTTTGTGGTTTTTTTTTTTTTTTTTTTTTTTTTCTTCGCTTAGCTTGTGAGACAACCTCCATGACAGGAGCTGGACAAGAAGCTTATACCAAGCCTTGTAATTAGCCACATGGCATGATAACCGCTGATCCGGGGGAACATCCAACGGCTGAGAATCGGATTTGGGTGTAACTCCTAAGCTTCCTCTCTTAGACAAAAGTAGAAAGAGTAGGGGAGAGATTAGTGGGTTCGTTATTAAACCCACAATTATTGTTAATTTAATTCCTTGTCTTATAAAAAAAAAATTACAAATTATTGATAATTTTGGCGCCATTATGTTGAAAAGACGAATATGGCCTTTTTTTTAAGGCAATTTTGAGGGTGATTTTGATATTTCAATGCCAAAACTAAAAAAAAAAATGGAGGTCATAATTATTAAAACAAAAGGAAAACGTTGGTAGCTAAGGTCATTTCTGAAAATTAATTGTGATTAATTAGAGTGAGGAAATTGGGGAGAATTGTAAGACCTAGTTTTTAATTGCATGCTTGGATGGCTACTAATTGCCTGCACATGGACGTAATATTTGCCCTTTTATCTGTTTCTTATCTTTTTGGCTTATAAAAGCTCACTATTAATTTTACAAATGGGAAACAACTTAAATTTGCATGTTGATGAGTCAATATTTTAGAATTCAAAGAGGTAATTTAGCTCAAAGCAATGACGATTTATTTTGGTATTTTAAAGCTTTTTTTAAGTGCATGCCCCAAAGATCACAAGGGTCATGTATAAACTAGTTTTTTTCCTTTCTCTTTCTTGTATTTTTTATTTTTTAGAGAGAGAGAAAATCATGTTTAAAGTGGCTGGAAACTGATTAGGAGGGATCCAATATTGCGCTAGACATGAGCTAAAAATACATCTTCTAAGAAAAGGATAGGAAAAAGGATGAAATTATCGAAATCACAATTTTATTCCATTTTTATCTTGCTTTGTTGATGTAGCACTGTTTCAATAAGCTCTTGTTAAAAAAGAAATATTTAAGGGCCGATTGACATGGTCAGGTCAGCAAAGTAAGATAAAGTTTGGACTATAACATTACTCTAAGAAAATCCATGTTACCCTTAAGATTATATATATTAGTAGTCATTTATTATTTACCCCTTGTCCAGATAGATCAAAAGGAATAAAATTTTCACCATCCTAGTAAATTGATCAAAGCTTCAGACGAGCATTTTTTAGCTTTCTTTGCCACGCTTTTAGAGTTCTTCCCCACGACCTTCACTTCTTCTTTGAAAACCATATTAGGGTTTCTCTCACGCATCTAATTCAAAGGCTCTCCATCCACAAAAAACCCGTCAACAAAGTTGAACAAGCCGTTATCTGAAACAAGCACTTCTTTATTTTTTGCATAGTTCTGAGCCTGTTGCTGGGAGAAATGGTTCTGCCCATACAAGAACATGTCTATATATGGCTGTTAATGGCGGACCGGGACGGTATAGGGGAGGGTTATTCTGGGAATTTCCATTCCCGCAAGCGCCTCTCCCACCACATTCTCCTCGTCCTTTCATAACATGAGCTACCTTGAAGAGGAGACTGAAAATTAACCAGAAGAGAAATGGGTGTTTTGTGGGCTTGATTTTTGGGAAGGTTTTGTTTTGTAGTTGATATATATATTTTTTTTTCCGCTTAGCTTGTGAGACAACCTCCATGACAGGAGCTGGACAAGAAGCTTATACCAAGCCTTGTAATTAGCCACATGGCATGACAATCGTTGATCCGGGGGAACATCCAATGGCTGAGAATCGAATTTGGGTGTAACTCCTGAGCTTCCTCTCTCAGACAAAAGTAGAAAGAGTAGGAGAGAGATTAGTGGGTTCGTTATTAAACCCACAATTATTGTTAATTTAATTCCTTGTCTTATAAAAAAAAAAATTACAAATTATTGATAATTTTGGCGCCATTATGTTGAAAAGACGAATATTGCCCTTTTTTAAGGCAATTTTGAGGGTGATTTTGATATTTCAATGCCAAAACTAAAAAAAAAAAAATGGAGGTCATAATTATTAAAACAAAAGGAAAACGTTGGTAGCTAAGGTCATTTCTGAAAATTAATTGTGATTAATTAGGGTGAGGAAATTGGGGAGAATTGTAAGACCTAGTTTTTAATTGCATGCTTGGATGGCTGCTAATTGCCTGCACATGGACGTAATATTTACCCTTTTCTCTGTTTCTTATCTTTTTTGCTTATAAAAGCGCACTATTAATTTCACAAATGGGAAACAACTTAAATTTGCATATTGATGAGTCAACATTTTAGAATTCAAAGAGGTAATTTAGCTCAAAGCAATGACGGTTTATTTTGGTATTTTAAAGCTTTTTTTTAAGTGCATGCCCCAAAGATCACAAGGGTCATGTATAAACTAGTTTTTTTCCTTTCTCTTTCTTGTATTTTTTATTTTTTAGAGAGAGAGAAAACCATGTTTAAAGTGGCTGGAAACTGATTAGGAGGGATCCAATATTGCGCTAGACATGAGCTAAAAATACATCATTCTAAGAAAAGGACAGGAGAAAGGATGAAATTATCGAAATCACAATTTTATTCCATTTTTATCTTGCTTTGTTGATGTAGCACTGTTTCAATAAGCTCTTTTTGAAAATGAAATTTTTAAGGGCTGATTAACATGGTCAGGTCAGCAAAGTAAGATAAAATTTGGACTATAACATTACTCTAAGAAAATCCATGTTATCCTTAAGATTATATATATTAGTAGTCATTTATTATTTACGCCAGATAGATCAAAAGGAATAAATTTTTCACCATCCTAGTAAATTGATCAAAGCTTCAGACGAGCATTTTTTAGCTTTCTTTGCCACACTTTTAAAGTTCTTCCCCATGGCCTTTACTTCTTCTTTGAAAACCATATTAGGGTTTCTCTCATGCATCCAATTCAGAGGCTCTCCATCCACAAAAAACCCGTCAACAAAGCTGAACAAGCCATTATCTGAAACAAGCACTTCTTTGTTTTTTGCATAGTTCTGAGCCTGTTGCTGGGAGAAATGGTTCTACCCATACAAGAACATGTCTATATATGGGTGTTAATGGCGGACCGGGACGGTATAGGGGAGGGTTATTTTGGGAATTTCCATTCCCGCAAGCGCCTCTCCCACCACCTTCTCCTCGTCCTTCCATAATCGGAGCTACCTTGAAGAGGAGACTGAAAATTAACTAGAAGAGAAATTGGTGTTTTGTGGGCTTGATTTTTGGGAAGGTTTTGTTTTGTAGTTGTTGTGGTTGTTGTTGTTGTTGTTTTTTTTTTTTTTTTTTTTTTTTTTTTTTTTTTTCCGCTTAGCGTGTGAGACAACCTCCATGACAGGAGCTGGACAAGAAGCTTATACCAAGCCTTGTAATTAGCCACATGGCATGATAGCCGTTGATCCGGGGGAACATCCAACGGCTAAGAATCGGATTTGGGTGTAACTCCTAAGCTTCCTCTCTCAGGCAAAAGTAGAAAGAGTAGGGGAGAGATTAGTGGGTTCGTTATTAAACCCACAATTATTGTTAATTTAATTCATTGTCTTATAAAAAAAAAAATTACAAATTATTGATAATTTTGACGCCATCATGTTGAAAAGACGAATATGGCATTTTTTTAAGGCAATTTTGAGGGTGATTTTGATATTTCAATGCCAAAACTAAAAAAAAAAATGGAGGTCATAATTATTAAAGAAAAAGGAAAACGTTGGCAGCTAAGGTCATTTCTGAAAATTAATTGTGATTAATTAGGGTGAGGAAATTGGGGAGAATTGTAAGACCTAGTTTTTAATTGCATGCTTGGATGGCTGCTAATTGCCTGCACATTGAGGTAATATTTGCCCTTTTCTCTGTTTCTTATCTTTTTTGGCTTATAAAAGCTCACTATTAATTTCACAAATGGGAAACAACTTTAATTTGCATGTTGATGAGTCAATATTTTAGAATTTAAAGAGGTAATTTAGCTCAAAGCAATGACGGTTTATTTTGGTATTTTAAATCTTTTTTTAAGTGCATGCCCCAAAGATCACAAGGGTCATGTATAAACTAGTTTTTTTCCTTTCTCTTTCTTGTATTTTTTATTTTTTTTTATTTTTTAGAGAGAGAGAAAACCATGTTTAAAGTGGCTGGAAACTGATTAGGAGGGATCCAATATTGCGCTAGACATGAGCTAAAAATACATCTTCTAAGAAAATGACAGAAGAAAGGATGAAATTATCGAAATCACAATTTTATTCCATTTTTATCTTGCTTTGTTGATGTAGCACTGTTTCAATAAGCTCTTGTTAAAAAAGAAATATTTAAGGGCTGATTGACATGGTCAGGTCAGCAAAGTAAGATAAAGTTTGGACTATAACATTACTCTAAGAAAATCCATGTTATCCTTAAGATTATATATATTAGTAGTCATTTATTATTTACCCCTTGTCCAGATAGATCAAAAGGGATAAATTTTCCACCATCCTAGTAAATTGATCAAAGCTTCAGACGAGCATTTTTTAGCTTTCTTTGCCACGCTTTTAGAGTTCTTCCCCACAGCCTTCACTTCTTCTTTGAAAACCATATTAGGGTTTCTCTCATGCATCCAATTCAGAGGCTCTTCATCCACAAAAAACCCGTCAGCAAAGCTGAACAAGCTGTTATCTGAAACAAGCACTTCTTTGTTTTTTGCATAGTTCTGAGCCTGTTGCTGGGAGAAATGGTTCTGCCCATACAAGAACCTGTCTATGGCTGTTAATGGCGGACCGGGACGGTATAGGGGAGGGTTATTCTGGGAATTTCCATTCCCGCAAGCGCCTCTCCCACCACCTTCTCCTCGTCCTTCCATAACAGGAGCTACCTTGAAGAGGAGACTGAAAATTACTCAGAAGGGAAATGGGTGTTTTGTAGGCTTGATTTTTGCGAAGGTTTTGTTTTGCGGTTGTTTTTTTTTTTTTTTTTTTTTTTTTTGTTGTTCGCTTAGCCTGTTAGACAACCTTCATGACAGGAGCTGGACAAGAAGCTTATACCAAGCCTTGTAATTAGCCACATGGCATGATAGCCGTTGATTCGGGGGAACATCCAACGACTGAGAATTGGGTTTGGGTGTAACTCCTGAGCTTCCTCTCTCAGACAAAAGTAGAAAGAGTAGGGGAAAGATTAGTGGGTTCGTTATTAAACCCACAATTATTGTTAATTTAATTCCTTGTCTTATAAAAAAAAGTAATTACAAATTATTGATAATTTTGGCGCCATTATGTTGAAAAGGCGAATATAGCCCTTTTTTAAGGCAATTTTGAGGGTGATTTTGATATTTCAATGCCAAAACTATAAAAAAAAAAATGGACATCATAATTATTAAAACAAAAGGAAAACGTTGGCAGCTAAGGTCATTTCTGAAAATTAATTGTGATTAATTAGGGTGAGGAAATTGGGGAGAATTGTAAGACCTAGTTTTTAATTGCATGCTTGGATGGCTGCTAATTGCCTGCACATGGAGGTAATATTTGCCATGTTCTCTGTTTTTTTATTTTTTATTTTTTATTTTTTTTTATCTTTTTGGCTTATAAAAGCTCACTATTAATTTCACAAATGGGAAACAACTTAAATTTGCATGTTGATGAGTCAACATTTTAGAATTCAAACAGGTAATTTAGCTCAAAGCAATGACGGCTTATTTTGGTATTTTAAAGCTTTTTTAAAGTGCATGCCCCAAAGATCACAAGGGTCATGTATAAACTAGTTTTTTTTCCTTTCTCTTTCTTGTATTTTTTTTTTTTTTTTTTATTTTTTAGAGAGAGAGAAAACCATGTTTAAAGTGGCTGGAAACTGATTAGGAGGGATCCAATATTGCGCTAGACATGAGCTAAAAATACATCTTCTAAGAAAATGACAGAAGAAATGATGAAATTATCGAAATCACAATTTTATTCCATTTTTATCTTGCTTTGTTGATGTAGCACTGTTTCAATAAGCTCTTGTTAAAAAAGAAATATTTAAGGGCTGATTGACATGGTCAGGTCAGCAAAGTAAGATAAAGTTTGGACTATAACATTACTCTAAGAAAATCCATGTTATCCTTAAGATTATATATATTAGTAGTCATTTATTATTTACCCCTTGTCCAGATAGATCAAAAGGGATAAATTTTCCACCATCCTAGTAAATTGATCAAAGCTTCAGACGAGCATTTTTTAGCTTTCTTTGTCACGCTTTTAGAGTTCTTCCCCACGGCCTTCACTTCTTCTTTGAAAAGATATTAGGGTTTCTCTCATGATTCAGAGGCTCTCCATCCACAAAAAACCTGTCAACAAAGCTAAACAAGCCGTTATCTGAAACAAGCACTTCTTTGTTTTTTGCATAGTTCTGAGCCTGTTGCTGGGAGAAATGGTTCTGCCCATACAAGAACATGTCTATATATGGCTGTTAATGGCGGACCGGGACGGTATAGGGGAGGGTTAGTCTGGGAATTTCCATTCCTGCAAGCGCCTCTCCCACCACCTTCTCCTCGTCCTTCCATAACAGGAGCTATCTTGAAGAGGAGACTGAAAATTAACCAGAAGAGAAATGGGTGTTTTGTGGGCTTGATTTTTGGAAAGGTTTTGTTTTGTGGTTGTTGTTGTTGTTGTTTTTTTTTTTTTTTTTTTTTTTTCTCGCTTAGCTTGTGAGACAACCTCCATGACAGGAGCTGGACAAGAAGCTTATACCAAGCCTTATAATTAGCCACATGGCATGATAGCCGTTGATCCGAGGGAACATCCAACGGCTGAGAATCGGATTTGGTTGTAATTCCTAAGCTTCCTCTCTCAGAAAAAAGTAGAAAGAGTAGGGGAGAGGCTCTCTCTCTCTCTCTCTCTCTTTTTTCTCTAGAGCCTTATAGAGATGATAGACGTTTATTTTTATTTTTTGGTTGACAGATCAATATATGCCTACTAGTCAATATTATATACATTTTCTAAAAGCACTATTGGTAGCAACATCTTCCTTGTTTTTTAACAAGTGGAGGTTTTGTTCTCCCTTGTTGAATGGTGGTGGTTGTTTTCCCTTAGCTTTTCTAGGCTATGGTGGTTTGGGTTGTGTCGGTCATGTCGGTTGCTGGAGCTCGGCACGTGACCCTCACGCGCCAGGGAGTCTTCGCTCTTTGTCTGCGTGTGAAGGCCACGCTCCGCCTTTTCAGGCTGTGCTTTGTGGTGCCTGGGGTCCACGGCGTCAGATCTCCTGCTGGGTGCCTCCGGTGACAGTGCGTGTAGGACACGTGCCGCCATTCTGGCGAAATTAGCCTCTTTGCTTCACTGTCGATGACTTGTTTTGGGGATTTCTGCCTGTGATTGTGTATTCCCCATGTTTATCTTGTACAATCTGTTTTTGTATTGTTTAAATTTTACTGAAATTTATGTTGGTTAAATGCTAGATCAGCCCTATTTTATTTTGAGAGTGAGTTTTCAATGTAAAGATAGGATCAAATGTAATTTCTATAAGATTTGTATACTGTTTAGGCAGCTGATTTTAAGTCAGATTATTTTGACTTAAAGTTTAGAGGTCTTGTACCTTTTTCTCATGGTGTAAGCTTCCAGACCTTTGAAGCAATATATGATAGCACATGCTACTTCTTTAAAAAAATAAAAACAAATAAATAAACAAAGGGGCAGATATTGACCTGCTCAATAGAAAAAATAAAAATAAAGGGGTAGATATTGACGTGGCACGGACGTCAATGATTGAGTAAAATGGATAAAGATACTAAAATAAAAAGAAGTTGACGTCTAAACCTTCTATTATCTTAAATCAGCACTTGAATTAGATCTAAAAGTTTAAGCGGGTAGAATAAAGTAAATTTAATTATTTAAATAATATTTAAACAAATTTTTTTTTATTTTTTTATTTTTTTTTATGTGTGCAATCAAATTTCCTTTTAATATATCAAATTCAATATAAAAAATATTTAATTAAAATAGAAGGTAAATAAAAAAGACAGAGTTAAAGTTCAGGACTTCAGTTAAGATACCGTGTTAAATCACGAACTCATGACCTCTGCTCCATATTATGTTAAATCATTATTTATCCTAAAAATTTAAATCGATAAGAAGAAATAAATTTAATCATTTAATCAACACTTTAACATATTTAATGAATGCAGGTTCTTCTGCTGTTTGAAATGAAAGGTAAATGAAAAATACAGTTCAAATTTAGAATCTTTATTATGATATCATGTTAAATCACGAACGCACGACCCTCTGTTCTATATTATGTTAAATCATCACTTGTTCTAATAACTAATAAAAGAGATAAATTTAATAATTTAATCAATAATTTATTCTCCTGTTTCTTCGCACGAGAGAAAATGTCGAGGCACGTGAAGTTTGAGTCAAGTAGATAAGGATACTAAAAAATTAAAATAGAAAGAAGTTGACGTCTTAGCCTTGCTATACAAGCAATTCAAATGTACAAGTGCTCTGCCTCTGTTTCTTCGCAAAGACCCAGAACAAGAGAAAATGTCGACGCTGAGCTTTCCTCCAGTTCCCACTTCCCCAAGGGACGATGCTGTAGCACTTTACCGCGCATTCAAGGGTACCCTGTCTCTCTGTCTTTGAAATTTCTGTTATGTTATTGCTTTTATGCGTGGCTGATGGCTCACTAGTATTCTTGATCGAACCATGGAAATCCATCAAAATTTTCAAGTAAAAACCCAGTTTTTAGCTTTTATTTTCCTGTTTTTCTCTGTGGGATACACTCGTTCTTAATTAATTTATGGAAATTTGCTTTTTTGGGTAAAATTATAAGTACCAATTAACTTCTTTTGAAAACCCTCTCTAAACCTTACGATGTGTGTAAGAGGCAGCACACAACTCTGTTCCTTAAATTGCTTAACTATTCTTTAAATTGCTTTAAGTACCAAGCTTTGTATATATATATTGTGTGTGCGTATTATACACTTGCTATTTTGTTTTGTTGAATTGATTATTGTCCTATATTTGTTGGCACGCATTATCTAGTCTAGCATTTACTTCCAAGGCAATGAGGCATGTTTAATAAGTATTAAAACTTGCTTTTAAGGCAAGTTGTAATGAGAAGTGAAATCTTGTCAAGATGGCTAAAAATATTGTCTATACTCTGATGATGGGGTTTTCAAAATAATTACTAAAAATTTATATTTTTTAAGAACAAGTTATATGGATTTATTGAAGCATTTTGGGTTACTAAAGAAACTTGTGTTGTGCTCAAAGAAAGCCCAACATGATTAACAACGAGGGTATTTTTTTCTCCCTTTCCTCCTGTTCTAACATAAGTGCACCAAGCACCATGTCATATTTGGAATTGTATTTCTCCATCTGGAAACAATATTTTCTTTGAACAATCTAGACTCTGTGGTTACAGGACCCAGAACTTGTTGTTCCATTTCAGTTGATAAGGGTTATCTTCCGTGTAAAAGAATAATGTCCTGTCATATGCTTAAGCACCTAGAGGTAATAGGTGACGGAGTTGTTAGCTGTGAATGATGTTGGTCATGGATTACTTCAAATAAAATCATGAAGGTGTAGAATTTTGCTCTTGCTGTTGTTTCAACTAATGAAGTCTTAGAGAAGAGAAAAGAAAATAAAAACAGGAAGAGAAAATACAAAGAAAGAAAATAGCTGATTGTTCTTTCAAGTGAAGAAAGAAAATAAACAAGTGCAGTAGAAACACAGAGTACATTAACATGGTTCTTTCAGGTGAAGGAAGAAAATAAACACATGGCTCAAACAAGTGTCATAAACAAGAATGGTCTTTGGGCAAGCCACAATCACAAAAGCAGGCAGATGGTCTAGTTGCTTTTTTTAAGGAAGTAATGTCTTTCTGGTTATTATAATTGGCTTGGAACGTTGGAAAAGTTGCCTCCAGATATGATGTAACAAACCCATTTGCTGGGACTACATTGGTATGATTGAGCTTGTTGTAACATGCTTTTAGTCACTACCCCTTGCAGATGCTTATGGAAAATGTGTATGAGAACCAAATAAACTAGACTAAAACATCAGTGATTTGATTTGGGGTGAAATTAGTTCCATTGATAATGAAAAATGAGTAGCCTTAAATTAAAAGATTAGCATGAGAAGGTTCTGGCTGGTTTAGCTGGTAAAGTCTCATGGCTTTGTACCAGAAACCTGGAATTGAATCTTGCCTTTACTAGGACTGGGAGGGTCCATGGGAAGGGGGAGGTACCTCCTATTGTGTAGCCCAGCAATTGAACCAAAAAAGAAAAAAAGAAAAAAGATTAACATAATCAAGAAAGAAATGGATATTTTCTGCATGGAAGAAAAAGGTAATATTTCTGCAAGATTCAGAATGTTTTGCATTTTGTCACAAGGGCTTTTGCCTTGAAGATATTGTACCCAAACAGATAACTGAAAAGCAGTCTGGTTGCCTGCTGAAAAGTTTATGCCACTGATACTTATTACCCAAAGTAGCTTCTGCAAATTGTGATTTGATTTTTATTGACATGCTTCTGAAAAAAAGACATCAGCATGCGTGAATGTTCTAAGTAGTTCAAAGTATTATTTTTAAAGCATGTGTATGAACAACAGAAGCAATGAAGAATTTGTGCCATGACAACTTTAAGTGACCTAGAAAGTCATCTTTTCTTTTATCTTATTTGGTATTAATATGCAACTGAACAACTGGAATACATTTGAATGCTGGGCATATTTATAAGAAATGAATAAAATCAGTGTCTAAAACATGTAACTAGTTCTAAACCATTGGTTTATCTTGAGCAAAAATAGTACCCAAAAGTAGGTTTGAAAAAATTCTGCCATCCAAAGTTAAGTTGAAAAAGTTAATATTTTTTTTTTGGTTACAAGATTATCATTTTAAATCAGTAGAATATGTCATATTAGGCAGTTTTATTTCCTGAAATAGTTAGAAGGGAGTCTTAGCAATTTGTGATGGCATGACCAAATGGACAGATTTGGATTTTTTTTTAGGTTTGCTTATTTGGTAACCTGGGGCCAGGGAAAATTGTGAAGCTCTATTTATTGAGAGAGGGTTGTAGATGGGTTGGGGATTAACTAGGTGAAGCTTTGGTTGGCCAAAAGTCATCTGAAAGCAGCTAATATAACGCTGGCTTAGGGCTTGGTGGGTAAAATTAAGTTGTGCCATAATTGTCTTACGCAAGGCAACAAATGTTCGCTGTAAGATGGCAAGTTAGGCCCCATTTGTTTCGGTGTAAAATGTCTTCTGTTGGAAGATGTATTCAGCTGCAAACATTTTCAGGAAAAATTAGCTATCTTTCAGTGTTTGGTTGCAAACCTGAAAATGGTATGGAAAACATTTTTAAGTGTTTGGTTGGAACTTGAAAATGCTTTAAAAACACCACCAGAAATCACCACCACTGTCACTCCACTCACCCAAAATCAGCATACACAGCAGCAAAATCACCACACAAACACCAAATTAAAAAACTCACACCTATCAAAACCTCAATCAAAGGGAGGGAGGGAGGGAGGCGATGATCTCCAGTGGTTGATAGTGGAGAGAGAAGATTAGACAGTGGCGGAAGGCCAGTGGTAGCGTGATGGCGGTAGTCTACGGTGGTTGACAGCGGCGGCATTGTTAAGCTGGTGGCTATTGCTAGACAAAGACAATAGTGGTTGCCGATTGCGGAAGGCAGGGAGAAGAGAGATTGAGGTGGTGGTTGCCGAGTGCCATCACTGACGACGGTGATTTCTGTTTGAACTTGAGAGAGAGAGAGAGAGAGAGAGAGAGAGAGAGAGAGGGTGGAAAATCGTTTATGGAAACGAAGAGTAAAACATTTTATGCCCCCAATAGCATTGTTTTCTTTGGTCAACTGAAAATGTTCTTGGTTTCACCAAAATTTTCAGCTGCCCAAACACCCAAAAGTGGGGAAAACCTTTTTTAGTAAAAGTTCTACGCTGAAACAAATGGGGCCTTACTATTTGTGAGTGGCAGTTCTTGGTGGGGCAAATCAAGTTCTGCCACCAGTTTCCTACATTTTGATTGTACAATATATTGATAGTTATACATCCCAAAGTTTAAAAAGAGGAGATATTGACTATATTCCTTCTGTGAGCTGCTATATTATGTTGGGATTCCCATTGAGTGTTCTACTTGAAATGAGGTGTTTTAAGAAATCTCATTGCATATGCAGAATATTCGTTTACAAGTACTCTTGTTTAATTTTGTTTTTTCAGGGTTAGGGTGCGATACTGCAGCAGTGGTCAGCATTCTTGCCCATCGGGATGCAACACAGCGTGTTCTCATCCAACAAGAATATAGAACAATGTATTCTGATGACCTTATTAAACGCTTGACTTCAGAGCTTCATGGAAAACTAGAGGTAGCAATATTATACCTACTCATGAATTCTTTTAGGCTAAGGTCTGTGGAGCATATCAGAATTATATATGCTGATATACTTATTTATAGCTTTAACTCCTGTTCATATGATATTCTCCATTTATCAGACAGCAGTTCTGCTCTGGATGCATGATCCAGCAGGACGAGATGCAATAATTCCCAGGCAGGCATTAACAGGGACAAAGAATTTAGAAGCTGCCACTGAAGTATTATGTTCTCGTACCCCATCTCAGATACAAAGTTTTAAACAAATATATCATTCAAAATTTGGAGTTCCCCTTGAACATGACATTGAAAGAAACACCTCTGGAGATCATAAAATGGTAACTTTTCTCTATGTTTCTCAATTTAATCAAGGCTTAACTATTATGTTTTGGAGACTAATATCTCTGTTGCCTTGTCTAAATCTCACTTTAAGCTAACAGTATTCATGAATAATATCCACCTATCTCATTTAACTGTCCTTTTGTTTGTCTTTATGCTTTCCATATTGGATCACAAGACTTATTTTCTAGTGATAAAGCTAAAATAGTTGAGTTAGACTAAGTGTCTTCCTATTTTAGATAAATGTTAAGTTGTTGAGTTGTAATTATATTAGGTCTCTATGTTAAGAGATACGGTTGATAGGTGAGATAGAAGTTGTTTTGATGTAAATCACTTCTAGAGATTATCTAGAGATTTCGGTACTATATATATCAAGGTACTGCTATACAATTCAGTAAGCAGATTATCAACAAATACTCTAAATCCTATATGGTATCAGAGCCTCTCAAGACCTACATCTATGGCTATTCCTTCTTCTGAAACTGATTCCAACGTAACTTCTCCTCCTCTCTCAACTATTCTCTCCCCTTCCGTCCTACCACCACAAATCCAGAATGTCCATGCTCATATCTCCGAGAAACTGACACAAGACAACTATATTCTCTGGCAGTTTCTTATGGTCCCCTTCCTAGAAGGCCAAAATCTGTTCGGGTATATCGATGGCACAACTCCACGACCTCCTCAGCTCCTGCCCGACTCCACATCCAGACTTCTTGTTGCAAATCCGAGCTACCACTCATGGTACCATCAGGATCGGATGATATTCAGTGCTATCATCTCCACTCTCTCCGTAGAAACTCTCCCTCATGTCATTGGACTCACAACTTCCCGTGAAGTCTGGATCACATTGGAAACTCTCTTCTCTGCCCAATCTCAGTCTCGGATCATGCAGCTCAAACAACAAGTGTCCAACATGAAGAAAGGATCTCAAACCATCTCCACTTACTTCCAGAAAGCACAGGGATTATCTCATCTCCTAGCAGCGGTTGGCAAACTGATTGAAGCCTCTGAACTTGTCTCTCACATACTCGCTGGACTTGGCGCCGAGTATGACCCTCTTGTCACATCCGTAACTACAAGGCAAGATTCTATATCTCTAAATGATCTCTATGGCTTTATGCTGTCCTATGAACTGCGTCTAGAGCAACACAAATCTGCTCTTGAGATAAACATATCCATTGCTAACATGGCTCAACGCCAAAGTCCTGTCTACTCCCGCAACAACCGGGGCCACAATAATGGATATCGCAACACCAACTTTCATCGAGGAAGGGGCCGTGGACCACCCCGGCAGTTTTCCACATCCAACAACAATATGTCCCGGCGCCCGGTTTGTCAAGTCTGCCACAAACTCGGGCATACAGTAGCCACATGCTGGTTCAGGTACGAGCAAGGCAACCAGGCTGACTCCTCTCCTATGCAAGTCAACATGACTTCAGCAACATCTGCTTCTGACCCTTCATGGTATCCGGACACAGGAGCCAACGTTCATCTCACAAATGATCTCTCCAATCTCAATTTGAATGCTGAGGAATACACAGGCACAGATCAAATTCCTGTAGGCAATGGACAAGGTTTGCAAATTTCACATTCTGGCCGTGGTCTCTTACCAACACCCTCACGTAATTTCAATTTATTCTCCCTGTTTCATGTTCCTCGGATTCAGAAAAATCTTATTTCTGTAAACCAATTTACTAGAGATAACCATGTTTTCATTGAATTTCATCCCAATTTTTTTTTGTGTTAAGGATATTCCAACTCGGCAGCTCCTCCTCCAAGGCCCGAGTAAGTTCGGCCTTTATCCATGGCCATCCTCAAATGCTTCTTTTTCCAAGTCTCTTGCTGCTTTCATTGGTGAAAAAGTATCCTTGGACAAATGGCATCTTCGGCTCGGCCATCCTTCTACTCCCATCGTCAACCAAGTTATTCAATTCAATAAGCTGCCCGTGTCTTCTTCCAAGACTCATTCCTTCTGCTCCCCATGTCAGCAAGGAAAAAGCCATCGTTTTACATTTCAGTATTTCTCCTTCCACCTCCAGCAAACCTTTACAGTTGCTGTTTCTTGATGTATGAGGCCCTTCTCCTCAAAATTCTGTACACAATAAGAGATTTTATCTAAGTGTGGTTGATGATTTTAGCAAGTATACATGGCTTTATCCTCTTGAAACCAAATCTGAAGTTTGTGCTACCTTTCTTAGGTTTAAACAATTATTTGAAACCTATTTCACTACCAAAATTGTTTCTGTCCAGAGCGATAATGGAGGTGAATTTAGTCCTCTTAAGACTTCTCTCACCTCTATGGGAATTTCATATAGACTAAGTTGTCCCCATACACATCATCAAATGGGAACGGTAGAAAGAAAACATAGACATATTGTTGAAACCGGGCTATCTCTCCTAGCTACTGCCAGCATACCCTTAACTTTTTGGGACTCGGCTTTTGAAACTGCCACTTATCTCATAAATCGACTTCCCTCTAAAGTCACACAGAAAAAGTCTCCCTTTGAGTTACTTTTTCATCAAACCCCTGATTACAAACTCTTAAAGATATTTGGTTGTGAATGCTGGCCATTCCTTCGTCCATATAATTCAACTAAGTTTTCTTTCCGTTCTACATCATGTGTGTTCATTGGATATAGTAAAAATCATCTTGGATATAAATGTCTCCACATCCCTTCTGGTAGAGTCTATATTGCCCAACATGTTGTTTTCAATGAAACAAATTTCCCCTTTTCCAAATCCGAAGTTCCTAGTACGTCATCTCTCTCCAAATCCCATCCTTCCATGACTCTCCCTTTGGTTCTTCCTTCATCCCTTCCTCTATCTAGCTCCAGGCATGACTCTCTTAACATTCCATCATCAAATCCACCTTCTCCTGTCTCAGTCTCCACAGAAACTGACCCTGTCTCTCCAATAAATTTTTCCATAGTTCCCTTTGAGTCATCTACTGAAATTGAGTCTCCTCCTCCAATCCGGGTTCATGGTATGACCACACGGTCTCAGAATTTGATCTTCAAACCTTCAAAGTTTACTGATGGCAGAATCAAATATCCCCTTCCTCAAGCCCTCACGGTTTCAATTGCTCTCCATGAAGAAGAACCAACCTGTTTTTCTCAAGCCAACAAAAGTGCAGAGTGGCGCGCAGCAATGAATACTGAGTTTGATGCTCTCCTCAAAAATGGCACTTGGTCTCTTGTTCCATCCTCTCCAAACATGAATATAGTTGGTTCAAAATGGGTATTCCGTATTAAAAGGAAAGCTGATGGGCAAATAGAAAGGTACAAGGCTCGTTTGGTGGCAAAAAGGTTTCATCAACAACCCGGGATTGATTTTGCTGAAACCTATAGTCCCGTGGTTAAACCAATCACCATTAGAATTGTTTTAGCTATTGCTGTCTCTGCAGGCTGGGCTATACGACAGGTGGATGTCAGCAACGCCTTTCTACATGGACATCTACAAGAAACAGTTTATATGGCTCAACCGCCTGGTTTTCATCATCCAAATCATCCCACAGCGGTTTGCAAGCTTCACAAAGCTATTTATGGTTTGAAGCAAGCCTCCCGCGCATGGTTCTCGCGCTTAAGTGCCCGGTTACTTGAACTGCAGTTTCACAGCTCCAAATCAGATTCTTCATTGTTTATTTACAGATCTTCTGGTGTTTCTATTTTCGTGTTGATATACGTTGACAACATAATTATCACCTACAAGAAACAGTTTATATGGCTCAACCGCCTGGTTTTCATCATCCAAATCATCCCACAGCAGTTTGCAAGCTTCACAAAGCTATTTATGGTTTGAAGCAAGCCTCCCGCGCATGGTTCTCGCGCTTAAGTGCCCGGTTACTTGAACTGCAGTTTCACAGCTCCAAATCAGATTCTTCATTGTTTATTTACAGATCTTCTGGTGTTTCTATTTTTGTGTTGATATACGTTGACGACATAATTATCACTAGCTCTCATTCAGCAGCTATTTCTCAACTCATAGATGATCTTCACTCCTCTTTTGCACTCAAAGATCTTGGGCCTCTACATTTCTTTCTTGGTGTTGAAGCTACATGGCACTCGGAAGGTTTGCATTTATCTCAACAAAGGTATATTAACGATATTCTAACAAAGACTAACATGGTTCTTGCGAAGCCTGTTTCTACTCCTATGGCGGCTTCTACAATCCTTAGTCGGTTTGAAGGATCCACTATGACGGACACAACTTTGTACTGCAGCACTGTAGGCTCTCTTCAATACTTATCGCTTACCCGACATAGCCTTTGCGGTTAATAAAGTCTCTCAGTTCATGCAAGAACCCCGTGACGCTCATTGGTTTGCTGCGAAGCGTATCTTACGCTACTTGAAGTCCACCATCACACATACTTTCTGCATTCACAGGAACTCCTCCACGCAGCTCACAGCCTTCTCGGATTCGGACTGGGCTAGTTGCCCTGATGATAGAAGATCAACTTCCGGCTATTGTGTTCTACTTGGTAAAAATCTACTATCGTGGAGCTCCAAGAAACAGCCAACGGTATCTCGCTCTAGTACCGAATCTGAATACAAAGCCATCGCAAATGCATCAGCCAAGTTAGTATGGATTCAAACTTTACTCGGTGAACTTGGTATTATTTCTCCTCGCCCACCGGTCTTGCGCTGTGACAACATTGGCGCCACCTATCTCACTGCAAATCCACTCTATCATACTTGCACGAAGCATATAGAGATCGACTATCACTTTGTCCGGGACATGGTTGCTAAGAAAACTCTTGATGTTCGGTTTATTTCAGTCCAAGATCAGCTAGCTGATATCCTCACTAAACCGTTAGCTGCTGCCAGATTTATCCTACTCAAATCCAATCTCAACGTTCAGCTTCCCACGTCGAGTTTGAGGGGGCGTATTGGATCACAAGACTTATCTTCTAGTGATAAAGCTAAAGTAGTTGAGTTAGACCAAGTGTCTTCTTATTTTAGATAAATGTTAAGTTGTTGAGTTGTAATTATATTAGGTCTCTATGTTAAGAGATACGGTTGATAGGTGAGATAGAAGTTGTTTTGATGTAAATCACTTCTAGAGATTATCTAGATATTTTGGTACTATATATATCAAGGTATTGCTATACAATTCAGTAAGCAGATTATCAACAAATACTCTAAATCCTATATTCCATTCTGATAAAATTCTGTGCCCCCCCTCTCCCCCCCCCCCCCCCCCCCCTTTTTTCAAATAAGGTGTTCATAATGTTGTTGCCATGTGGGCTTCTAAGTGTGGGTATGATCTATATGATTATATGTACTTGTATGTAACTGCAACTTAATATTGGCTAAAAGATAAGGTACCATGTTTTGAAAGGAAATGATGCCCTCTAAAACTGCCGAATAGCATACATGTTTGTGTTACTTCCAAATAGTCTTAGTTCATCACATGATGTTTTGCAGAAGATCCAAAGGCATATGTAAGCCCTGCAAATGACCATTGGATATGCAAAACTACCTAACATATTGAATATAACATGACCTTCTGTCAGGACATAAGAGCTTTGTAGGGTGACCCTTAGCAATTGCTATGTACATTGAAGATGAGGCTTTTAAAATTTAGAAACAAATCAATAATGAATTCATATATTGCAACCTGCTGCTGGATCACAAACAAATCCTTTGGTTGTGCCTTGGGTTGTAGAGTTGCTGACAGTGGCGGAGCCAAGATTTTTCTCAAGGAGGGGCTGACTAAGTGACCCAAAATTCATGACTAAGTTCAGTCCAAATTCATAACTAAGTGGTAAAAAGGATGATCAAAATTAAAAAGAAAAAAAAACAAGAGCGTGGCCGTAGAGGCCTAACTCTTAAGTGACTCAAAATTCATAACCAAGTCCAAGTGATAATATTGCTAATAATGATTCTTGGTTCTTTGAAAACACAATCCATTAGTGGACCTTGGGGGCATGAGGCCGTGGTGGACTAAGTGACCCGAAATCACATTATAAGATTGGAAAAAGAAGAAGAACTGCAGCTGTGGGAGCGTGGGGGCCTAAGGGACCAGAATAGTAGATAAGAAAAAAGCATGAAGAGGAGGAAAGCACCAATCTCCAGTTCCTTCTCCATTCTCTTCTGTATCCTTTGTTTTTTTTTTTTTTTGGGCTCTTTGTCTCCTTTGCTCGTTGTGGGAAGAAAAGGACAGCAAAAAAGTACTCAGTGGGGGCATGGGGAGGAAAAAGAATGGAAAAGAGATTGTGTCAATGTCTCAGTGGGGTGGGTAAAAAAGATGTAACACATGGCAGTGCCTCAGCGGAAAGGGGAAAAAAGTTTGTTTTTTTTGGAATTTTTTGGGAAGCCAGCGTTGCAGCCTTTGGGATTTTGGTTTAATTATTCTTCTTTTAGATTTTTCTTTCATGAGTTTGTTTTTATATCCTTTTTTTTTGGGGGGTGTGGGGGGGGGGGGGGGGGGGGGTGGGGATTAGCCCTTTGCCATTGGTTACAGATGAGGTGGAAAATTGGAATTTGTACTGATCTTAGAGTACTGTATATCTGAAATGAGGGTGGCTTAATGCGTGGTTTGTGATAACAAGCTGTCCAACTTGAACCGTTGTCATGTGTGCACGGGCTTTTTTTCAGCTGTTCAATGGCTCCTGTGTGAAGTTCTTCTGAATTTCGAAATGCTTTTTTGTAAGGATTCTTTCAAATTGAAATAGAGAACAAAGTAATTAGACAACCTACTGATCTTAGAGTACTGTATATCTGTAATGACGGGTGGCTTGATGCATGGTTTGTGATAACAAGATGTCCAACTTGAATCCTTGTCATGCAGTCTTTTTAACGTTTAATTCTCCCATTTTAGAATATCTTTTGTCAAGATATACAAGGAAATGATGTCTTTATTATCTTAATGCAAAATACTTGGTGTAGCTCTTGCTTGCATATGTAAGCACACCTCGTTATGAAGGTCTGGAAGTTGACAGAGCGATGACTGAGAAAGATGCAAAGTCTCTTTTCAAAGCAGGGGAGAAGAAATTGGGAACTGATGAGAAGACCTTTATCCGCATATTCAGTGAGCGAAGCAGGGCGCAATTGGCTGCTATTACTTCTGCTTACCATCACATGTATGGAAGTTCACTGAAAAAGGTATAGTTTCTTTCTGTAATCTCATCCTTTTGTTTAAAGTGGCTTATTCACTCTTAAAATTTCTGTTCTGACACTTGGCCAAACTGAATGTATCTCAGGCAGTGAAGAGTGAAACATCGGGTAATTTTGAATATGCTCTCTTGACAATTTTACGCTGTGCAGAGAATCCTGCAAAGTACTTTGCAAAGGTATCATCCCACTCCCTAAGCTTAGCTGTTATTTCTCTTTGCTGCAATTTGGTTATAATGGAGAAGTTTGTTACAAAAATAATTTCACAAAATGGGTGTTTTATGCAAGAAGGCAGGGTAAATGAAAAACCTGCTAGTAATGTGTCTATGATGCATGATTCTAGTAGAGACAACTACCCTAAGTTTTAGGAATAGCATGTCAGAATACTGCCCTCAATGAAAGAACAAAAAAGTTGAAAAACCTCTTATTGTAGTGTATAGTTGAAATTTGCTTGATTCTTGAAGGCATATTATTCTGGTAGAGACAACTTCAAAGCTTTCACATGCTCTTTATTCCTTATTGGATGACACCAATGTTATAGAGTACATAACTTCTACTGTAGGGATCAATTTCTATTTGAACAACTTCACAATAATTCTGTAAAGCTTACGCACAATTTTCTTTGGATTAACCCACCAAATACCCCCTTCAATTATTCCAATAAATTCCATTGTAAAGAGTAGAAACCAGCAAAAGAAAAAGTGAGTGACCTAACGGTTGATTCATGACTGTATCCACTATTCTGATATCAAAATTCCATAGAGATGAATATTTAGTGAAACTGATTCTCTCCGTTTCTTTATCTCCTGTATGTTTGGACAAACAAATCCAGATATTTTACTTTTACTAATGGTTTGGCATCATGGTACTCAAGAACTTTCGGATAATTTTTATTATTGTCATAATAAGGTTATGAATGTTAAAGTATTGATTAAATGAATAAATAAGCTTTTTAGACAAGTGGTGATCTAACATGGTATCAGAGTCAAAAGTCTTGAGTTCGAACATTGTTTCAGTCATTTACCTTCATTTCAATTAAATATTTCACGTATTGGGACTCATCTATTAAAAAAAGAAGTTTGAGTCCACAAGTGAGGGAGTTAAAATATTAATTAAATGATTAAATTTACCTCTTCTTATCAGCTTAAGCTTTTGGAATAAGTGATGGTTTAAATGCGTCCTATCACCTCTAAAATTTTGCAGGTGTTGCATAAAGCTATGAAAGGTGCAGGAACTAATGACACCACCCTTATAAGGGTAATTGTGACCAGGACTGAGATCGATATGCAGTATATAAAAGGTGAATACCTGAAGAAATACAAGAAGACATTGAATGATATAGTCCACTCAGAAACATCAGGTCATTACAGGACTTTTCTTCTTTCCCTTATAGGTCCCAACCATTAGCCAAAAGAAAGATGTTGGCTGTTTTTTACAGGATGTGATTTTGAACTCTATCAAGTTGTAATGTCTCAATTGTGTCTGGATTTAATCTTCCTGAAGTGTGTAATATTGTGCTGAATGCTATATTGATGCCCAGCAGGTGGATGTGGCAGCAATAGCCTGGGGACAAGTTTTATTTGTGTGCAAGAAAATTGTGTTTTATTTTCTTTGTTCAGCTTTAAATTATCTTTTCTTTCATCCATCTCAGTAGCTTTTCCCCTGTTAGCGCATCTTTCATAGCCAAAGCATGCTTGGGAATGGCTTAAGGGAAACTAGATGAGCTGCCACCATTCCATTACCATTTGCTTTTCTTTCAATGCTAGGGTTAGGAAGAGATGTAGCCATAATTAATGGGTTAGGTATTTTTTTTTAAGGTATGTTTTGGGTAATTTTTAAGAAAGCATTGGCTTGATAATTTTAGAAGTTTAAGAATTGTTTAATGGTTCGTTTGGGTATTGAATTTTTGGAATCAGAATTGAATTCTTATTCTAATTGCGAATTTCGAGGCAAAAAAATGTGTTTGGGTGTTGAATTTTTAGATTGAAAAATATTATTTTTAATGGTAATAAATGATTGAAAGTTTGAAAAGTTATGTATAATGATTGGTATTGTGAAAAGTTGTATGAAATAATAATAATTTATTATATATTGATTGTTTAATTAAAAAATAAATAAATAATTTTTTTTTAAAAAAATTAAAATTAAAAAAAAAATATTTAAAATGGATGCAAGGCGGCAGCCACCCCCAAAGGTGACCGGGGGTGGCGCGCGGCCACCCCCCAGTGGTCGGGGGAGGCCGCGCGGCCACCCCTAAGAGTCGGGGGTGACCGCGCTGCCACCCCCAGTGGTCGGGGGAGGCCACGCGGCCACACCCAAGAGTCGGGGGTGACCGCGCGGCCACCCCCAGTGGTCAGGGGAGGCCGCGCGGCCACCCCTCTGCTTTTTTTTTTTTTAATTTCTTTTATTTTTTTTTATTTAAGTTTTTTTTATTTTATTATTTAAATGTGGGACCCACATGCTTTTTTGGAGACAACTTTTCCTGCGCGCGGGTCCCAGTCATTAATCAGAATGTCAGAATTGAATTTTAATTCAATTCGGGTCAAATCCGGGTTTTAGGCGGGTGGGCGGGTTTTAGAAAAAACCCGAATGGAATAATTATTCTTTTCTAATGCCAAACAGACCAAAAGTTCTATTCTAAATCTAGGGAAGTAAAAGCGGTTCCCTTAACATTATTTTAATATAAAAAACTTTCTATTTCCTCTCTTATTGCTCTAACATTTATTTAAATAATATTTAAATGGTATAGAGAAATGATAAAGAAAGATATTACGAAGTGCAATTAAATAGGGAAGTAAAAATTGATTTAGTTCCTTAAATTGAAGAAAAGTTTAAGGAAAACTGCTGCTAGTGTTTTCGTGCTATTCGGTCTTTCCAATACAACAAGCACATTCATGAGTAGAAAATATGTAAAAAGAAAAAGAAAAAAAGAGCTATGGAGAAAAGACTCCAGTTTCGTTTTATTTGGTCCGATTGATGGATGAAAGCACTGAAACTATAGCCATGTAAATAGTTCCCACCAACAGAACAAAGGTTGCAATATTCCCTTTATCAAATAAATTGCCACTGAGATCCACCGTTCTGTTGAACTCAACCGAGACAGCAAAACCAGCACCAACAGCCGTGGCTAGGAGCAAGCTGATGAGTTGTGCGTATATCAAATCAAATCCTTAATTATATAGTGTCTTGGTAGTCTTCTACCACTAATAGTTGATATTAATTAATTAATGATCATAGAAATTCAAATAATATTATGGATGAAATTGGCGCTTTTAAGAATTTGTGTTTGAGTTATATTTGTTAATGATTTTCTTTTGAGAAAATAAAACAAAAATTTCAACAAACGAAGCTAAATTATGTCTTGACCAAGGGATAATTTATACTTGATTAGTTATGGGGTTGTCACACGACGTTCCTGGGAGGAGGAGAAAATGGTAAAGGTGCAGTTTTTGGCGAGAAAGAAAGAGAAATGGGAGATTTGGAGTTTGTTGAAGGGCAGTTATGTGGCAGCTTCTGAAGGGGGTAATTTAGATGGTGCTTTCCAGCTAGCTTCTAGAAGGGCTTAGCAAACGGTGCGTTTTGGGCTGGCCTAGGTTTATGCGTTTTAGTCTTAAGCTGTTGCCGTTTTGTGTCTTGTTTTCTCCACGTCGTTTTATGTCTTGGATATTGTGTTTTGTAAGGGGCTCTATATAAAGCCTCAAGGGTAGTGTTAGTGGTATCCTGAAGTTTATCGAGTTAAGTTGTTGGAGGGTGGCTGCCTCGAATTGGCCTAGGTCTGTTCAATCAGAATTATCAATATAATTTCAGTTAATTTCCTTATGATTTTCTCCTTAAATTCCCAAAAAACCCTTGAACAGTAATCCAACTATTCCAATTGGTATTAGAGCCTTCGATCCTTGGCTTATGAAAACCAGATCTGCTGCCATGGCTGAAGAATCCCAGAATTGGAAAAATTTGCAGGGTCAAATAACCCAATTGCAAGCTGAGATGGTTACTAGCGGGGAGATAGCACGATCCGAGATGCAGAGCCAGCGTGCTACAGTGGAGAATCTAACACAGCTTGTCCAAAAGCTGTTGGAAGAACGACGGCGTTCACCGGGGGCAAGAACAGAACCCGATCTGCATTTCCACAATTTTGTACAAGGGTTGAGTAGTGGAGGCTCCCACCAGGATGGGTCTAGTTCAAGCGATGGACTCAAACCGAAGTCCTTTTGGTTGGAGTTCCCTCGCTTTGAAGTTGAAGACCCGGAGACTTGGTGTTGCCGTGCCAAGCAGTTCTTCGACTTCTATGGTACTCCCGACAGCCAGCGGCTCTCGATTTTTGCCTTCCACATGGACAGTACGGCCCTTGTTTGGTTCCAAGAACTTAAGGCTAGTAACACTGTGACCACTTGGGTAGCGTTTGTGAATGCCATGCAAACCCGATTTGGACGGGGACCTTATGATGATCCCATGGAAAATCTTTCCAACCTGAAACAGGATGGGTCGTTAGAGGACAATAAGAACCAATTTGATATATTGGCCAAAACCTCCCAGAAGCTCACAAGCTGAGCTATTTCATGGGCGGGTTGAAGGTGGATATCCGCTTACCCGTAAGGATGTTCCATCCCAAGAGTTTGGTGGAAGCTTATTCGCTTGCCCGAATTCAGGAGGAATGCGTGCTAAACTCTGCTAAGAGTGCGCGACCTATCTAGAAATCCACGCAGCTTACCCACTCAACGCGAAGCATGAGTATTGATTTGCTGGTTGGCCCAGTGAAGGGAGCTCCCTGGTCTCACAACCGAGGCAATCCATAAGATCCAGTCCATCCAAATGCGCTACCTCAAGGCTACGTTGGGCCTTTTCCACCCCGCGGCACCCCGCCGAGTCAAGCTCTTGTCCCTGTCCAGAAGATCATGCAGGCCCAGATGGAGGACCACCGCAAGAGGGGACTCTGTTACTCGTGTGACGCGAAATGGACCCGGGGACACGTGTGCGCAGTACCTAAGTTGTTCCTACTTGAGGCTGTGGAAAAGGAAGAGGAGACAACAGGGAAAACACCCGAGACTGCAGAGGAAGACCCATGCGATTTTTTCTTGGAGGAATTTCCAGAGATCTCGCTAAACGCCATCACAGGGACGCCCAGCCCTAAAACCATGCGACTTATAGGCATTATCCGGTACTACAAGGCCATCATCCTCATAGATTCCGGCAGCACCCACAACTTTGTAGATAGAAAGTTGGCTGCTACTTTGGGCATTCAACCGCTACAGCATGATGGCATCAAGTTTCAGGTCGCTAACGGGTAGGAACTCTATAGCCCAGGTCGCAACAAGGCTATGGAGATCAAGCTCCAGGGCCATATCTTCCATACCAACCTATTCATCCTTCCCCTGGCCGGATGTGATGTTGTTCTCGGTATACATTGGCTAAGGACCCTTGGGCCCATTCTATGGGATTTTACAGCTCTTACAATGGCTTTTTCATATGGGGGAGTACACTGTCAGCTGCAAGGGATACAACAAGGGCCTCGTCTAAATCTGGAAGATGGTGAATCCTTCAAGCTCTCTAAACATGAAAAAAAGGGTTTTCTTACAGTTGGTGGGACCAACTTCTCAGGCTCCCCAATTATTTTTTCCTTCGAAACAGTCCATACTATCGGGCCCTATTACTTCGATCCTCCAAGATTATGATGACATCTTACAGGAATCGAAGGGCCTGCCCCTTCACCGTGCCCATGACCATTTGATTCCCTTACAAGAGGGTGCTCAGCCAGTCTTCGTTCGCCCTTACTGATACCCGTACTATCAAAAAGAGGAGATAGAAAAGATAGTGCTGGAACTCTTGGACTCGGGCGTCATCCGCCCCAGCAACAACCCCTTCTCCTCCCCGGTCCTTTTGGTGCGAAAGATTGATGGCACTTGGCGGATGTGCATGGACTACCAGGCTCAAAATCAAGTGACTATCAAGGACAAGTTTCCTATTCCTGTGGTGGATGAACTATTAGATGAATTGTGGGGGGCTAAGATATTTTCTAAGTTGGACTTAAGGTCCGGATACCACCAAATTAGGGTGGTAGAGGCTGACATCCCTAAGACAGCCTTTAGGACTCAAGCAGGACATTATGAGTTCCTGGTTATGCCTTTCGGGCTAACCAATGCACCCTCTACCTTCCAAAGTTTAATGAACCACATCTTTAAACCCTACTTAAGGAGGTTTATTTTGATCTTCTTTGATGATATCATGATATATAGCAAGGACTTGGACTCACACGTCATTCACCTCACTCAAACTCTAGATCTCCTACTGCAAAACCAACTCTTTGCCAAAATGTCCAAGTGTCGGTCTGGGTGTTTGGAAATTGAGTACTTGGGCCACATAGTCTCTGCCCAAGGGGTTAGTGTTGACCCGGGCAAGATACAAGCCACGGTGGATTGGCCATTTCCTAAAAACCTTAAGGCATTGAGGGGCTTCTTGGGTTTGACATGGTATTATAGGAAATTTATTAAGGGTTATGGTTCAATAGCTGCACCCCTAACAGCTATGCTCAGAAAGAATTCTTTTTCATGGTCTAAACCGGCTGAGGTAGCCTTTCAAGCCCTAAAGGAGGCTGTTACACACGCCCCTTGGCCTTGCCTGACTTCACTCAGCCATTTCTAATCGAGTGTGATGCTAATGGAAGTGGTATCGGGGCTGCATTGATGCAGGGTAACCGCCCCATAGCTTTTTTCAGCAAGGCCCTTAAAGGCATGGCTCTACATATGTCCACCTACGAAAAGGAATTATTTGCCTTGGTTTCGGCAATACAGAAGTGGAGGCCCTATTTATTGGGTAAATCATTCGTGGTTAAAACCGACCAGCAGAGCCTTAAATTCCTGCTGGAACAAAAGTTGGGGACCCCATTCTAGCAGAAATGGATTTCAAAACTACTAGGGTATGATTTTGTGGTCGAATACAAAAAGGGGGTGGAGAATAGGGTGGCTGATGCCCTATCCTGAAAAGAAGGTTGGGAGGAGGATAATTCACTCTCAATGCTCACTATTCCTATAGCTAGTTGGATCGAGGAGCTCAAACATCAGTATGCTGTTGATACAGAGCTACAACAGCTGATGGCTAAATGGCAAGGGAATGAACTGGACACTCGAAAGTTCTCACTCCGTGATGGACTCTTGTTCTACAAGCAAAAGATCTTGCTGGGTCAATCTCCCAAGCTCAAAGCTCAAGTGCTTCAGTATGTGCATAATGACCCCATGGTCGGGCATTCGGGGTATGACAAAATTCTATAGAGGGCAAAAATGGATTTCTACTGGAAGGAATGAAGAAGGAGATCAAACAGTTCATTTGGGCTTGTGATATTTATCAACAAAACAAGCACGAAAATATCTACCCTGCAGGGCTACTCCAACCCCTCCCTATCCTTGTGGAAGGATTACCCCATCCCTAGGCCATTCAGTCATTCTTGTGGTGGTAGACCGATTATCAAAGTACAGTAATTTCTTTCTCTCTCTCATCCCTACACAACAAGTAAAGTAGCCCAGCTCTTCATCCAATCTGTTTTCAAACTCCATGGCATGCCCCAGTCCATTGTCTCCGACAGCGACCCTATGTTCACTAGCCTGTTTTGGAGGGAGCTATTCTAGCTTCAGGGCACATCCCTTAAACTCAGCATGAGCTACCACCCGCAAACTGACGGTCAAACAGAAGTGGTGAACAAGTGCCTTGAGAACTATCTGTGCTGTTTTGCTTAAGACAGCCCTAAGAATTGGACCTACTGGCTACCTTGGGTAGAGTACTGGTACAATACCTCCTGACATTCTACCATCAAGATGACCCCTTTCGAGGCAGTCTACGATGTCCCCCCCCCCCCCCCCACGGCTCCTAAGCTATGTTCCGGGCACCACTTGAGTGGAGGCGGTCGACGAGGTGATGCGCAACCGCGAGCAAATCCTTAACCTCCTTCGCCAGAATATCAAACATGCACAACAGTGGATGAAAAAATATGCGGATTTAAAACGTACAGAATGAGAACTAGAAATCGGGCAGCGGGTTTACCTGCGTTTACAGTTGTACCGGCAAACATCCATCTCTCACCGCCGAGCCTTCAAGCTTGCGTCACGGTTCTATGGACTGTTTTGCATTATCCGCCTTGTGGGGAAGGTGGCGTACGAACTCGACCTACCCCTGGAGGCCTAAATCCACCCCATCTTCCATGTCTTCCAACTGAAACCAAGGCTCAGATATGCTACTGTGGCTCTGCCAAAGCTACCCCCAATTGACTCCAACGGGATTCTTCGCCTGGAACCCGCAGAAGTGTTTGGATCGCAGCTCGCGGCCAAAGGATAATCGACCCCTAATCGAACTCTTGATCCGCTGGAAGGGACAGACGACCGACGATGCGACGTGGGAAGAATTCCACAGCCTCAAGGACACCTACCCACACCTTGTGGGCAAGGTGTTTTGATCGGGGGAGGGGGGGGGGGTATTGTCACATGGCGTTCCTGGGAGGAGGAGAAAAGGGTAAAGGTAAGGTTTTTGGTGAGAAAGAAAGAGAAAGGGGAGATTTGGAGTTCGCTGAAGGGTAGTTACGTGGCAGCTTCTGAAATGGGTAATTTAGATGGTGCTTTCCAGCTGGCTTCTAGAAGGGCTTAGCAAACGGTGTGTTTTGGGCTGGCCTAGGGTTATGCGTTTTAGTCTTAAGTTGTTGCCCTTTTGTGTCTTATTTTCTCCATGTCGTTTTATGTCTTGGGTATTGTGTTTTGTAAGGGCTCTATATAAAGCCTCAAGGGTAGTTTTAGTAGGTATCCTAAAGTTTATCGAGTTAAGTTGTTGGAGGGTGGCTGCCTTGAATTGGCCTAGGTCTGTTCAATCAGAATTATCAATATAATTTCAGTTAATTTCCTTCTAATTTTCTCCTTAAATTCCCAAAAATCCTTGAACAGTAATCCAACTGTTCCAGGGGTGGATTTATGAGTTGGCATACTAATAATCATTATAATATATAAGAGAGAAAGAAAAATAGGAGAGAAAAAAAAAATCTCAACACCTTGTCTCCGTAGAAGTCGAAATGTAGGAAGCATCCGTTTAACCTTTTTCCTTTGGTTGAATAGTAAATAGCAAAAGGTAACTACAATAGCGTGTAGACTGCATCTATCGATGCAATGGAAAGCACATCCCTGCCAATGTGTTTACCATATTTAGACCAACTAATTTAGATATGTAAATGTAATGATAATAAAATATCTATATATATAAGAGAAAGAAAAAGCAAGCAGGAGGATGCTAGTTATGTAAATTAAGGTCGTTTTTTATATCGAACGGTTTAAAAAATGCTACCTATTAAAAATGTCGCATGTTACTTAGGTAGCAAAAAAAAAAAATTATTCCAAAAGGTTTTTCTTTACTGTTGAAGATACACTTATTCTTTAATAGACCAAAAGATAATTTTTGGCTCAACCCTGCCGGGAAAGGGTTAAAATCTTGGGTAGACCATATGGAGTTGAATTGACATGATTATCTTATTACAACATATATTATATCTATACTGCATCCATGATGAGCTGTAATCTTACATAGCTGCATGTGATTTGTAAATAACTGAGTTTACTATATGATAACCTGTCACTATGTGTATTATTACTCACTAAGTCATGGACTTACGCTTGTATCTTTTTATTTATGAAACATGTGTTTGGCGTAATGATATTGATCCAGTTATGCTTGATTGCGGGATTCTTAAGTTTTTGGACTACTGATAAATTAGTGTGGTATTGCATATAGATCTTGAATTTGAACCCTGCCTCTACCATTTATCCAATTTCAATTAAATAGTCAACGTGTTAAGCTTCACTTATTGAATGTGTTAGAACAAGTCATTCATATTCTCTTGGGCGTAATTAAGTTTTTGTTGCCTAGGGATGGTTAGGTTGTGGGGTTGCACGTGCGGTATGGTACAGGGTATTTTGGAGTTTTTCATATTTGTTGATCTGTACATTAGGGTTTTGTTATAAATATGTTATTTTGTAACCCTAAATTATTATTGAAAATAACCGCACTCCTGTGGACGTAGGTACATTACTGAACCACGTAAATCTGTGTCTTGATTTTTTCTTGCTCTTTTTTTTTTTCTTTCAATTCCTTATTATTCATCATTATTGTGCACGTAATAACAGAATGAGAGTTTGAGTCCACATAAAAATGAGTGTTAAAGTATTAATTAAAAGAATAAATGCATTTTTGGACCTTGTAGTTTGAGGTTTTAACAAATAGCTCACTAGGTTTTAAAAAGTAATTAATCACTTCCAAGGGTAAGCCAAAAAAAAAAAACCAATTTGATCCAAATCCTTTTTACAACATAAAGTGCAAGAACTTGATAAAAATATATTAAATTCTTATTGGTAACATTTTCACTCCTCATGATACAAGAAACGATTTTAATTTACATAGTCTCTCCCTCTCGGTTATGTCAACCACCTCCATCCGCACTGTAAATGTTGTTTACAACGTCCTATTTGCCGATGGTTGCATGCATGTTGGAGCAAACGCCAATGCATGTAAAACACCAATTCATTAACCATCGAATTTTGTTTACTAAATATAATCGAACAACAAAATAACAGAGAAACAAAAAAGATTATTATTTACTAAATAATAAACATGGAAAATGAGCAGTTTAATGGAATAGTCGCGTTCACAAGCAATATAACTCAATGTTGGGAAGCCTTGACGACAAAGAGAGCCACCTACTGACACGTGTGGTGAGTTCTAAAGTCAACAAGCCAATGAAGATATATATAGCACTTTCTGGTAGGCCTTCAAGAAATTGTATATATATATTTGTGGTGTAGTGGAAGCTAGCAAAAGATTTTAGGCATGGAGGAGGATGAAAAGTGAAGGTGCGGGGAATGTTGTCTAGCTCGAAGCCACCAATAACCTGATCAATGGTGAGAGTTTTGAGAGTTTCTTGAACCAGGCTTCATTCCCCTCACTATCTTTTCTTTCTCTCTATCATCTTCTCTAATTGCATTCCTGGTAAAACTACGTACTCTCTCTCTCTCTCTCTCTCTCTCTCTCTCTCTCTCGGTTATATATGTCAAGAAGCTCCATCCGCACTCTATATTGTTTACAAGGGCCGCCCTTGTCATATTTGCCGATGGCTACATGCATGTTGGAACAAATGCCAATGCATGTAAAACACCAATTAACCATCGAATTTTTGCTAGCTGTGAATGATATTGGTCGACATGGATTACTTCTTGTTTTTGTCTTTTATAAACTAGAACATTGATATACTTGTTGTAACAGAGGCACCAAAATAAATTGAGAAGTAAAGATTAAGAAACAAAACTACCAAAATAGACACAAGGATTTAAGTGGTTCGACCTCGACTTGACCTACGTCCATTAGAGAAGACAGATCAAGATCTTTTACTATGAAAACAAGAGAGATACAAATAGTGGCTCACACCCTAAGACCCAAGTACACTTGTTAGTGTTTCTACAAAGAGAATTCTTTCGCTCTCTCAAATGGCTCACTTGAGCTTTGGATCTTCTTTCTCTCACTATTCTCTAGCTCTAGCTCTTAAAATGGGATGATACACAAATGAGCTCTCATTCCTTTATATAGGCAAGCTCCACCAACCCTTTTTAAATGCTCATGAGTCTCTCAACTACTCATGTGCAATTAAGAAGCCCAACTCTTAACCATGAGCCTTTCAACTATCCATGTGCAATTAAGATGTCCAACTCTTCAACCATGAGATAGCAAGACTAATTGATGGGTGACAAGTTATACCCAACAATTCTCTTCCTTGACTTGAAAACCATCAAGTCTAATAAAGAATGTATCTCCACCTTTTCGGAAAAACCAACCATCTGTCATGTCTTTTCCTTTGTGCCTCGCTCAAACATGTAAAGTATTGATCAAGTTTAAATAATGATTGAACTTGATTGCTGGAACTTGATTGCAATTTTCGTTATTGTGTAGAGAAAACACCTCATTATAGTTCACACCGTTCTTTTGAGCAAATCCCTTAGCCACCAATCAAGTCTTATATCTGATACCATTGGATCCTGGAGTTCCTTCTTTCTTTGCATATACTTGCATCCAATCACTCATTTTCCTTTGGGAAACCTAACAAGTTCCCAAGTTTGGTTATTTTTTAGAGATTCCATCTCCTCATCCATGACTGCCTTCCACTCCTTGCTATTATTGTCTTGCATTGCCTTTTTGAAAGAAGATGGCTCATCTTCTTCAATGCTCAGTGCATATGCCACCATGTCTTCAAACCCATAGTGAACTGGTGCTTTATGTGTTCTTCTTGCTCTACTGCCTGCCATAGATTGTTGTTGCTAGTGTATTGTTTGCTGTTGTAATGGCTACTGCTCATTATTTGGGACATTATCAGCCTCACTCCTTGATGCCTTTGGAGTATTCAGCTCCACCTCTACCAAATCTCCCTTAACCTTCTCTTGCACGTCCTTTTGCTTGTTGGAAGCTGGCATAGTAGATTCATCAAATGTCGCGTCTCTACTAATCACAAACTTATGCACTTCAGGACACCATATTCTGTATCCTTTCACACCACTTGCATATCCCAAAAAAATTCCCCTTTTAGCCCTTGGTTGAAGCTTATCTTCTGTAACATGAAAATAAGCTGAACAACCAAAGACTTTCAGAGAATTGTAATCAGTAGGTTCTCCTAACCAAATCTCATTAGGAGTCTTGCAATCGATAGCTGGGGAAGGTGATCAATTTACAAGATAGCATGCGGTGATTACTGCCTCAGCCCAGAACTCTCTAGCCAATCCAGCATTGGATAACATGCATCGAGCCCTTTCCAATAGGGTACGATTCATCCGTTCATCAACCCCATTCTGATGTGGCGTCTTTTTCACCGTGAAGTGTCTTGTTATACCTTCATCTTCGCAGAACTTCATAAACGGCCCATAAGTGTGTTCACCACCGTTTTCGGTTCTCAATCATTTGATCTTTTTACCAGTCTGCTTCTCAATCATCGTCTTCCACTTCTTGAATGTTTCGAAGACTTTGTCTTTACTCTTCAAAGTATACAACCATACTTTTCGAGAGAAGTCATCAATAAAGGCAACAAAGTATCGAGCTCCACCTTTTGATGACACCCGTGAAGGTTCCCATACATCAAAATGAATGTAATCAAAAGTACCTTTGGTGTGACTTATGGTCTTCGTGAACTTCACCTTGCATTGCTTGCCGAATACACAATGCTCACAAAAATCCAACTTGCCAGTTCTTGCTCCTCCAAGCAAGCTGCTTGCTTGACTCTTTCAAATTTCTTTCACTCATATGGCCCAAATGCATATGCCATAAGTGTGTTGATGTTACATCACTTTCACCTGATGTTGTAACTGCTACTCCACCTGTCACTATTTCACCAGCAAGATGATATATATTTCCCACATTGTTGAGTTGCTGCCTTTCATCACGAGCAAGGCACCACGAATAACCTTCAGAACTCCATTTTGTTGCACGATCTTGCAACCGATGGTGTCTAGGGCACCCATTGAGATTAGATTTTTCTTCAATTCTAGAACATGTCTTAGCTCAATTAGAGTTCTCACAATTCCGTTGTCCGTCTTGATTTTGATTGTTTCGATCCCCACTATTTTACAGGCCATGTCATTACCCATCAAAACAGTGCCTTCAATACTCTTGTAAAAAGCAAATTAGTCCCGGTTGGGACACAAATGAAAGGAACAATCGGAATCAAGAACCCAGCCGTTGGAAATACTAGAAGACGATATGACCAAAACATTTTCGTTGTCATCAGATTCGCCTTCTGCTACAGCTGAATTCCTAGTGATTTGTGAGTGATTTGGTCATGCACATGCAAGCTCTCCAGCTTCAACCACAACTTGGCAACTGTCTTTTCTTCTTCTACTTCACATAGTACTTCATTGTTCAAGCACATCTGAATTGCACTGTGTGCCTTTTCCATCTATTCCTTCTCATCTTCACTTAATGATTTTGGTAGTGCATGCTTTCCCCTCAGTGCCTTGGACAGCCATTGTTGCACTAACAAGGCCTTCATCCTAACTCGCCAGAGGGTGAAGTCGTTTCTTCCATCGAACTTCTCAATATCAAATTTTGTCGCCATCTTTTGTTGAATCTCTCAATACTGTCATAAGTTACAATTGTGAAACAGGTAAGTCCAAAAAAACAACTAGGTAAGTTCCCAGGAAAGGCTGGAGGGGTCACAACGGTCCAACTTAAAACTTAGTCTCCTTAGACAACAAAGTTGTCGGTTGACAGAACTTCCCTAGACGTAGAAATTAACAAAACCCGTACACACTACCTGTGAACAATACCCGGATAGATAAAAAACGAGTTTGATATAACCTTGCTCTGATACCAATTTGTTGTAACAGAGGCACCAAAATAAATTGAGAAGGATCAAGAAACAAAACTACCAAAATAGACACAAGGATTTAAGTAGTTCGGACCCAAGTTGGCCTGCGTCTACTGGAGAAGACAGATCAAGATCTTTACTATGAAAACAAGAGAGATACAAATAGCGGTTCATACCCAACAACCCAAGTAGACCCAAAATAACACTTGAGAGTGTTTTTACAAAGAGAATTATCTCATTCTCCCAAATGCTCACTTGAGCTTTGGATCTTCTTTCTCTCACTATTCTCTAACTCTCTTAGAATGTGATGATATACAAATGAGCTCTCATTCCTTTCTATAGGCAAGCTCCACCAACCCTTCTTAAATGTCTATGAGTCTCTTAACTACCCATGTGCAATTAAGAAGCCCAACTCTCAACCATGAGCCTCTCAACTACCCATATGCAATTAAGATGCCCAGCTCTCAACCATGAGTCTCTCAACTACCCATGTGCAATTAAGATGTCAAATTCTTCAACCATGAGATAGCAAGACTAATTGATGGGTGACAAGTCATACCCAACAATACTATTATATATGAATTTTCATGGTGATTCTCACGCCCCTTACAATTTGGAACAACAAAAAATTTAAGTCTTTAGATTTATTTCCCATTGGATAATATAACACATAAAAGATCACTTTCTCACATAATCAAGTACTGTTATACCCATATCTCATCATCAAGAAAAAGGGTAGAAAGGGAGTCATACTCTCATCTTAATAACTTTTCTCCTGTTGTTAACACATCTTTCATAGTCAAAGCATGCTTGAAAATGGCAAGGGAAACTAGATGAGCTATTGTTTCCAAGATCTGTAAAGATTTGTATGAATGGCTTATCACATCACTAGCAGCTGTTTCTCTAAATCTCATTCCCTTTCCATGTAGGAAAGACTACTAAAAAAACTCTTGAATCAAATTTTTTTGTTGTTCCCTAAACTAAGGAAACACCAAAAGGATCAAAAGTTGAATTCTAAATTTAGGGAAGCAAAAGTGGTTCTCTTGATATTATTTTAATATAAAAAACTTTATCTTTCATCTTTTATTGCTCTAACATTTATTTGAAACAATATTTAAATTATTTCTCTTTATTCTCTCTTTCCCATACCATTTAATTTAAAGAATATTTAAAAGGTATAGGGAAAGGATAATAGAAACTATTGTGAAGTGTAATTAAATAGGGAAGAAAAAATTGATTTGGTTCCCTAAATTAAAGAAAAGTTTGAGAGAAACGGCTGCTAGTGTTCTCATGATGTTCGGTCTTTCCAATACAACAAGCACATTCATGAGAGTAATGGCTCAATGCTTTCTACCTTTTATTGGCATGCAAGTTTATTGTTTACTTTGATGATATTATGCTTTATAAAAGACTTTACACTTAATATATAGTAAAAGTCATAATAAAAATAATAATCTTTCATTACATAAAGAAATGCATAAAAAAGAAAAAAACAAGGTGCTCTAGGGAAGAGACTCCAGTTTCGTTTTATTTGGAATTGTCTAAATTCGACAAGAATGGCAAAAAAAAATAAAAAAATCTAAAGAATTCTCTACTTGGTTCGACTGATGGATGAAAGCACCGAAACTACAGCCATGCAGATAGTTCCGACCAACAGAATACTGGTTGCAATATTCCCTTTATCAAAGAAATCGCCAACGAGACCGTCCACCATCCTGTTGAACTCACCGAGACGGCAAAACCAGCACCAACAGCTGTGGCCAGGAGCAAGCTGATGAGCTGTACGTATATTAAATCCAATCATTAATTATATAGTGTCTTTGTAGTCTTCCACCACTAATAGTTGATATTAATTAATTAATGATCATAGAAATTCAAATAATATTATTGATAAAATCGGCGCTTTTAAGAATTTTGTGTTTGAGTTATTTGTTAATGTTTTTTATTTTTAAGAAAATAAAACAAAATTTTCAAAAATATGTGTTGACCAAGGGATAATTTATAGTTGATTAGTTATGGGGTGGATTTATGAGTTGGCATACTAATAATCATTATAATATATAAGAGAGAAAGAGGAAAAAAAAAAATCTCAACACCTTGTCTCCGTAGAAGTCGAAATCTAGGAAGCATCCGTTTAACCTTTCTCCTTTGGTTGCATAGTAAATAGCAAAAGGTAACTGCAATAGCGTGTAGAATGCACCTATCGATGCAATGGAAAGCACGTACCTGCCAGCCAATGTGTTCACCATAATTAGACCAAGTATGTAAATGTGATGATAATAAAATGAGAAAAGTACACATAACCCCCTCAAACTACCACCTCATTGTCAATGCACCCCCCAAACTACCAATTATGTCAATGTCCCTCCTCCTAAACTACCAAAAAATGTCAATGTCCCCTAAATGACAAAAATACCCTTCATAAAATTATTAAAATAAAATAAAAACTAAAAAAATTATTAAAAAAAAATATAAATAACAAAAATTTATACCAAAAAAATTAATAAAAAATTAAAAACTGTTTTTTTCTTTTTCTTTTTTGGTTTGTTTATTATTTACTTATTTTTTTTTAAAAAAAAGTAATTTTCATATGTTTTTTTTTTTTAAAAAAAGTTCTTTTAATATTTTTTTGTTTTTTATTTAATTTTATAATTTGTTTTTTTTTTTAAAAAAATAGTTTTTTATTTTTATTTTATTTTTAATTTTTTAGTTTTAGTTTTAGTTTTTTTAAAAAAAAAATTATAAGGACATTTTTGTCTTATTCAAAAAAATTTATGGTCATTTTTGTCTTTTTGTTGGTCTTAGAGGGGAGGGGACATTGACATTTTTTGGTAGTTTGAGGGGGGACATTGACAAAATTGGTAGTTTGGGAGGTACATTGACAATAAGGTAGTAGTTTGAGGGGGTTATGTGTACTTTTTCCTAATAAAATATATAAGAGAAAGAAAAAGCATGCAGAGGATTTTAGCTATAGCTTTGGGGTCAGATTCATTATAATTTAAAAGAACTTATAGATATATTTTCAAATTAAGTAAATTAAGTACTTTTTTTATATCGAAAGGTTTGAAAAATACTACCTATTAAAAATGTGGCATGTTATTTAGGTAGCAAAAAAAAAAAAAAATCATTCCAAAAGGTTTTTCTTCACTGTTGAAGATACACTTATTCTTTAATAAATCAAAAGATAATTTTTTGTTCAACCCTGCATGGAAGTGGTTAAAATCTTTAGTAGACTATATGGAGTTGAACTATGACATGATATCTTATTACAACAATATTATACCTATCCTGCATCCATGATGAACTGTAATCTTACATTGCTGCATGAGATTTATAAATAACTGAGTTTATCATATGATAACCTGTCACCATGTGTATTATTACTCACTAAGTCGTGGACTTGCACTTAATTGTATCTTTTCACTTATGAAACATATATGTGTTGTTTTGTAGTTGGACTATCTTTAGATGTGTGATTTGGTATGGACCTCGAGGCTGATGTAGTAGTTTGGCGTAATGATATCAATTCGGTTATGCTTGCAGATGATTGATTGCAGGATTCTTAAGTTTTTTGGACAACTGGTAATTTAATATGGTATTAGAATAGAAACTTTGGATTCGAACCCTGACTCTACCGTTTATCTCATTTCAATTTAATAGTCAATCTACGTGTTAAACTTTACTTATTGAATGAGAGTTTGAGTCTACACGAAAATGAGTGTTAAAGTATTAATTAAAGTAATAAATACATTTTTGGTCATTGTAGTTTGAGGTTTTATAAAAAATATATTAAATTCCTATTGGTAACATTTTCATTCCACACGATACAAGAAACGATTTTAATTTATGATAATATATATGCAATTTCCTTATCCATGGCGTTGTTCTTTCGGTGTTAATTCTTTTTGTTAACAATATATATTAAAAAACAAGACATGTATATTTGCCTGCCTCTACTAAACTTTACTTAATTAACATGCTTTAGTGTTTAGATTATGAAAGGATATTACGTACCTGTACGCGAAGATATCCTTGAAGGTTACTTTGGAACCATCAATGAAGGTGATTTTGTCTGTAACTAGTAAAGCTATAGAAGCAAGTAATGACGCTAGAGTGAGGATCCTTAATACCAGCGACGAGGTTGCTACAATAGCGTTCTTCTTCATCTCACAATTCCTTAATTACCTTCTTCCTCCACTTGTACGTCTTTTCACCAAAGATCGAAGCCTTTTTATAGATAATTAACTCTCTCTCTCTCTCTCCCTCTGTCTCTCTCTCGGTTATGTCAAGCACCTCCATCCGCACTGTAAATGTTGTTTACAAGGGCCGCCCTTGTCCTATTTGCCGATGGCTGCATGCATGTTGGAACAAACGCTAATGCATCTAAAACACCAATCACAGGTAATGGGTGACACAGTTGTTAGCTGTGAATTGATGATGTTGGTCGACAGGTATTACTTCTTGTTTTTGTCTTTTAATAACTAGAATATTGATCTACTTTTATATATGAATTTTCATGTTGATTCTCACGTCCGTTACAAATTGGAGCAACAAAAAAATTTAAGTCTTTAGATTTATTTCCCATTGGATAATATAACACATAAAAGATCACTTTCTCGCATAATCGACTGTTATACCCTCATCTCATCATCAAGGGAAAGGTAGCCATACAGGCATACACACATGGAAAATTCAATCAATGACATGCATACAAAACAATTCAATTCTATATAAAGAATTTTCAAAATTAATATGTATATATTTATTTTGTGGTTTATGATTGGTTTAAATGAAAATGTATTAAAGAGCATTGAATGAAGAGAGTTTCACATGGGAAAAAGAGAAAGTCAGATTAGCATTTAAAAGGCCAATAATTTAGCGTTGTTTGAACAGTTAACAACATTAATAATTTAACGTCATTTATTGTTCAAACGGCGCGAAATTTAAATTAGCATCATTTAAACAGTAAACGACACTAAATTAGTAGTGTCACTTACTATTCAAATGACCCTAATTCTTGTGGTGAAAATTTTAGTTAAACTTTTTTTTGGGAGAGAGAGAGAGAGAGGAGCTCTCTGTGCTCCAGCGTAGGAGATTTGCTCCTGCGTTGGAGCTCTCAGCTCTTGAGATGGGGATACTCCTAATTTTTATTCACATTAGCGTCGTTTCACTATTCAAACGGCGCTAACAGTTTAGCATCGTTTGAAAAGTGAAACGTCGCTAAACTGTTTACATTGAGATTAAGCATCTTTAATTAGCGCCGTTTAAACAATAAACGACGCTAATCTGTCGTCCTTATGTTTAGCACCGTTTAGTAAACGTCGCTATTCAAACGATGCTAAAAGGTTTTTTATTTTTATTTATTATTATTATTATTATTATTATTATTATTATTATTATTTTTAAGTGAAAATAGCTCCTCCATGAAATCGAAAGTGGTTTAGAGACATAAGTTTTTCCTTGGAAAACTTTTGTTTTCCTCCTCTTCTCGGAGGTCCCTCCTCCCTTTAGGAATGCTTTCCAGGGGAGGACCTCCCTTTTTCCTCTTCTTTGCTCCATTCTCCTTTTTTCCTTTCCTCCACTGGTTTTTCTCTTCCCTGACTTCAGCATAGCGTCGTCCCCTTGTCCAAGGGTTCTCTTGGGTTTTTCCTCCATCCTCCTCTTTATTGCCATCGGAAATAGCCTACGCTCCACCCCTTCCACACTCACCATCAACCGCTTCATCAATTTAGTTGGCTTTACCAAATGTGGTTTCTCAAAAACTAGATATGCTTCTCCTCGTCGGTCTCGCTGCCTCATGTACCTCGCCACCATCTCCTCCGGCCTATCCGCTCCATGCCACCGTTCTCCCAGTCTCCATTGGGGCCCCACGCTCCGAAGCGTGGTCTACAAATGCTGGCATGTGGCTTGCACCCCCAGATCTTGGGCTATGGTCTCCCTAGATCTTGTTGCTTTTTCATGTGATGGAAACTTGTTTCTGGAGGTTTCTGTTTCTTTTACCTTGCAGTGGTTTGGGTAGGGTTGAATGGTTTCTCGAGAGTCATTCCCCTACTCGCTCGGGTGGGGTTGAAAGGTCTTGTGAGGGTCATGCCCTTGCTCATGTCCCCTTTATTGGGAGATCGGGTAGGGTTGAAGGGTTTTGTGAGGTCATGCACTTATGCCCATGCCCTCATCTGTTTTAGTGCCTATACCATATTATGCGTCCCATTCCTTGGCTTTTGCTCAGGGTAGACTATTGGAACATTTTTTACCCCTTTGACGTAAAAAACACACTCATTTCCTGTTTGTTGTTTTCGAATTTGGCACTGTATCTTTCGTTTGAGTTTGTTGTTGGGGAGCTTACCCCTCTTTATCTATTTGTTTCTTGTAACCCTTTCTCCTTATTAATGAATGACGTACTTAAAAGATGAGGAAAAAAAGAAAAGAAAAGGCCATCTCAAACTCATCAACCACTAGCTTTGTTCCTCCAACCTCTCTAGCCTTTATCTCCATCGAACTCACGGTCATAAATTATCTTTTGTGTATTTCACAAATCACACCAGTGGCCCTCTTTGAAAAAAAAAGATAAGCAAATGGAAAATAAACCCAATAAATTTTACGTGATTCAATCTATGATCTACGTTCATAGGATAAAGCTCTAAGGGCAACATTTTTCTCTTATTTACATAATTGAAATGACTTGCTTACATGGGTATTTATAGACTACAAAGGATATTCCTTATAGCTTTCAATATTAACCTCACTCATTTACATCACATATAACTCCTAATTGCATTATAAATTCTAAGTAACTCTCATATATAGAATACATCATATGTAACTCCATATTATAAAGGATAACTCTCATCCTCAAGATTTGAATTCAACCAGTAACACTAGATAGACTAAGATATATATGCTACTAACTGATATCAAAATCAGTCTAGGTACGGCACATTCAAATACATAGCTATCTAGGATGAGTTATAGATCTTCTTCTTCTACCTCTGTTCCACCCATCTCTACAACCGTCCCACCCACCCAAACACCTCTCCTCCAAAGCCTTCAAAATAATTTCCAACACTAGTTGAAACAGGACAACTATCGAGAATGGCGTGCACAGGACAACACTCTTGTCAGGACTTGTTAGGCTTTGTGGATGGAACAAAGCCACGTCCACCAAAATTCTCACCTAACAGCCAAGGGAAGGATTCCAATATTACTCTAAATCCAGAGTTTCAAACACTGGTTAATTCTCTCGATCTACCTGAAAAACTCAGTTTGAAGCATGTTTTATATTTCCCTATAATGCTTCTGCATGTATAGCTTTTATCCATTCAAAGTTTTTAGGGTTAAACATCTTTTTTATCCCTGAATTTTGATAACTTTATTTTTAGTCTTTGACTTTCAATTCGCATCACAATACCTTAATTTTGGAAAAAGACCAAATTAGTACCTCAATTAAGTTTTACGTAAAAAAAATTAACAGTCCGCCACGTGTCAACCTCAAAGGTTGACACGTGTCACTACATAAAAAAATTAAAAATTAAAAATCTTTAAAAATTAATTAAAAAATATTTAAAAAAAAAAACAAGGGGGTGGCTGAGCCACCCCATGGTGAACCACCCCCTTCTCTTTCCTTTTTTTTTTTTTTTTTTTTTAATTTTAAAAAAAAATTTAAAAAAATTTTATTTTTATTTTTTTATATAGTGCCACATGTCAACCTCAGAGGTTGACACGTAGAGAGCCGTTAATTTTTGAACGGAAAACTATACGAGGTTGACACGTAGAGAGCCGTTAATTTTTGAACGGAAAACTATACTAAGGTACCAATTCGGTCTTTTTTTCAAAATTGAGGTATCATCTGTGATGCAAATTGAAACTCAATGATTAAAAAATAAAGTTGTCAAAACTCAGAGATCAAAGATGCATTTAACCCAAGATTTTAAGAAGATAATGAATATCAAAAATGTCTCCTACACAACAGTTATGCAGAGTCTAAAGACATGGGGCGAAACCCACCCATGTCTCTATGCTCCTGTCTCAATGAATATTGTTACTATCTACTGACCTTGTTTGATTTTTTTTATTTATAAAAAATGATTTATTGACAGGATCGGAAATAATCAACCACAAAATAAATCCAGACAAATCGCGGCTCTTATTGTCAAGACGACCATTCTGGCACAATGGCACACAATTGCTATATTTTGGCCCATCGTTTGGCCCAAAATCTTCGGCCATTGTTGTTAATGGCCCATCTCTGACCGTCATCAACTTTAATCACATCAGTTGGCCTCTACAAACTCCAACGAGTTTTTTGGCCACCGGCCTGGTCCGGCCATCTCAGGCCTCCGTCGCCACAGCTTTCATTTCCAAAAAAAAATCAAACTCAAGATTCTACACGTTTTCGCCTTGAGTTTGAGGGACTCAAAATTTACTCTAACACTCTTGTATTGGTCAGCGCAGTTATCTACCAGTCGGCAATTTTTGGGGGGAAGGCTTTTCGAAGTGCATGGTTTTTAAGCGGGTTGATGATGGCCATGGGCCATGGCCATGTGACATGTCTGATCGAGATGGCTGTTGAGGATTCTCTCGATCGAGCCAACTCTAAATGGTGTCATAAACTTTGATCTTCTCCCTTCTTACCCGCATGCAATCAAACACCTATACATATATGCATGGAACGGACAAAAACTTGCAGAACTACTGGACAATATATTGAATTCAGTTAGCCTTTACATGAAAGGAGCAGCTGCATGGCTAACTGTTTTTCCAGCTCCATAACATCATCATAAGCAACGATCAATGTTAGCATCGTCTTAGGTAAAAAGTTCATTCTAGGCAGAGAAGCCTTAATTAGGTGATGATACAGAAGAAGACATAATCTTTTTGATGAGCTCAACAATGGAACGAGCAACTCGAGCAGCCGGATCAGCATGCGCAGCCTCTCTAAAGGTAGCATGGACCCTCAGAGCAACTTCAACTCCAACGCCAAGACGCGCTTGCTCATCTTTGATAGCTTCTTCGCAGAGGCCGCAGACCCAGACGCCGCCAAACCGCTCCTGAACCCACCCAATGTAGCCGATGGTGCACTCCTCCCAAATCCCGCAGCACGCACACTCTGCCCTCTTCACCACTTCACTTGCCATCCCTTTCTCTTTCTCGATCTCCTCTCTCTCAACTTTACAGTTTTGGGTTCAGAGTTCCAAAAACAACATTCAATATTCTAGCTTGTTCGTTTGCTTTTCATGCCTGCTATATATATATATATATATATATATATATATATATATATATATATAAATTCTTTGGAAGTTAAAAGAAAACTCCAAGAGGGGATGGTCTTCGTGTACACCTAAAAAGGGTATGGACCAGAAAAGATTGAACTCTGATGCAGACTGAATTTCTGCTTACAGTCCATATCCCCCACCTCTTTCTTTTTGGCGCTTAGTGCTTGCAGGGGGATTAACCCAGACAGTATGCAATCCCTTTCGGTATGTGGTACGACCAACAATTTTTAACACGAATTTCATCGCGACATGTAAATTTGATACAGATTCCATGCGAAATAAAAGGGTTATGTTGGTTAGTTTGACTCGTTTAATTTAATGGGTCGGTTTAATATTGAATTATATAGTCTTATACTCATATTTCGACATGATTTCAAACCGACACACGACGTAATAGGAGACAATCTTTTATATGACCGTGAACTCAAACTCATTACAAAATTAGAGAATTATAGTTGAAGGGTTTGACTCATTTAATTAAATGGGTCGGAATATGATTGATCTATATAGTTTTATATCGAACACAATAAACGAAGACGAATGGTCACATTTACCCTTGGTATCTCGTACCAATTATTGAAAGGATCGGATCATATATGCTTTTGTGGCTGAAATTCATATATTTATTATACTCTATTGTTCCATCATGTTATATTATATAAATTAATCTATTTTGTCAACTTGTGGTTTGGAACAATATCTTATAAATTGAATAAAATTTACAGGTGCAATACCTAATAATTATAAAATGAATTAATACTTGGGTCCAAGTATTACTTTTTCGAATTAAATTATATTGGTAAATCGAAATTCAAACCAAACCCCAAGTTGGTGTATGAGTATCGAAAGTAACTCATACTTATGTTATATTTCGTGATCAATTCGTAAATTCCATTCGAAGAACACAAGTAATAATGTTTAAATAATTTTAAATAATCATAAATCACTGATAGAACTTTGTTTTAAAATATTTGTTTTGAATTTCAAATACAAATTTAATGAGTATCCTATCATAAAAATGGGGGGGAAGATCGAGTAGGACTAGTTGTGAATATATGGTTTGCTAGAAAAAAAAAAATATTATAAAAATTGTGTTATCTTTGTCTCACAAGTCACGACAATGAAAGTTTATAAAAAAGTAATACATGTTTTAGAAAAATTAAAAATTTTAAACAAAGAGTTATTATATTTATTTTATTAACTAAAATACCATTATTACAAACTTATCTTCAGTGGAGAGGATTCCCTTTTAATAATAATATATATATATATATATATTAAAAAAAAAAAAAAAAAAAAAGAAGAAGAAAGAAAAGGAAGAGAATGATTATAAATGTTTGTTGGCGTCAGTCAATAATTTGGTCATTGCAATCCATGTGCAATGAGAGTAGGATAGACTTGCATTAAAAGTTGTGAACCTCCCTCTTTTGTCAGTACACCTCTCCTTCCCCCTTTTTTTTTTTTCGTATATATATATATATACACCCATTCAATTGGGAACTGCAGCCAATATATTAGAAAAATGATTTGCACTACCTGCACATAATAAATGTACAACCTCAAAATACATTTAGGTGAAACTCATACTTGTTGTGCACCGGTAATAGTTTTAGCATTTTCCTAAATTAACAGTTTATAAACAAATATATATGAACAGCCAATTTATTATTTAAGCCATATCGAATTGAGTTTAAACGAATTGAATTAAGCCGAGTTTCCGAGTGATTGAACTCGTCTTATACCTCTAACTGCTTCCTATCATCTCAGCTTCATAATTGCCTCGTTTTATAAAACTTTGTTGACATTTTTTTTTGCAAAAAAACAGCAAGTTGTCTTAGAAAAAACATGATTAAATTAATCGTTTAATTTTTATATTAACATTCTCTTTCACATTTGTGTTTAAATTCTCTCTTAATTGACAAAGTTCAACAAATAAAATATTTAATTAAAATTAAGAATCGAACGTAAAACCATAAGGTAAATCAACTTGTCCAAAAAACCCCCCACAAATTTGCGAGAATCTATATGCATAGGTCCCATCAATGTATATTGTTGTCCACCTTTATATCATGTAAAAATTATTTTTCAATTTACGGACTGTGTTACCACTTACCAGCATCCTGTTTCAAGCTCATCACTCTTTCCTACCTTCTTCTCTCTTTTGTTGATCATGCATGCATGACTCACTCAATCATGGATGCTTGGAATATTGGAATATTGAAAGGCTCACGTGTTTACGATAGATATCAGAGACATCACATGATGCATAGTTTAGAATGGCTCTGGGCTCGAGGATATATATATGTATATAAATATTTCATTTGGATTTTTAATAAAAAATTTCATTTTGCTTGCCCAAAAAAGTTGTTTAGGATCAATGTTATTACGCACTGGGTTACACTATTAGCATGTTTCTATCCAAAAGTTATTAATTTTTTTTTTTTTTTTAAAGAAATCCCTTATAATTGAGAGAAACTTAATGATTTGTTTGGATGTGAAAAAAAAAAAAAATTATCGGAGTTTTTTTTTTTCAAATCCGAGTATTTGAATTCAAACCCGAATTCAACCCGAAAAATAAACTCATTTCCCTCTGATTTCAAAAACGAAGCGAACTTCAAGGTAGGAACCGCGTAGTCTGACACACGGAGAAAATGGGTTGCTTTTGTAACCCATTGGTACAAGTTATCATACTGCCCAATAGAAATTAATAATTAAATAATAATTTTTCATATTTGTTTATATTAAATAATAATTATTTCCATCGTTATTCAATTTATTCCATATTAATTTTTAAAATATCAATAATTATACACAACTTTTCATACCTTTAATCATTTCTTACCATGGTTATCTGTGATAAAACAATCTCATATAACTCTCACCCAAACACAATTTCAAATAGAATTTAAATTCTACTCATCACCTAAACACCTTTTATTTGCCTCGAAATTCATGAATCAAATAAAAATTTTATTCTGATTTCAAAAATCAAACACCCAAATGAACCATTTAAAATTTTCAAATGGGAGGAAAAAACTAATTTTCATGAAATAATTTCAACATAATGAACAAGATAATACAACATCTTTATACAATGAAGAAAAGCCTCCATCAGAACTTGTTCAGCACTAGCTCCTCATATTCAAAGCTTCCTAAACAAGCCATGTGAGGTGTCTCGTTTGCTTTTCTTATGACATGATTAGCGTGCCATTCTTGCAAATTAGGTGTGTTTGGTAACAAAATTCTAAAAATTGAATATGATTTTTATTTTATTTTTTTTAAAAATAAATCATATTTTATTCAACTTTTTTAAAAATAAATTATATTTTATTTAATTTTTTCTAAATAAATTATATTTTATTCAACTTTTTCTAAAAAGTCAAATCTCAAAATTCGCACACGAAATAAGAATTGAATTCTAATTTAAAAAAATCCAACACCCGAACGCACCGATTCACTCTTACATCTTCAGCTCCAATTTCTTTCCTTCATTTTTCAGTAACTGCATAATTTAGAGAGCATCACCTTCCACTAGCTATTAACTTGCAGCAAGAGCATAGGAATTATCGAGATCTTCTAAATATGATTTTCTAATTACCAGCTAAATTGGAACTAGCAAAATTTGGCATGGGCTTAGATGATTATACTCCATCTACTAAATGTGTGCCCTATGGGCTTTAGTTTTAACAGGCCTATAGAGCACGGCCCACTAGACCCCAGTCTATTTACTACCTCTAACCATGGCCCATTATATCTTTCTTGATAGCAATCCACTTCTTGCTATCTCATAACTTCTTTGAATCTCTTTACCTTCTCTACTCTCTAGTCTAATAACATGAGTGCTAATTTTATTTTTTCTCACTCTCATAAAGAAAGTCCAATACATTAAATATTTAATTGAAATAGAAAGTAAGTAATAAAAATAAAGTTTAAATATTATGTTAAATTACCATTTATTTTAAAAACTTAAATTAATAAAAAAAATCGCAAATTTAATCATATAATAAATATTTTAATAATCTGCAGGATAGTTGCATATGCATTTGCTATGTATAGTACCATATAATAGTCAATTGGGTGAGATTATATGTGGTGTTATTTGTTGTTTTCTTCATTCTCTATTTTCTTTCCATCACTAAACCTGAATTTACGCAGTCATTCGTGAAATAAGCCACACACTGACACACATGTCATCTTCCTCAATAATTAGATGGATCTTTTTTGTTCTCGTTGAATTTCTTCAATAAATTCTTACTTATCCAAGAAAAAAGAAAGATAGAAAAATCGTAGTGAGCACTGAGCGGTTGCCTACGAGAAGGCGTGATGCCCATTTAATTATATTAAAGTTTGTTGGGAAAATTATCATTCTCAAAGCCAAGTGAGCCCAGAACCGAACCAGAGCCCCAGTCGGTTTGACCAACCCGACAAGACATGCTTGGTCATTAGAGTCTCGGATATCTGTTGCAGAAACTTATGAATGTCCTTGATCGGCAGGACTGAGGATAGACACGCTTCAATGATCTCGGATTGTGATCATCATCTCGGAAATGCTAGAAGAACACACAGAATGACCATATCTAGTTGGTCCCAAGAACGGCTTTCTCGGGATCACCACGGGACGATATAGATGAAACATGCTAAGGTTTGATCTCATAATCCCTAACAAGGTGCAGAGGGACTCTATCTCGAGTTTCCCGAGATAAGCCATTATCCCATAAAATATGGAATAAGATACCTGATACCTATATGAAATCAACTGACAGGAAGTGTCTTGCCCGAACTAGACTCTTAGGAAGATAAGTCTGATTCCATACAATCTATAGATCATACTCCTAATGGAATTGTATCAGAGCATTCCAATTATCTCTGAATTGTGTGCCTATAAATAGGCTAGTACCCAGGTACGAATTTATTCTAATCTTTCTGACTTTACTCTGCTCTCAATACTTCATGAAATTGTCTATCAGAATCTGACTTAAGCATCAAGGTGGGATTTAGACGACACCCTTAACAAGCTATTTATTATTTTACAAATCTTGGAGAAAGCGAATCAAAAGTAGACACGTCACCAAACTGGAATCTATACCAACAAAGTTTAAGACTTAAAATTGTCTTCTAAGTTTATTGCATTTCATTAATAAATAAGTAATGCTATCTAGTAGACTGAAGGAACCCCATTAAGACTAAAGGGGGCCATTGCAACGCCCCCAGCCTACTAAGGCTAGGTTTGTTATCTTGTTCGCTCAGATGCGCAAAGCATTATAAGGTGAAATTTTAAATTAATGTCATCATTTTTATCATGTATTTATTATCACAATTAGTTAACTACTCTGGTAAACATTATAATGCTTTGCGTCTCTAAGTGAACAAGTTAACAAACTTGGGCATAGTGGCAGGGATGAGACTAGAAAGTTGAATTTAGGGGGGCTAGACTGTATTAAACTTTTCTTTAAGGGGCCAAAGTTGAAAAATAAGACCTAAAATGTATTTTGTTTTTAACAAATTTAAAAGCTAAAAGAAATTACTATGGCCCTCACCAGCTCCCCTCTAGTTCTATCACTGCCTAGCGAGCTGGGGGCGTTACAACCATGGCCCCATTTTTTTTCAAATTTCTGTTAAATTTTTTTTATTAAGTAAAAAATATGTACATTTTTTGTTTAATAAGAAATCTTAATTTCATCCCTACGATTGTCATTCAATTGGAATGACAAGGCAATAAAAATCAACCGTTATTATTTTTCTTTTTACAAGTCCTAATTCAATGGTTAATTTTTACTGTCACATTATCAAGTTGTGTGACAATTTACTAAATAACACTACTCTGCATAAATTGCCTCAAAGGCGAAGGTGCAAGATTTTCAATCAAAAGAGTAATGCTTGTTGAGTTGTTGTAGACAAAGCGTACAAACTTTGTACACAGCTCCATTGTTTAACAAGCATTAATCTTTATTTAATTATTCGTTCAAGTGGGCAAAAGGAAGGTTATCTCCTAGCTAGGCAGCTGCAAAAGGCTGAGAATATGCCCCACTTAAGGTTACAGCTGTTGTAACATATCTTTCACATCGATCGTGATCTGGTCACTAGATTTGAAACAGTGTGACATTTGTTTCAGTGGGTCATACTGCATCCCGCAATTGCGACAACACTCAAATCGCCGTATCAAGCAACGTGGAATTAGATAGAGCCCATCTTGTAGCTCAACCTTTATTAAATATGCATGAATGAAAAGCTCGATGCTATAAATCATCATGTACGTGTGAACATGTTACAATAATATTATATATATATATATATATATTCCCGATGATTGATCGTCTTTACAGCCGGAGCTTTTGAGGTTAATTATTCCCGATGAAAAGCTCGATGCAGAAATGACATAAAGAGACCATAAAAGTCAAGCTTTCACACGCTAATTACCTAATCACATAAAATGACCCCACAAACAAAGAGGTAATGGAGAAAAGGATATATATCTTCAATCTTGTAGAGAAAAAAAGGAGAGAATAAAAAGCCATATAATTAGAATTTGATTCCTTCTTTTCTTCTGCTTTTTCTTCATTCATGACATTTTTAACTAATATTCATTCACAATTCATCACATCACCTCACCTCACCTCACAACAGTATGTACAAACATGCATGGAACTTATAGATGATTTTTTTTTTTTTTTTTTTTTTTGGGTTTAGAGGCTAGCTAATGAACCCACTGGACCTATATATATTAGTGCCCGTTTCTTAATTAATTACCATGAAAATACTAAAACAATTAGAAAAATACTAATTAACTCAATTAATTAGTCATGTTCTTTGCTGATGAGCCAGTCGGGTCTCCCTAAGGTGAACTCCAAGCTTGGATTCTTGGGGTCCAAACTTGACCCTTTGGAGTTTATAATTGATTGAGCGAAGAAGTCGTTTCCCTGCCACAAGTTTAGAAACTTATATTAATTATTTTTAGGTCCCAAAAACATACAAAAAAGCAGAAAATTACAACTGGTTTTGTTAGATTTTATTCCAAATACGAATCGAGTCCTTGGATTTTATAAATCTTATATATGGAATACCAAAAGGAAGCTCGAGCATATATATATGGCAATACATGCATTTATACACATTCATGCATGGACATGTTTAGACATTATTCACATGATTGCATGGATTCGATAATATAATATTTAATAAATTAATTGCCTTTAAAAGGTATCGCTAGCTTTAATTAATTAGGTACGTAGCTACCTCAAATTGGTCTCCAGATCTTTGATGGGATGGCAGAGTTTCTGGTCTCAACCTTTCCAGATTCCTTGGATTGGATTGCAACCATGCTCCTCTACTGCAACAATTCCATGAGATAAATAGTTATTCTTCAATTATATATATATATTCTGCCTACAAATTCCCAATGAACACCCCTATTTTCATTGATAGAAGTCATAAAATAGAGAAGTTTTCGTAAGGTGTAGACTGTAAAGTTTAAATGCAATATAATTAATTAATTTTCATTTGTTCTTTGCTTGTTTTGTGGTTGAAGATTTGCTAATAGCTCCCATGCAGATATCATACACACACATATATATATACAACTCTTGAAGGATCTAATTGATCAAGAGTTGTATCCTCAATTAATTAAACAGATGCAATCCACCATGAACAGACACCTCCTATGAAAACCTGGCTAAGTTTCCATCTAGCCAGCTCTTACAGAATTTACATTTAACATGTTGCAAAAAGATAAGGATTATAATCATCATAAGGAAGCAAAAGGAACAGTACATTTAATAAAAATACTTCTTTTAGCGTTCAAGACTTTCCTACATATTTAGATACTACATTTGGAATTACTATATATAGCACTCAAATGTTTTCCTGTTTCCATGCACGAGGAAATATGCACAGAGAATGAGAAAGAAGCTAAACACTAACTAGGAAGCCAGGGAACTGATAGAAGAAACCATGGAGGATCGAAGAGCTAGAGATATGATTTATATGTATTGAACATGTTGATTCTTTGTATCTACTTAATTCCTAATAAAACTTGCCAATCTCAATGAATATGTTAGAATCATAACAAAAGTTATCCACTACTTACGCAAATAATTACAACTGTAACTTTTTTTCTTTCTTTTTTGACCTCAGTTGTATCAACAAAGATTGTCATGTAAAATAAATAGGGGATATTGGAATATTAATCATGGAAACAGAAGGCACATGTTCATCATATCCAGTACTGCACTAGCCATCCCATGGGAAGTGGTTGATACTTAAGCCTGATTGGTTCCTAAATCATATAGTTAAGTGCTAGGAAAAGCCAGTAAAACAAGCCCAACCAAGTCAGAGAATCCACAAGTGAAAGCATTAACGTACGATGCAGTCATCGCAAATTCCAGTTCAGGCAGGTTATTGAATCTTGTAGTAAGATTCTAAAGCATGTTTAGCAGCCAGAGGAGCATGAGAGTTCTAGTAAGGAGATTCCTGAAGACTAGGGTTATTAGGGATATCATTGTTAGCCGCGGGATACTAGGTGAGATTGGACTTTATAGATAATTTTAGGGAGCTAGCTCTAAATGTAGCTTGACTAATTCTTCTGGAGTGATAGCGCAGATGTGGCTGACTCTTTTTTGAATTATTACAAATGATATCAGAATAACCATGTGACACTGAATCGCTGCATGCATGACATGAGCCCAGATGCCCTTCTATTGCCCATGTGGAATGGGTAGATTATAAAGAAGTTTATGAGTGCTAATCCTCATATTGGTTTGTAGTGATAACGCAGATGTAACTTACACTTTATGCCTATGAGCTACATGAAGAATGCTTTAAACCCCAACCTAATTAAACCTCGGGTCCAACATTTGGTATGGAGAGAATTGGAGAGAAAATCCTCCAACATGCATTTTCTGAAAAACCAACTTAATTCAATGATTTCATTTTTTATTTTTTTTTATAATCTTTAATATCTACAGAATAGTCCATGCCAATTGCCATATGGTATTTAAAGGACTTACAGTTTTGTGTAAAATATGCACGTGGTTCTAATATTATATGAATAACTATATATCCACACAATAATTGATTTACAAATGAAATCAAAAGGCATAATTGTTAAAACTGTCTTGCATAAAGATACTCATTTTAGAATTTTAGAATTATAACAATTTCTTTTACAAGTAGAGTCCTTTATGTGGATTTCAAATCATTAATCATATATATAGTTATAAGAAAATACATAGCATATAATTGTAGGAAGACATGTTCGGATATTATCTTAAACAAAAATCTAGTTACTCAAAAATAATATTCTGTAATACTTGATTAATATTAGTTTTTGAAAAAACATTGGAAAACAATAAAATAGAATAAAACATATTTAATGTGATTTGATCGCCGATTACGTGCATCTACAAGAACCCCACTAGCTAATAACAATATGATTACGAACCTTCAATTATAATCGTACACTCTCTATCTAACTCAAACTTAACACTCTCTATCTAACTCAAGTCTGAAATAAACCAATTGAGTTCAACCAACGATTGTAATTCTCACAAATCTCACTCGATCTCTTTCATCCATTACTATCTGTCCTTTATGGTACGTACGTACCTTAGCACTCTGCTTTAATTCTTCCCACCATAAGCTCTACAATTAATGCTATGTACTTTGAACTGTGTTACAAATTAATCAGCTTGTACAAAATTTTGTTAAGCCTTTTCTTTCTTTTTTTTCACAAGATTTTTCTTCCTCGAAAAGTTGAAAACCACCAAAGCACTGTTACTTTCATAACTCCACCTCTAACAGATATCCATAACCCAAATTAAGCATGTATCCAGCTAATTAACCTAAATAAATTAAAATTCCATTCTTAAGTTCTAGCACATGTCTCACATTACCCAAAGTCGAAGACATTTCCATCAAACATCTTAATTATAATTAATTTTTGCGGAAACTATTTTTCACAATTTTACATTAATCCACTAACATAATAGAATCTTTGTGATCACCAGCCTTTTATATGTCGATCTAACATATATGAAAGGAGCAGGAAAAATCCAAAACCCAGGAAATTTTAATCGAATCCATGCCTTCTATTCCCATGCGAACAACACTCTTGTCTTTATCCTTACTCTAAACGATCTCGCTCCTACATTAAGACTACTATATTAGGTGAGTAAATTGTGTTAAGTACTATATTAATTACTTATTGTTAAGTGAGATTGAGTTCTCTCTCTCTCTCTCTATATATATATATATATAAAAGTGTCTTTTAAAGAATTCAAATTATAACATCAACAAAAAGTATAGTACATATGTGACTAATAGCTTACGTTTTCTTTATAGGTCGTAAACAGGAAGGTGGAACTGACTCTTAATTATTTAAGATAACAATAAGATGGGGTTAGACTATCTGGAACAAAAATTACTGCCAAAGGCATTAGTTTCAAAACATGGTTTTAATAATATTTAGCTGCAAACAAGAAGTCCACAAAGAACACACACAAAAAAAAAATTAAAAAAATTAAAAAAAAAATGATGAAGAAGAAGTAATTAAGTACGAATTAGCAGAAAGATTTGGCTCAACATAAGCTCAGGTCTTTATAGATTTTCTTGGATAAGTAGGTTAATTAGGGACGTGTACATACAATATTCTAATGAACTATAGTCAGACTAATAGGAGGACAGTATGACCTATATATGGAAGAATTTTACACCCTAAATGGAAGGATTTACACAAACGCCATTTTGGTTATGATCGAATATGAATATATATTATATGCAATTTTTTCATTGTGTTCTAATCGGTCTGAGTTCGACTCGATCTTTATCATCCATTAAAAAATAGACATGAAAATTGATTCAAAAAGTATTTGATTCTTGCCGTCTTTTATTTATTTTTATTCCAATTCAGTTCTTTAATTAACTTTTAATACTAATGTTAAATTACAATGTTAAATCACACCACGTTAAATCACCAATTTTCTAAATCGAGTTAATTTAAATAGATTAATCCATTGTTTCTTATCCACGGATGTAGAATTTTTTTCGGAGTCCACGAATGTCAAGAGTGTTAGCATATAATAGTGTGATCACTTAAACAGGATGGATGAAGCTAGCTCTGAGTGATTATGATAATCAAACTTAATTAAGTTATAGCTCATGGCTAGTCACTATATAATTAATAAATCCGATCGGAGTATAAATTTTAATTATGAAGAACATTTCCGAACTGGAAGAATCTATGCTTTAATGAAATATTGTGATGTATTAAGCTACGATATAAAGTTAACTCGATCGAGAATTTGAGTTGATTGTAATGACGGCAAAGTTGTATGTATAAAATTTGTTAGTCATTATGAAGCATTAAGACACTATAACCTCCCTTGGTTGATATGTGTTAAAATATAAATTAAATAATTAAATTTACTTTTATTTATTAGTTTAAATGTTTTTGATAAGCGGGGATTATATTAATTAACATACGGTATTAGAGCAGAAGTTTTGAATTCGAACCATAACTTCGTATGTTAACCCTTTGTTTTAGTTAAATATTCTACATGTTAGACTTTGCTTGTTGATTGTTGAGGGAAGTTTGAATCAACATGTGAGAGAGAGTTAGCATATTGATTAAGATCGATTAAGTTATTAAATTCATTATTTTTTTATCAACTTAAACTTTCAGGATAGTGATTTTACAATCTGGTGGCATGTCTTAACTTCCACAATGTACTATAATTCACTAAATCATGCTATAAAAATCTATATATATACTTGTTTATAATTGGCGTTTCAATTTATTAATGACTAAACTAAATTAAGGTACTTCAAGGTCTTTCTTGATGATTATACCTATAAGAACTGGGCTTTCTATATATCCGGAAGTCTACTTAATTAGAAGCATTTTATGGAAAGCAACAATGTAATTTGCGAAAATATAGTATGTATTAGTAAATAACATTTCTTCCATGTACGGACACATTATGTAAATTTTACCACCCACCCTTAATTGACAAAAACCTTATAAAACTATTGAAGTAGAAATGAATAATTCCAGTTGGGAGGGCATGCAACCTCCATTGGATGTTTGGTATACTTTTCGCTGTATACATGTTCAGTTTTTATATATATACATAGATACATACATAGGTACATACATGTAGAGTTATTAGATGTGTGTACATGTGGGGAGTGGGGAACTATTTGTATTAAATATATATATATATATATATATATATATATATATACACATATATATGTCTACCATCATGATCGAACTTCTAATTTGTACTATATATATCCATCATCATTATTATCACTAGCACTCTCTGATTTCCCATGTTTTAGTTCATAATATTTTTACTCTTAAGTACTCGGTCAATTAAAGTAGGAGACAAACTACAACTTTAGGCTTTAGCTAATGATGTTACAAAGTGATCAAAGTTGCATTGGAAGTAATTATGTGAGTAAAAGTGAATGAAATCTTGTTCAAAAGATCTATGAAGAAAAGGGTAATAATCCTAGCAGCAGACAGTTGATTGGGAGGAGTATTATAATTATAATGTCAACTAATTAAAGGGAAAAGATCATCGAGTCAAAGAAGTGCGCTTTGCTTTACAAAATATGTAAATCCCTTTTGAGAGTATACAGTCCTCTTTTAGTGTATATATAGGGTAAATAATATAGAAATAACTACAAACGCTTTCTATGGGTGCGTTTGGCTTGTAATTTTCAACTTCCAAGGATGTTTTCCTTAAGCTAAGAATAGTTGATTCAAGGCCACATGGATTGTGAGGAGTAAAGCAGATCGAGAAGGAAAGCAAATGAAAAGCGAAAGCTGCCTGAAAGAAACTCTTTTTAAGTTTCAGAAAAGAGACGGCCTTGTTCAGAGATTTCCAAAGCTAAAGTTACTCGTGCATTGAACAGAGAGAGAAAGAGAGTTAATTACCTGGAAGGGTTACTCCACAGATTAGAAAGGTATCCCACTTCATGTTCTAAAGCTGCATTTGAAGCCTTTTTTTGACTTTGTAAACAGTTGTCGTTTTGGTGGGGAGCTGGAGTTGTGTGTATCAAGAAATCTTCATCTCCAGATCCATCTGATACGTACAAGCCTCCAAAAATTAGGTCAAGATCGTAATATATACATGCATTCAAATGAATACTTTTACTTAATTTGGAGTTTTCTAATTACGTCTTAGAAATTGCATTTTAATCACATGTATGTTGACATTTGAACTAATCTACATCTCACTCGGAAAAAAAGAATAATAAAAGCTTTAATATGTATATATATAAATATGTAAATATATATCATAATTGTATGCTTGTGGTAAATATTTAATATATAATTCAAACTTGTAGCGGAAATCAGGGGAAAAAGATAGCTAAGCAATATGAATTACCAGAGGAAGCTGCAGGTTTGTCTGTGTTCTTGACAGTTCGATACATCTGCCAAGCAAAACAAAATATTATAAAAGAAGAAAACACCAATAAATAAACAAGAAAAAAAAAAAAAAAAAAAAGTAAAACAAGGAACCATTTCTTAAAGGGAAAAAAAAATGTAAAAAAAATCCCAGTAAAAAAAAAAAAATCAAAAATCAAATCAGATGCTTCGCTTTCTGGATTTTTCTTGGTTTCTTTAATAGCCACGAGGTTGATGTTTGGTAAGGTCAGTAATTGCTTCTATTATTGAGAAATGATGGCTACTTTTTCTCTCTCTCTCTCTCTCTCTAAAAGTAGAAGTTGTCCTGTTTCATAAAGAACAGACTCAACTGTTCATTCATTCATTCACTGCATTCATCGGCCCCTGTGCCCCATGGATAGAGAAAGAGAGAGAGAGAGAGAGACCTTGAATAGGAGGGTTTTCCTTTGGTTTTCTGTGATGAACATGTAAATGAGAGTAAAATGAATGTTTTTTCAGCTGTACCTGTAAATGGCTCTTGACATGAGCAAGTGTTAGATCTTTGACATCCATTAGCTCTAAAACTGACTTTGGAGTAGCCCCTAATAGCCAACAATACAAGCAAGAAGAAAATCTAGGTTAAGATATTATAAACATCTCTAAAAGTAGCAGCAAAAGAAAGAGTAGAGACGGAGAGAGAGAGAGAGAGAGAGAGAGCTGTACTTTCATGGCCGCCAAGGAGCTCAACAGCATGGACAAAACGGGCATGAAGAGAAGTTGTCCAACGCATTCTTGGTGCTCTCATATTCCTCTTACTCTGTAGCTTTGGCATACACCTTGATCTCATGAACCCATTTGAGAAATCTTGCTGTTGTTGCATATACTGAAACTGTTGGGGTCTTAGACTCTCCATGGTTATCCCATTATACCTCGACATGGCTTCAAAGCCTGAAGGAAGCTGTCGACAAGGCCTGAAGGAAGCACAAGCTGGATACGCTGCCCTCTCTTTGAAACGATCTAAAGCTGAAAACGGTGAGGAAGAATTCCCATTATTGTACACAGGAATTCCCTTTATGGCTTTGACAAATCCCTGATGATCAGAAACATTAAGCAGCGAAATCCCATGATTTATGTGAACCTGTTGATCCACAGCAGTGATGAAGTTTCTTCTCCATGGACTCTCAGCCTCCAAAGCACTTGAAAGAGAGAGCTCTGTGTCAGCGGCTCTGATGGAGCCGTCGCTGTGGGATTTCAGGCTGTCATGATCACCTTCTTTGTGCCAAATATCGAAGCTGGAATCGCCTTCATTCGTGCAAATTGAGGAAGGGGCGCTCTTTGGAGGGCTTATGTGGAGTGAAAGATCAGGAATCGGATGCGAAGAGGGTCTGTCGAAAATCTCTTTTCTGGACATTTTTATTCTCAAGCAGTTGTTGTGGTTCTAAAACAAAGGAAAAAGAAGAAAGAATATGCGAGTGATTTGTGTATCATAGGCATACAATTACAAGTAGTGTGGATGGATGACTAAGAACGAAAAACCTTTAGCTTTGTTCAGAAAAAGAGGTCAGGGGAGAGGAAAAGAAGGATAAAATGGAAAAAAAAAAAAGAAAAAAAAAAAGGAAGACTTTTCTCTTCTTCAAGAAACAGACATCCTCTCAGAGAGAGAGAGAGGGCAAATAAAGAATGGGAAAATATGGAATAGATTGAGAAGGAGAAAGATTTTGGTCTGTGTTCTTCCTACCTCGAGAGTATATATAGGAAAATGACACTCCAACAGAGGCCCTGTCTCTCACTCACTCCCTTTCCTTTTCTCCATAGTCAATACACGCAAAACTACAAATATTTATTAGGCTACCCATTTGTTTTACTTCCCCGGAGCCGACGGGATAAAAAATACAAGAGAGAGAGAGAAAGAGGGGCTAACCTATAATTATTTTCCCCCACTCTCTTCGCCTCTGTCTTTCTCATGCGAAAACAAAATAATTAAAAAATATATATATTGACCAATTAGATTACATGATGACATCAAAGTCTGGACTTTTTTGTAGTAAAAGACCTAAGAATAGTTCATAATTATTGCCTCATTGCACGGGCATGTAAGCTGGAGGAATAATGTGATTGATAAATATATACGCCTATGGTTACGGTACTCAGTTTGTGACGATATGTAATACACCTATATATTGTGAGGATCTCAAATTCCAATTGTTATGCTCATGTCATGACCATTATTGTGTTTTATAACCTTTGTTATGTGCTGGTATGAACAAGCCTGATACAAATTGAGAGTGTCACATGTCTCCGGTACGTTGTTGATGTGACAGTCTCACTTTAAATCTTGTAGACATATATTGATCGAACACTAGAGGCAAGTCTTGCCTTAAATTTAAATCTTTCAATTTATCCAAAAATTTGGAGAAGGAGTGATGTAGGATAGACGGTGGGGGTTGATTTTATCTTTTGTTACTCTTCATATGTTTAAAATGCAGTTTTTGGATTTTTAGATTCTAGAACTATATTTTCTTTATTTTAATTTTTTTTTTTTTTTTAGTGATTTTCCAAATAAAGTAAGATATTTTATCATAATATATTAATTATGATGTATTAATTTAAGAGTATTTTTACTTGAAAACAAGTTTTCTAGGGTTTTAAAGTGGTTTTCCTTTTCCATGCGTAAACAACAATGAATTAATTAATGAGTCTCAACTATCAGATAAAGTTAATTTATCTTTTAAATTTTTTCTATTTATCAGATCGATCACTTAAAGATTCAAGGAGCCCTTTTTATAAATTCCAGGATTTGCATCTAGCTATATAATGAAATCTAACCTTTCACACTTTCACTTCTACATCATCAATAATTGTACGTATTTGAGCTTAATTTGTATCCTAAACAGTGATCATAGATTAAAACATCGACCCGGCCACCTTATGATTAACACGTACGATCCTGGGAAGTAAACCTTAAAGGGTGATAATTCAATTAATTAAGCCTTAAAGGATATATGGTGATGAAGAAAGGAATAATATATATATAATCAATTAAGCTGGAGATTGAGCTTATAGCCAACCTGTAAATCCACATATTATTATAAATTTATATGATATTTCATAGTTTGATAGTATATTTATATATATTACAGAAAGATTTCTGTAATATTTCATAGTTTGATATATAGTATATCGTCACAGAAATATTTCATATATTGGAGTCTGGACCTCGATCTGGGACTGCTTTGAGTTTGTGAAGATTTCAAGGTGTAAGTTGTGTCAGATAAGCTTGAGCCATGTGACAAAACGGGTGGAAATATATATAATATTTAGAATGCAAAAAAAAATTAAGGATAAAACTTCCTCATGGCTAATTTTTGAGAAAATTTTGCTTATTCACGATGTTTCGGCATTTTTTTTTGTAATCACATGCACCTTTATTAAAGTTTAAAAAGTAACGTACGATTCTTATGTTTTGAAAGTTTATAATATCACTCATATCGTTAAGATTTAGTGTTAAATCCAACGGTTAATAGGATATCAGCTTCCTTGCAGAACCTCGATCGGACTGACTGGATTGATGAACCCTAATAAAGAGGACATCATATATATATGTTGTGACATGTGTCAGCACATGAGTTTGCTCTCATGAAAAACCAGTGATCTTGAAGGTGATTGTAGCATTCTTTTTGCAAATGAATAAAATGGGTGGGTGTAATAGTCAAGAAATATTGATTAATTAGGTGGACCCATTGACCTGAATGTGTGCGGGAGCCCTAAAGGGTTGTTTGTTTGCTTTCATGTGGCTGTCATCGTAAACCCTAATTCCACATACCTTTGCAAGTTTCTTATTCCTTTTCATCCTCCCCCAAATATTCCCTTCTAATCCTCTCACAACATTTTTCAAGCATTTTGGCGTATATATTATGCCATCCCCACATGACCTACTCTGCACCCTCATTGACTACAACCTTGATGAATTTCAAAGCTCTAGGCCACATCAATGATAAAAACAACACATAAATCCCTTTTCTTATTCTAGGAAATTCATCGTTTTCTTTGCTTTCTTTAATGCATTTAGTGGATGTACATTAAACATATCTTGGGGCTCAACCCTCTAGGTTACAACAATTAAGATGATTGATGATGCTAACCTGCCCTCCGAGTTGCAAGGCCCCATGTCCAAATCTTATTTCAAGCAGCATCTTAAACAAGCTGGGCTGACTTCACGTGATCAGCTAAGAGAGTTTTTTTTTTTTTTTTTTTTTTTTTTTATTATTAATATATATATATATATATATATATATATATATGAGACAAAGGTTTTTAGGGTTGGGCATTGCCCACCTAATATTGCACGAACTCGTTATTTTTTCGAGCCGACCTGAGCCACCTGGTCGACTCGACTCAAGGCGAATTTCAAAATCTGAATTTCGACCCGACTTGAGGATATAATAATAATAATAATAATAATAATAATAATAATAATAAATCATTTAATATATATACTTCTTTTCAGAAAGTCCTAACTTTTCTCTTCTCCTTCATTTAATTTTTATTGAAACTCCCTTAGTCTCTGTGTAAATCTCTTTATTGTCGCCTGCCGATCAACCATGGTGGCGCTGATGTAAGACAACATTTGCTCATATTTTCAATGTTTTATGAATTAAGAAAAAAAAAAAAAAAAAGGAACGTATTGGGAAAGCACCGTTTAAGGAGATTTTTATTTGGCTTCAGACAATGTAAATACATAAGGAAAAGATTCATCATGATCCCAGCTGATTTTCAACCATATTTGGTTGACAAAAAAAATCAATTTTATTGATGGAAAATTTAGATTAGGATTTTGTTGCTTATTTGAATTTTCCATCTTTAGGTTTCCTTTGCCATTAAGTATTTCTATAATTATTGTATTTTTTTTCTTCTTATTTTGTCCTATTTCCATTCTTAGGAGAATTTTAATACCTTTCGTATCTTTAAGGTTTTACTATAAGTTTGGATCAGTTGTATTGGAATAATCAGATTTTTTTTTTTTTTTGTTGCCATCAATAATATATTAGTTTTCTCTATCAACGTGGGTTGAATTTTTGTGCGTTGAGAATACAGTTTCTCTTTTACGTTTATTGTTTTCACTACGTTATTAGGTGCTCTTCCCCTACATTATCTGAATTTTCAATCATGAAGCCCATTAGAACGACCCCCCCCGGCCCCCAAAATAGCAATACTAGGGCCCCGTTTAATATCTCCCTCCCCTTATTTTCACCTCTATAAAAAAACATCAACTTCAAAACATTCTTAACATTTTTTACTTTTTATATCACATCAATAATTTTTTCTACTTTGAGTAGTGCTATACGTGTGTCAAGAGTCCGGCTGGTGTCCGGCTCTTGACCCACGTGGCACGGCTTTTTTCTTTTTTTATTAAAAAAAAATAAAAATTCAGAAAGAGAGTGAGAGGGAGAGAGACTAACCGTAGAGAGTGGTCGACTCTGGTCGATGGCACTTGGGTTTGCTGGGTCCGAGAGAGCTGGGCGAAGGTCGGTTAGTCGTTAAGCCGCTGGTCGATCGGTGGGCGCTGGTCTGCTGGGTGAGAGAGAGAGAGAGAGAGAGAGAGAGAGGGAGCTCGGAGCCGGCCGAGGGACCGTGCGGGTCAGAAGGCGCCGGCCGGTCGGTGGGAGCTGGTGGGTCAGAGGGCGCTGGTCGTTGGGCGCCGGTCCGTCGTTGGAGAGAGAGAGAGAGAGAGAGAGACAGCGAGCTGGGATCGGCCGAGGGACCGTGCAGGTCAGAGGGCGCCAGCCAGTCGTTGGGCGGTCGGTGGGGGAGGGGACGGTGGCCGGAGAGGGTGAGATTTGGGAAAATGGGGGGAAAAATTGGATAGTGAGACTGAAATGTCGACCCACCCGCGTTTCAACGTTTATTTTGAATTTTTTTTTTAATAAAAAAAGAAAAAAGCCGTGCCACATGGGTCAAGAGCTGGACACCAGCCGGACTCTTGACTCACGTATAGCACTACTCTTCTATTTTATATCACATCAATCACTTTTTACTTTCACTTAACAACAAAAAAAAAAAATCTCCATAATGCGAGGGGAGGGGAGGGGGGTTATTAAACGGGGCCCAGGTCTCCTAGCCTAGCACGAGTAGTAGCAACGACAGAACCTGTGTCTTGTGGAAGCCTAACCAACAGTTCTAGCACTACTGGCAATAACTCAACAATATGATCAATCATTGATCCTCTGATGTATTGTTATTCTGCTTCTTGTTGCTCAGGCACTGCTGGCTATGGTGGACCGTCAATTTTGTGCAACCAGATCAACTTTGGAGAAGAGGCCTGGGCCTGGACCAACAATAAACTTGCATTTTGAGCCAACTCGAGATTTTGGATTATATTCGAAATTTCATACATTTCGGCTCGGCTTGAAATTCAAATTCCAATTGGGATCCCACCCCCTAATCAAAATTCGTAAACCACCAAATTTTGACTCGAAGGGTTTAGTAACTAGCCCTAAGTTTTCTACAACAAGCTTGAGGTGAATGAGAAACTAAGGTGGTTGCTCTAAACTAATTGAGGTCATTTTACAGAATACCTTGTCCAAATACATACCAAACCCTGAATTTAAAAGAAAACATAATAATGAACCCTAAGAGAATTTAGAATAGTAAGTATATAGAGATAATAATAAATATGGGGATTAGACTAACATTTATGAAAACAAAGAAAAAAGGAGTTCAAAACACTTAGGAGTTTTGAATCATGTGTTGCGTTCAAACAAGACAACCTGCTCAAACGTGCCACATAGGACAACAATTTTTTAAATAATTTGAAAATCCTATTCGAACGGGATACGAGTCGTTCGAACAAGAACGTTTTGCATGCGAAAAGAATACGTCCAAATCTCAAAATTTTAGGGGAGGTCTTTTTAAACCGTAATTAACCCTAACCAAACCATTCCACATTTCCACTCAACTTCCGGCAGCCAACAAAGAGAGAAAGTGAGGGAGAGGAAGAGAAAGTAGAGAAATGAAATATTATTGAGTTTTAATCAAAGAGCAAGGCTTCAAGGCCCAACAGTAAGAAATCTGTTAGAGTTTTGTTGAGTCATTATTCATATGCGAGTGTGGGTTTGGTAGAGTTGAGGTAGGATAAAGTATTGAAGATGAGGTTTTTCTTGACAAACAGGAGTGGAGCTACATTGGGGCTTTGGAGAGGGGGGGGGGGGGAGGGGCGGAGGCAACCATGTTTTCCCTAAAATAAACAATTTAAAAATTAAAATTTTACTCCTAAATTTTACACCTTTTTAGTCCCCCCCACCCCCCCCCCCCCCCCAAAAAAAAAAAATAATAAAAAATCCTAAATGCTAGCTCCGCTCCTGTTGACAAACCTTAAGATTCTGGGAAAAGCTTGGAAACTTACGGTTCCTAATGTACCAAAGGCAGTAAAGTGTGTGTTTTTGTTTAGATCCCTAGGTCATTTTTGAAGTGTTGGATAAAGGAGAAAGATGTGAGATGAAGTAAAGTTAGGAACTTTGGAGTTAAGATATATACAAAGTTAGGTTTTTAGATCCAAAACGATATTAGGAGGGGTAAATGAGGTTACTTTAAGGTATGGTTTGCAATTTTTTACACAACCCACAAATCCGACACGAATACAATACGAAGTTATAGGGTTAAGGTTTAAGCTAAACGAGTTGGTGAGTTGACCTGTTTAGTGACACACTTATAAAAGGGTTGACAGGTAAACCCGTTTACAACCCGTTTGGTTTTCGGGTCACCCATCAACTTGTTTATATATATATATATATATCAGAACTCAGAAGTTACTAGACTAAGTTAGAAAACCGGAACCTAGATTCATTTCACTTTCACATTTTTACTCTAGTGACTCCACTACTTAGTCTACTCCAGCTGTCGTCGTCTCCAGTGCAGCTCTAGCTTAGCACATGTCGTCTCCAACTCCAGCCCAGTGCCCGTCATCTCCAGCTCCAGGCTAGCGCCAATTTTGGTTTCTCTTCTCACTTTCAGTTTCAAACTTTCTCATTCATAGATTTAGTGATTCACTCCAGCCTTGTCTTCGCTGACTCGCCCGTCGTCTCCACATTGTCCGTCCATCGACTCCACACCGTCCGTCCGTCCGTTTATGCAGAAGTGTAAAGAGTAGGTAAAGAGTTCTTTGAGTTTAGATTTTGAATCTTGTTTCAAAATCTGGTTATGCTTGTTTAATGCAGAAGTGTAAAGAGTAGGTATAGTGGTTGGTTTATAAAATTGATCTAATTCATCGTCATTAAAATAAAATAAAAAAATAAAAAATAAAAAATCCTGGGAAATACAAGGAAAAACTGAAAAACCAGTTGGTCCAATTTTTTAAATTCAAAACCAATTTTGAAAAATCTTTAAAAAAAACAGTTGAATCATGTCGGGTACGAGTTGACAAGTCAATCAGATTGATCCAAACCCAACACGATAACCCGTTTTACCAACCCTACTTTAAGGTTTTAGAACGTCTGGCCGGGGACCAAAAGAAGGTGAAATATGGGAGGTAGGTTGGAGGAAAACTCGGAGTAGACAATATGTGGTGTTGTCATTCAAATGTGGGTTAATTAGGGACATTCAAACGAGGCCCATGTACTCTTACGAACCACGTGGTAATTAACAAGGAAATCATGACTTAATTATTGATATTGGTGTTTCCTGTGTTAATTATATTAATTATTTGTCTTCTTTTATGTTTGAGAAAACTAGGCTCATTGCATGCGTTGCTTCATTGACGTTTTACTTACTGCCTAAGTCGTGTATTTTTTTTTTTCCTTTTTTTTTTGTTTACCAATAAAACAAATATGTTTTACAAATTTGCTAGCGATCGATAGAGTTTGGGGAAGAGATTTGTGGTGGAGTTGCACAAATTCGAGTCGTAAATTGTAAATGGCAAATGTATTTAGAAGCACAGATGATCGATGTACCTATGATATATAGTAATTAATTAACTTAATTATATATACATACATGTATAATATTCCATCTATGGTTTTGTTATTTCTATTTTTAAGTTAGTACGTAGTAATTAATAACACTCGGGATATTTTATAATTAAATAATTTAAGAGCATTACATATATTTAAAGCCCTGATGCATGGCCTAGCTAGAATAATGTTAATTGGCTCAGGCATGGTGAATTCTAACGGTTTCTTTTTCTCTGAAATTCTATTGAAAGCACTTTCCTTAACTGTCAATTGGCTTGTCATACTTAACATCGGAGAAAATATATGAAGATTTTTTTCTTGATCTTTGAATATTAACATTCCACACCAACTATTTGGTCAAGGACTATATATTAATATTCCCCATGTCGGTAGGCTTGGTAAAATAATTGAACACCAGTAGGGGATTTTAATTGGCATGACATTTGGCCCCAGTAATGGAATTATTGAAACCTCAAAGCAATGACAAGCCACTCAGGTTATGGACATATCACAAAGTAACTTTTGACAAACCACTTCTGCTCCATAAGTCAACAAATATTGTGAAAAGGCTTTTATGAATTCCACGACACTTAATTCTTTAGCTTTCTTTTCCAATTTCCCGATGCTAAATGCCTAAATGCCTTCCAATATTGTCTTCTTTCCTTCTTATGCCTTCCAATGGCTAAATGCCTTCCAATGTCTCCTTTCCTTCTTATTCCTTAGCTTTAGGATATATAAAAATAAAATAAAAATAAAAAAAAAATAAAAAAAAAAATGTTTTGTAGTTAATTAATCAAATGTTTTCTAGTGCATAATGTTTCAGAGATGCCTTGTTATAATAATGTCTCATGTCGAGTACTAACAAGTATCATAGCATCCATTTTACGGTCTGGATTTAAAATTTGCGCATCTAAAGGTATGCATGAAGTCAATATTTTCACGTCTTTAAAAAAAAATTAAATGAATTGACATCATGTACACCGCTAGATAGCAGTGTACATGTTGATGCGGATGCAGTTATTTGCAGCATTCGCATCCGCAACCACATCCGTAAAATGCGGATATCACTTTTAGATATCCACATTCATATTTAGGGATGTAATTGAGCCAAACCGAGCTGAACTTTAAAATTTCAAGACTGTCTCGTTTATGAGTTGTGTTCGAACTCGAGCCGAGCTATTAAATGTATGTTGAAGCTCGGCTCGTTAAAATGCGGATATCACTTTTAGATATCCACATCCGTATTTAGGGATGTAATTGAGCCAAATCGAGCTGAGCTTTAAAATTTCAAGACTGTCTCATTTATGAGTTGTGTTCGAACTCGAGCCGAGCTATTAAATGTATGTTAAAGCTCGGCTCGTTAAAAACTCGGGCGAGCTCAAGTTCGAGCTCATTGAGAATGCCGTTCGAACTCGTTGAGAATGCCATTCGAGTTCGTTGAGGATGCCATTCGAGCCGAGCGGGGTTACTCGACAAGCTCGGCTCAACTAGAGCTCGAGCTAGGCTATAAAATTTTTCAATGTGTGTTCAAAATAGAGTTCAAGCCCGAGTTTGTGAACAACCTTTATACATTTATTTATAGCATAAATATATAATATGTAACTATATAACGCATATTACAAAATATAGTACATAATTATAGTCTATAAATAACAAATTAACAATCTGTTATTAAATACACACACAAAAAAGATATGTGAACAAGCTAACGAGCCAGTCGAGCTTTAAATAAGCTGAGCTCGTGATCCCCTATCAAGTTTTATCGAGCGAGTCGAGTATATATAACTTACTAATCGAGCCGGTTTCTACAGTATCGAGCTCGAGTTCGGATCCAGTTAAACCGAGCAAGTTGTCGAACGGATTGGTTTATTTATAATCCTATCTGCATCATGTATTTACTAATCACATTCATGTTGTTATTGTATTTATTAAATGTGGTTATCATCTGTTATTCGTCTATTAGGTGATGGGCTTTTTGGGCCTTCTTTGGATTTATATTAAGGCCTATTTTAAACAATTTTAAAAATAATTTAGGCCAATTTTTAGTAGTTTAGGCTTCTTTTAATTTTTTTTTAAAGCCTTAATCTTTTGAAAATATATTCATTTTACATTACTTTTACTTTTTTGCCCAAGTATTACACGATAAAGCAACACCACCAACCAAACCAATATAAACAAAACCTATATATATCTAATCCAAAACGACTTCATTTTAGTGAATTTATTAAATATATATATAAGGTTTGCGGATGCAATTAATAACCGCATACGCATATTCTAAAATCGTCTTCCGCATCCGTATATGCATATAATGGTTTTTTATATCTGTATCCGTGTATGTGGATAGCGGATGCGGACAATTAATATTCACCAGCATGTACATCCTTACCGTTAGATTTACTAACTTTAAATCTGACAAATAAATACTATTTATTTTATTTGAAATAGAGATGATCGTATTCCGTATATTACATATTAATTTCTTCTCTCATCATTGATTCAGTGTTGTACATATTAATTTCTGATGACAGGGTGCGTTTAGGATTACGGTTTCGTAAGCAAAAAGTGCGATTTGAAACCAAATCACAGACAATGAATCGTTTAGAAATTGTGTTTTTAAAAAAATTATAATTTGAAAATGTAGAAAACTGTTTTTTCAAATCGCAAACAATGGGATGCTTTTTCGAAAATGCAAAATTTTAAAGACTAACATGTGATTTTTCCAAACGCTTAACTACGTTTGAAAAAATTACTTTTTCAAATCGCACATTTTATATCGCACTTTTTGAAATCGCAAACCCAAACGGACCCGTAATCTCGTAGAGTATATATAGACACCATGTTGGAAGTTGTGGAGATTTACGTTGATTCTTATCCGCCTTGTTATCCGAATGCATATAGGAACTTAGATATGACCTTGGCTCTAACCTGAAAACCTAGTGAATTTCATTTTTTTCCCTTCTTTTTTTAATGTAAATTTTCCTCTATAATATTCGATTTTGGATGGTTGAGCTTTTTTATTTTTTATTTTCAGTTTGCCATTAATTGTTTCTCTTAAATATTTCCATTATTATTATCCTAGATATTATTTATGTTATTTTCCCAACTTGACTTCAAGGAGTTAAGACCTTAGGATGCATTTGGTATGCAAAATAGACCCTAGCCTTGAAATGAAATGGAATAATTATTATTTTATTTGGTTGCCCGTACACCATTCATGTGAATGACTAATCCCCTAAATAATGGAATAGCCATTCCTCTAAAAAAAATTAGAGGAATAGCTATTCATCGAAGAAAATAACATGTTTTCCCAAAAACGTACATTATGTTTTTATTATTTTTCCAATCCAAAATTAATTAAAAACAATATATATATGGGTGGCTGGCCACCTATAGGAGAATAGGTTTTGTCATCAAACCAAAAAATAGGGACCATCATTCCATTCTAATTTCTTATATTTCAAGTAATACCATTTCTAATGCTAAAGGAATAATCATTTTGTGTACTAATTAATGCTCCCTTAGTTTGTAAGTTGAGATCTAGGAATTAATTTCTTTTAGATTGCAACTATAACCGAAGTCTTGTAATAATGTTTACTCTTTTTTGTTTTTAACTTGGAAAAAGGCTATCTATTTTATTTTTAATAAGTTGTGATCAACTTTAAATTTCCTGCAGTCTTAAAAAATGAGTCGTGTAAAATATTAATCCCAATATTTTTCTAAGGGCAAGGAGACTCAAGAACGGGTACCAAAGCTGGGATATTCTAAAATTGGAATTGATGAGAAGGTGGAAGCTATAAGCCTATTGATTGCAAATGGCTTTCAAAACCAAGTGCTGTTTTAGGGGGACATTGAAAGATATAAGATAGGGAAATTGAAATGAAGAAGGGTAAAATTTATATTTTTATCTTACCACCAATTCATTATGCTGATGTTGTACAGTTAATTCACTCTTAATTTTTTATTTTCCTTTTAGCTAGGGCTGATTCAAAGATGGATCGACAGTACCACGTCAGCATAGTAGAATAGTCATGGTATAAAATTGTAGTTTCTAGATTACTTAATTGAAATATATAAGACCAAATTTGCGGTAATGTGAGCATCCTCATAATAGATTTTCTAAATTTCTATCTAAAATAACTTATCAGAGCTTCTTTTTTTTTATTCTCTTTCTATATTAGCTGATGGCTTTTCAAAAGCATTTTTCATCCAATTATTTATTCTTTCTTTATACCATTTAAATATTCTTTTATGATTCTTTATTTTTTTTAACCCAAATAGCAAAGAGAAAGAGTGAGATAGAAATAATAAAGAAAGAGAGTGGGAGAGAGAAAAGCATAAAATACTTATTCATTGATGCACAGTACTTCTCCACATTTGGATTGCATTTGATTTAGAAAATTGGATAGACACATTTTTTAGGCTTTTGATTAGCCATTTTACTTAATTACAACTCTAAAATACACAGGCGACTAACCTTGTCAACAATCTTCATTAAAGATTGGGTAATCATGATTTTGGAAAAACACAATTGAGTTAATCATGACTTTAAGTATAATCTTTTTCATTTCTCTTATTTCTTTTTGTCTACGCAACTTTTCTTCCTGCTTACGTTAAAGATATGCATGTTGATGATAAGATAACTTTGAATTGAAATTGCCTGAATTGGATTAATTATGATGTCTTAAGCTTCCTCATAATAGACTATTACATAAATAAGAGATTCCTCATTAATCTCCAATAGTTACAAATGGAAAAAGAAATTATTAATTGGCCTTGGTCAAGGGTTTATTTGGGCATATATTTACTTCTACATAGTTGCTAAATTAACATGAGTAATTTGTTGAAGAATGAAGCAACCGTCCAAAACAGGAAATCTAACGATTAGTAATTATTTAAGTTATTTCTTTGCTATGGTCTATCGAAAAGTCAAAAAAAAAAAAAAAAACTTGAATAGTTTTTAGAGCATTCTAATCCGGATTTTAGCTGGCTGTGATGCTAAAATGAGAGCAAAATGCTGCATTCCGCTTAGCAATTTGGTGAAATATTTAGCGAGCTATTGCAATTAGGATCCGAATCCTCTACAATTCATTAGAACTGGAGAGTAGTCAGTTGACAGCTTAGATCTCTTTAAAGAGATCCAAGCCTAAAAATAAGCCACGTGGTTCTCAAAATTTACAAAGAAAAAGTAAAACCATTTTGGCCTATCACCCAAAGTAAAACAATAGCTCATACGACTGCTTTAGGAGGGCATAACCAAACCCAAGGATTCTCTCCATTTCTTCCATTTTTCCCTCTCCCACCGAAACCCTCCTCCCTCCCCCCAAGTTCAGCCTCCGCCACCAGCAACCACTGTCGCCACCAACAGCTAACCTGACCCACCGAAAACACCATTGGAAAATGAAAGCGTTGCCCACCACAACTGGCACCACCGAATGAAATCCGGCTACCCCGACGCACAGCACCACCTAAACCTATCGGCTTCCGCCACCAACAATCACTGCCGCCACCGACATCCAACCTTACCCATAGAACCCACCATCGAAAGACGAGAGTGTCGCACACCGGTGAAAAAGGGCTACAACCAGAACAATGAAAATGTAAACAAGAAATAATCGTAATAATCGTAAACTTGTGTAAAAAAAAGAGGGGATGGGGGGGGGGAATTCAGAAAAACCTAACATTGGTCCGAATCAGGTCTGGTTCTCTGAAATAATCTACTCAAAAGGACGCGGGTGAAGAACGGCTACAATCGGATCTGGGCGCCAATTGGAGAGAGAGAGAGAGAGAGAGAGAGAGATTTCTCCAATGCCAATCTTTGTTTTCAAATAAGAAAACGAATAAATAAATAAATAAGAAGTCATGTGAGATATGGAAAAGGATCTTGGGTGACAGGCCAAAATAGTTTTACTTTTTTTTTTTGTAAATTTTGAGAACCACGTGGCTTATTATTTAGCTTAGATCTCTTTAAAGAGATCCAAGCAGTCAACCGTCTACTCTCAAGTTCTAATGAACATGAGAGGATTTGGATCCTTACAATCAAGGTTGTATTTGAGCTTAGCCGAGCCGAGCTGAGCTTGGGGCTGTCGGATTCGGCTCAAATACATAGAATAAGAGTTTGAGCCAATTTTGGAAGGGTTGTTTGAATTCGACTTGTTAAGAGCTCAGTCAAGCCTCCAATCAAGCTCGAGTGGCTCAAGCTCAATTGGAGTTTTATAATAATTTTTATTTTTTAAAAAAATATTAAAATTCAGTACAATTTTAACTTTCATTTATATTTCACATTCTAAATGGAACATTTGTAATATTACATATATTATGTTTACTATGTTAATATTTATACACTATAATTATAGAATCTTTATATATATATATAAGCGAGTAAACGATTCGAGCCGAACAAATCGAGTCAAACTTATACAAGTCGAGCTCACGAGCTTTGTTTGAGCCAAACCGAGTTTATACGTGTATGTTTCATTTAATAAACAAATATATTATTGTGTTTACGAACAGTTTATTTATTTTTTGAACTAAAACCAAATCGAGTTTAAGCGAATTGAGTCCAACTGAATTAATGAGCAGCGGAACTCATCCACCACTCCTATTATTATAATGCTCACCAAATTTTGTATGTATTGTTTACTCGCCGATTGTTCTCCAATATTTACTATACTTTCACTGGAGGTCGAATAAAGAAACTATCTCGAAGAAGAAGAAAAAAACTTTGGGCAATCAGTTGTGTTTCTCACGCAGACAGACAGAGAGAGATGGATGCGGAGATTCCAAGGTAATAGTGAGGTGAGGGAGGTACAGACTACAGAAGAGATGAGTGAGAGAAATGCATGATTATGCAATCGATTGCTTTATGATTGAGAGAGAGTAGAGAGAAAGAAAAAAGCTTTTTTTTCCAACAATTCCAACCATCTTTTTTGACACACAAAAAAAGAAGCGCTAGTTGGGCTACGATGATAGCCCCCCCCTCTTTCTTTATGTCTTTCTTTATGGTGAAATGGGTGGTTTTGCTTTGCCTTTATTTGGGATTTTCAAGTTTTTATTTGACTTTTTGTTCCCTACTTCCCTTTTCCCTCTTAACCCGAGGCAAAGGGCAACAGCCCCAAAAGACTGAGAAACAGAGTTAAATGTAAAACTGGTTGTCACTGACCTTTCACATCACATGGAATACTGAGAAGTTAGCCCTTTTCCACTCTTTTCAGTTCTTTCCTGCTTTCTCCTCTCCATCTGCTCTCCCCCCATTTGCAATTATGCTGCAAAATTTCAAGGCCATTTTTCTAGGCTGTAGCTCTCTCTCTCTCTCTCTCTCTCTCTCTCTCTCTCTATATATATATATATATAACTTGAATACGAGAGCTTTGTTTGAGTAGGGGGCTCACCTGCGAGCTCTCTATGCGCGGGTAGGAGCTCCCATGTCAATTCTCTAGTTATTACCTATACTATTCTCTTTTGGCAGAAAATAACATGATATTTATATCCCATCTAATTAGGCATTCTAGTTGAGGACGGCGTGTTTTAAGGATGAGTAATGCTATATACATTTATAACATTTTTATAATTTGTTGACCCGTATTGGCATGTGATTGGAGTCACATCAACTACTATAAAAAAAAAAAAAAAAAAAAATTCAAACACCTGATGACATGTATCAATAAATTGTAAATTTAATAAAATGAGTTGAAGAAATTCTTTCTCTTAATGTAAAAAGAAAACTTTATACTATGAGCATATCTTCTTTATGTTTTCTTGCTACAAAATTTCATCTTAAGCGCTCAATATTATTACAGAAACATCTAATTCAGTGCATATATTGCACCTTCATGTGAGAGATTTTGGAGTGATTAATCGGCACAAGGAACAAAAGGATTTGATCACACAATCATCCTATTTTTAAGCATGAGATCGATTGCCCAACAAAGTCAAAGTAGTAAGTGTCGACGCAAAGAAGCAATTGTAGGCTTATCCCTCCCTATCCAAATTCTCCAAATTCACAGCTATGAATTAACCGCAACGTGATTCTCTCACAGGCAATGTTTCGGCCCAGATCTGGTAGTCTGACTTGAGCCCAATAAGCCCTTTGGCTAGACTTGGAAGCATTTAAATCCAAAAGAATCATTAGATCCACCATCAATAACAGGAAAGTATGTATCTTATCAATATTATGAATAAGCTTTCTACATCTTCATGGCCGGCCCAGCAAGGTTGTTGTGGCGGCAATAGCGGCAGTCGTGGTGGAAGATATATATATTAAAGCAGGGGCGGAGCTACCCTTGGCCTTCGGGGGACCCCCAAGGCCAGGGGTTTCCCCCCAAAAAAAAAATTTCCTAAAAATATATATATATAATTTTACTCTTAAATTTTGTTATTTTTATAGTTTTGGTCCCCTCAAATTTTTTTTTTTCAATTTGACCCCCCCAAATCCTAAATCCTAGCTCCGCCCCTGTATTAAAGTCCAATGGTTTAACTCATTCATAACAAACGACTTGAGAGAGAATGAATGCTTATGACATACAAAACTTGTGACAATGTGGAACTCTTTAATAAAGACTTTGGCCTATCAAGACCATAAGATCTAGACCTGCACCAAGCAACCCAGGTTCCACGTCACCCGGGGTCGTGCCGCCTCAGTTGTGGCCATCGATCTGAGAGTGGCGCCGAGCAGCTTGAGCAGCTCGGCATCCAAGAAGGAGCTTCTAGCCACGCAATTCAACCTGTGCCACCATTAGTAAAGCACTGGAACAAGGTGCATGCATGTATAGTTATGGATTAAAGAAATCATTTCTTTGCCGAATTACCAGACAAGGATATGCACCAGTATGATGTGAGTCGTCATCTCTCTCTCTCTCTCTCTCTCAAGGTAGTTCCTCCTCTATAATGGTTGGGCTAACTTGCCACAATTTGATAGTTATAGGGATTGAATATCACTTTTTTGAACTTTAAAGGCTAAAGCACAAAAGTAATTATATATACTTAATTCAGAGGGTTAAATGTATTTTCTGCAATATCATATTAATAAAACACCTAGACGAATATGAAAATTAGAGAGAGAGAGAGAGAGAGAGAAGAGGGAGCCCCTGTGAGTATGGTTTTCACCGGGAGGAGGGTGGCCTCACGCCTCACGCCTCCCTCCTCCCGGTGGTAATTTTTCCTCTGGCTCCTCGTGAGCCAGGGTGGTTTTTTGTTACCCCCTAGTTTGTTTCAGTGGGGATAGACTTCTCCCAACCACTAGGGTTGTGGAGCTTTTGTTTCCCCCGGCTAGATTCGATGGTGGCTGTGATTCTCCTAGCTTTAAAGCTATGGAGTTTGTTTATTTGCTTTGTTTTTGCTTCTTTTTCCTCTTGTTTTAGCAGATCGGAAGGATGGATATGGTTTTGAGGAGTAACCTTAGCTTGTGTCTCCGACTACTTTCGAGCTAGATCTACAACGTTTCGTTAGAGACCTTGCGACATGACCCGCTCAGCCGTGTTCACCGTCCGCTTTTGAAGCCACCACCTCAACCACTGATGGTGTCAAGCCTCCACGCACGGAGCGTGGTCCTCACACGCACGCCGAGGGTGGCCCACGCGTGGAGAGCCACGCTCCACTCTTCCGACTAGGTTTTGGGGGTGTTTCAAGTTGGAGGGGTGTCTAACGGCAGTAGGGGAGGTTCGGGGGTGGCGCGTGTTTTACACGCACCGGAGATCGGGCGATTTTCTTCCTCCTGCAGTATCTGGGCTTCTGTGATCTTTGTTTTTTTTTTCTCATTTTTGTACATCCTTGTCTTGTTCACAGTTTACCTTTGTAATTGGCTGTAAATTACTTGAATATTTTTAAGTGGCTCGTAAGCTAGACCAGATCATGTCAAAAAAAAAAAAGAAAAAAAAAAGCTAGACCGGCCCTCTCATGTTAGTTGTGTTGTGCTTTATTGTAAAAAGTTGAGTTTGTTCCTAGCTTAGTTGTTAGGGATTCTGTATCTCTATTCATTACCTTGGCCTACGGGCTTGTGTTTGTAGCTTTCGGGCTGATTGTTTGTCTTCAGACTGTTGTATTTGCCTTCGGGCTTATTATTAATAGAAGTTCCAGTTCCCATTCAAAAGAAAAAAACAAAAGGTTAGCCCAACCATTAACTTTTTTCGTCTTTTCGGATGAAATACAAATTATGTGCGTTGCACATAACTTTTAACGACCTAAACCCAAAAATGCTCCATGAGTAAAGTGTTAAAAACAAATTTTGGGGATATGATGGCTCAACCAACCCCTAGGCCGGCCTTGTAGTGACCAAGCCACTCTTAAATGCTTTTGGGGTGGTTTCGGACATCCTTATTTGTTAATATGGGGTGGTATAGAGACACGTCCATTTTTTTTTCTTTATTCTTTTTTTAATTTTGTATTTAATCATTTTTAGAGTTTAGATAGTTAAAAGTCACGTGCGACACACGTTATTGACATTCCATCCAAAAAGACAAAAAAGCTTAACATATGGGCTAACTTGTCACAGTTTGATAGTTTGTAGGAGTCGAATGTCACTTTTAGAACATTGAAGGCTAAAATGCAAAAGTTGTCATACTTGGAGGGGGAGGGGGTTAAGTATATTTTTCCTTGTGATATTCCTTTTCTTGTTGATAGATAAAATTTAAAGTTGTGTGATAAAGTTGGATGCACGTACATACTTGCACCATTTAATTAGGACTCTTTTTGCAAGGTCAGCAAGCTGATGATGCATTACATGAAACCATCCAATTAACTTCTTGATATTGTCTTGAGTTGAAGCGGATGAGGTTCGTTCGTGAAGGTGATCCATGTACAAGAAGGCTTGAGGTTCTGGAGTCACGATAGTGGGAAGTAAACGTGTCATTTGTCGGAATTACAAGATTGGGTCTTTGAAATTACAAAAATTTTATAATTAAGTAAGAACAATTTGCAACACAAGTATTTTATAGTGGAGACTTTTGGAGTTGGCTGGCCTCCAAAGTTTTACTGTTGAATATTTCTTCAAATGTTTCCATTTTGCCATCAAAATCTTTGTGTTGATTGATTGTATGATTTCTTTGATTTTGGTATTGATATCTATGGTGTTTGGATTGAAGATTGATATTCTTGACAATCTGAACTACGCATGATAAAATTGAGAGATTTTTCTGAATTGTTTAACTTAGGGTGTAAATCAGAATTTTTCATTTGGTATGAGAGCCTAGTTACTTTGATTGGATTAATTTCTTGAATGTGATCTTTGAACCCTGTTGTCATAAAAAAAAAAAAAAAAAAAAATGTTAGTCCCTTAGTTTGAGTTCTCAATTTAGAAGACAACTTGAGGGTAAGAAAGAGAAAATACTCAAGGCATCATGTGCCACCATTAATTGCGAAAACGACTTAATTTTTTTTATTATTATCTATCTCCTCAAGTATAAATCTCAAGAGTACTTCAAATTATTGAGTATCTAATATTGGAATTCTGCTTTCAATATGTTTTTGGGTGAAAGTTGGAATTTGAGTTAGGGGGCGACTTGTTGTGTGCTTTGAAATTGCATTACAAGGCATTGCAAATTAAAGTTAGACATATTTATGGTTTGAATTTTACCTTTTTGTTGGGGGGTTTTTTTTTCGTGGTCCAAAATTTGTCATTTTATGATAAAAAAGAGGGAGTAGGCTTTTGGTTAAGATTATGACTAACATCGATAGTTTTTGTAGTTATGGGCTGCATGATGTGTGTGTGTGTATTTCATCTATGTACTTTTGACTGATGGTTTTATAATAGTTAATTTTGATGACAAATCGTTGTGTTCACGGATTGCTAATATTTGATCAAAATCTGTTTATTATAGAGTGTTATATTGATAATTCATGTTCTACATACGTTTGTGAGTTTCTGAGTGTTTCAGGAAACATGGTCTTCATTAATGAATTAGTGGTTTGATAGATTTTTTTGTAATTCATTGTAATTTTTCATGAAGTTGTAATTTTTTTTTTTTTGTCACATTTCAATATGAGAGTTTGTTAGGCTTTTAGTGTTGGCAAATTTAGTATAAAAATATATTTTGTTGTAAGGTTTAGGTATAGGGTTGAGTCAGAGTAAAACGATAATATATATTTTTGATTTAGAAATAATATGATTAAACTCTTGGTGGTGTAATGTAAAAAAAAATTGATTCAAAACAAGTAGCGAATATTTTTCAATTCCGATATTTACTAGCTCAAAACAAGTAGTCAATAGAAGTTTGAAAATTTGAAACTCAAAAGTTCAAGATCTTGTTCGAACGAAAATAAGCGGCATATTCCAAAATGACTTGATCGATCACAGTTATGATCAAATCTCTATTGAATGGAAGATTAAAAGGACTTCCAAAATGCCCTATTCGCAAGTTTTTGAACGAAAGAACCACACGATAAATCACTACAAGAAAAACGATCTTTAGCGACGACCCCTATCGTCGCTAAAGGCCTAAATGTCATTGATTAATATCAACGGCAAAAAAAATATCGTTGCCCATATAGTAGGGTTTGTTCAGTTGTATTTGTTTATCCGTGATGATCGACATTTAGAGTTGTCCCAAATATTTCTTTTAGCGACGTTAAAGGTTGTTGCTAATTATAGCCTAACATGTCGTCGTCACCAAACATCGCTGAAAGTTCCACACATGAGCTGACCTGTCAAGTTGTCACAGATTATAATATAGATATCTGTGACGACATGTGGTAGCTAGTCGTTACGAAAAGTGTATATATTTGCAATGACTTCTATTAGTCGTTGCAGATTTCGATATATCAGTGACAAGTGACAACGACAATTCAAAGTCATAACTGATAACTTATTTATTTATTTTCCAATTCCTGTAGGACATTTGTGCTCTTTACTAGCTACATTATTGCATAATCCGTTAAAAGATATTGCATCACTACAACAAATTAAACATGTTCTCAAACCAAATAACATCATTACTGCATATATAGAAGTTCATTAATTACAATAAAAGTTGTCATCACTACAAAGTTTCTAAGCATAACATATAAGTTTTTCTTACCAAAGAACCCCCACACTCATCACAAAAAACACCCTCACCCTCATTACAAAACCTAAGCCACATTAGTTTTAGCATCAACCCACATCAACAGAACACTGTATTCAACAAAATAATATAGCTACATTTTGGCATCAACCCACATCAGCATAACACTATATATATTCAACAAAGTAATATAGGCAGCAAATTGAGGGACCTTAAAGTCATCGACAAGCTCGTTAGCTGTTGCTTTCAAGTCTTCATAGTACAGAGATGAAGCTTATTGCTTGGTTGATGATCAAATTAAAGTTTAGATAGTGGAAGACGACCCCAACTGATCCATTCACAACAATGTACAACTTTGGAATTATTTTTGGCCATAAAGAATAAAAAGAAAAAAGATCAAATCCAGACAAAAGATAGTGTAGGAATGTGATAAAGTTAAAGTCTCATATTGAGTGGGTGAATTGTGAAGGCATTGGATAGGTGTTAAGTCCTATATTAATTACTTATATTAGGTGAGATCGAGTTATATAAGTGATTTTAATTAGAAAACTCTAATTATAAAATTGATTAATCCATTTGAAGTATAACATTTATGTGGCTATCGCTTCCCGCCTAGTTTTTGACGAGGAAGGTGGCATGCACTAACTCTAAATTATTTAAGATCACAATAAGATTATTAGAACGACATCAGTTTCAAAACATGGTTTCAATAATATTTAGCTGAAGTCCACAAACACTAATAATAAGATTAATAGACGCGTGTATAAATACACGTGTCTAGTTGAATACGTTTATTTTATACACTTGTCCAATTGAACGCGTTTATTTTATACACGTGTTCAATTGGCCGCGTGGATTAATTACACGCGGCTAACTGTGATGCGCATACTTCTAGCCACGTGTACTGTATACACGTGACTAATTGGACGCGCGAGTACTGTAGACACGCGGTCAATTGTAAGGTTTTTTGTAGTGAAAGAACATGGAGAAATGTAAAAAAAAAAATGTAAGCACGAATCAACAGCAAGCTAGATTTGGCTCAAGATAAGTTGATCAGTTCTTTATAGATTTTTTTGGTTAAGCAGATTAAGGGGCGTGTACATTCTAATAAACTATTCAGACTAATAGGAGACGGTATGACCTATGGAAGGATTTTACACCCTAAAAGGAAGGATTTAATTTACACAAATGCCTTTTTAGTTATGATCGATCGAATATATATAGGGGATAGTATATATATGCAAATATGCAATTTTTTTCATTGTGTTCTAATCGCTCTGAGTTCGACTCTTTATGATCGATCATCCATTAATTAAAAAATAGCTAGACATGGAAATTGATTTAAAAAGTAGTAAATCGATTCTTGCCGTCGTTTTAGTACGTAATTTTTATTCCAATTGGATCAGTTCTTTAATTAGCTTTTTCTTCTAATGTTAAATCATATAAAATGCATGTTAAATCACCAATTTTAATTTCAAATGGAGTTTAATTAATATTCTAATATCCCTTCTCTTACTATAAATTAATTCAAATAGATTCGTTTCTTATATATTCTAAATATATTCTAACATTGTATATCCATGAGAGAGAGAGAGAGAGAGAGAGAGAGAGAGAGAGAGAGAGAGTTAATTACCTGGAAATAGCTGGTGTTGTGTTCAAGAAATCTAATTTATCTCCAGATCCATCTGATACAAGCCTCCAAGAATTAGGTCAAGATCTTAATATGAATAAAAATCAATACTTTTACTTAATTTGGAGTTTTCTTACGTCTTATGACTTGAATTTTAATCACATGTATGTTGACACTGTAACTGATATATATACATCTCACACAGAAAACGAATAAAGAAAAGCTTTAAATGTGGAAGCTTTAAACATGCCTTCTACAGGTGCATGCATATATAAACATGTACATCTATATACCATAATTGTATGCTTGTGGTACATATGTGCATCTGTAAGCATGCATGTATGTTGGTAGAGATGATGAGAAGCATAAAGCAGAGCGATCGAGAGAATATTTAATAAAACAAACTTGCTGTAGAAGAAATCAGGGAATTAATAAGGGCAAAAAGATGGCTAAGCAATATGAATTACCTGAGTAAGCTGCAGGTTTGTCAGTGTTGATCATCTTAACGTACAGTTCGATACATCTACCAAGCAAAACCAAATATAAAACAAGAAAACACCAATAAATAAATAGGGAAAAAAAATACAAGTAAAAACAATTATGGAAAAATTTCTTAAAGGAAAAAAAAATGTTATAAAATCCCAGTAAAAAAATATAAAAAATCGAATCAGATGCTTCGCTTTCTGGATTTTTCTTGGTTAATTCCTTTAATAGCCAAAAGGTTGATGTTTGGTAAGGTCAGTATAATTGCCTCTATTATTGATAAATGATGGCTACTCTCTCTCTCTCTCTAAAAGTAGAAGTTGTCTTGTTTCATAAAGAAGAGACTCAACTGTTCATTCATCGAAAAAAAAAAAAGAGGAAGATGAGTGTTTTTTCAGCTGCACCACCTGTAAATGGCTCTTGACATGAGAAAGTGTTAGATCTTTGACATCCATTAGCCCTAAAACTGACTTTGGAGTAGCCCCTAATAGCCAACAATACAAGCAAAAGAAGAAAATCTAGGTTAAGATATTGTAAGAATCTCTAAAAGTAGTAGCTAGAGAGATCTGTACTTTCATATATGGCCACCAAGGAGCTCAACAGCATGGATAAAACGGGCATGAAGAGTAGTTGTCCAACGCATTCTTGGGGCCCTCATGTTCCTCTTCAACCTTAATCTCATGAACCCATTTGAGAAATCCGAGGCCCCAACCCCATATATATTGATGTGAAACAGACATTCTCAAGAAGAGAGAGAGAGATGCGTGATGTTGCAAATAAACAATCGAAAAATATGGTACAGCTAGCTAGGTTGAGAAGGAGAAAGATCGATCTTGCTTTGTGTTCTTCCTTCCTCGGAGTATATATAGGAAAAGAGTAAGTTAGAAATTACATTTTTAACTTTAGCTAATCACAATGTTTATGTGGTAATTTCAACTAATAATCAATTTTTGTTAAAAATAAAAAATAAAAAATTAAGAATTAATTAGGACCATCACATTATTATCATATGATAATTATGAAATAACGGGCTTGTTTGCCAACTCTTTTTTTTTTTTTTGTCATTTCTATTAAAAATTAAAACATTAACAAATAACTTTCTTTACAAAAATTCAAAAAAAAAAATCACATTTATATCATATCGAAACATATACTTTTTCAACCAAAAAAAAAAAAAAACACTTTCTTAAAAATGGTTATCAAACACTATAATAGTTTCTAACCTTTCTCCTGTATATTGAAAGGTTAAATTAGCTAAAACAAATTCAAGGGTTTCATTATAAAGTGAATAGTTTTAACTAAAAATTAATTAGTTATTTCAATAAAGAAAATGCATCAATATTATATAATGGATATAACAAAGACAAGGCAATAATAGGAGAATAAGATGTAATAAGTTGCAGGCATGCCCAGGCCCCATGCAGTCTACTGAAATCCATTCCAGTACGTTTAATCCGTGCTTCCAGTTCTGTGTTTCTCAAACACACATCGATCGATCGATCGATGCGGAGATTCCAAGGTACGTAAGAGATGAGTGAGAAATGATTTTGCAATCAATTGCTTTATGATGGTGAAAGAGGGTGGAGAGAAAGAAAAAGCTTTTGCAACGTACAATTCCAACCATCTTTTTGATACAAAAGAAAGGAAGCCCTATGATAGCCCTTGTGTGCTTTTATGCTGAAATGGGTGGTTTTGCTTTGCCTTAATTTATTGACCTTTTGTTCTCTTTTCTCTTAACCCGAGGCATAGGGCCCCACCCAAGTATTTGGATCTTTTTTAACTGAGGAGGACCAGGTTAGTTGAAGTGAAATGATAAAATTGTCAAAAAAACAAAAATATGAAAGGATTATTTTATCCTGTTTTTTTATACTAACCGGCTCAAGAGGAGCAGGAGAGGATCCTTATCCGTAGAGAGAGAGTTTTTTTTTTTTTTTTTTTTTAACAAAAATTCTCATACTCTTCATTCAAAACAGAACAATACACTTGATCCTTAAAAGCAATTAAGGATCTAGGGACAAATAGCTTCCCTAATAACAATGTTGGAGATACTAATGAGAGTTTCTTCCAGCAAACACAAATCAATCATAGTACTAGCAGCTTTTTTTGCAAGACAATGAGCTGCACAATTGGCTTCTCGATAAACAAAATTGAAACTACGTGAATGTAAACTTTGCCGCTCAACATGAATACTCTCCAAAATATGGCCTGATCTCGAAAGGTATGGAGGATCTGAGTTAATCTCCGCAATAACATGAGCTGCATCTCCTTAAAAAATAACATCAAAAAACCCAGCTTCTCTAGCAAAATAAACAGCTTCCAACGCAGCTAAAGATTCTGCAATCTTAGCATCCACCCGCAAAATTTTTGTGAGACTACGAACTCCCAAACAATTTCCCATGTAGTCCCTTGCTATGATGCCCAATCCAATCCATCCCTTTATCTTATTTATAGCCGCGTCCCAATTAAGTTTTATGAAACCGTTCGGGGGAGGACTCCAAGAAGTTGTATCACGTCCATTGCCAGGTCCCAGAACAGGTAGCATGATGACTGACTGGTCCAACTGCTTGCTGTCCTTGTTTTCCCGAATAAATCTCACTGCAGCAGTATAGACTTCATTTGGATGGGTAAAAGTTCTTTCAAAAACAAACTTATTTCTCCTGAACCATATTCCACGGGCCACTACTACCAACAGTTCCAGATTCTCCTTGCTAAAGCGTTGAAGACCGTCTTCAAAAATCCCCTTGAAAGTCACCCCTGAGACACAACACTTTTGGAAGGGTGATGTTTTACTTCCTCAAACATCTTGGGCTGCTGGACAAGACCATAGAGCATGTATTAGAGACTCCTCTTCTACTCCACAACATGGACAGTTTGCTTCTTCAATTACCCTCCGCTTACGTAGGTTCAGGTGTGTGGGCAAAATATTTTGACAAGCTCTCCACGCAAACATTTTTACTGCGTTTGGCACTTCCATTGCCCATAATGCCTTCCATAATTCATGCCCTGTGCTCGCTTGGGAGCTTTGAGCTACCCTTCTCTCATGTTCTTCTTTGCCTAGGTGGTAGGCACTCCGCACAGAAAAAAAAAACCACTAGCAGTTCCGCGCCAGATCAACTTGTCTTCAGGCAGCAAAGGACTTAGTGGAATATTAGCTATGACTTGAGCTTCTTCTTCCGTGAAAACTTCTTTAAGTAAAGCCACATTCCAATTCTTGGAGATGGGATTAATTAAAGAGGCCACCTTAAACTTGCTATCAATGATCCTGGGAGGATATTGGACCTGAAAAGTTTGTGGCGTTGGGAGCCAACAATCTCCCCACACCTTTATATTGCATCCATTGCCCACCCTCCAAACCAAGCCTTGTTGCAACAATTCCCTAGAATTCCATATACTTCGCCAAACAAAAGAAGGGCGTGAGCCTAGGGAAGCCTCCAAAAAGCCACTTCTAGGATGGTACTTGGTTCTGATAATTTGAGCTAAAAGAGATGAAGGATTTTGAATTAACCGCCACCCTTGCTTAGCAAGTAGCGCCTAATTAAACAACACCAAATCCCGAAATCCTAGGCCTCCCACTGCTTTGGAACGTCACATCCTTTCCCAAGACATCCAATGGATTTTTGAAGTTTGAGACATATGGCTCCACCAAAATTTTGCATCAAACAATTTATCTCCTTACATTAAGCAATAGGAAATTGAAACACACACATGCTATATGTAGGTATCGCTTGAATTACCTCTTTTAATAACACTTCTTTACCAGCTTGGGACATAAATTTTACCTTCCAATTAGTGATCTTCTTCGTGACTCTATCTTTAATAAACCCAAATGACTGATTTGTAATTAATTCTTTGTGGTATCAACAAGACTCAGGTGCTTGCTGCTTCCCAAGCCCAAAGGTTTTCCCCACGAAAGAAAAAAAAAATTCTAAAAAAAAAAAAAAAATTACCCATAAATTTCATTTTGTTTTAGTTCCCCCCCCCCCCCCCCCTAATTTTTTTTTTTTTTTTTTTAATTTGGCCCCCCAAATTACAAAAGCTGGCTCCGCCCTTGAGTATCAAAATGAATTCAAATGTTCTAAGGTATGCCAAAAAAATAATTTACTTCTTACAGTCAAATTTTGTCTACTGACTTAATTAACGAATTATGTTAGAGTGACATTAATTGATTTAAAACAAGATATGCATTTTCATTTTATTGTCTTTGACATGTTACACTATCGAAATATGTTAATTTAGTAAAAGACGATAGGTGAGAGATTGAATTGGATATTCATAAAGAAAATTTGACTATATAGAGTAAATCGGTTTTTTTTTTGGGTTAAATACAATTCACCCCCCCTGAAGTTGTCGGCCATTTTCAATTTGGCTACCAAAGTTTAAAAAATTGCAATGTACCCCTCCAAAGTTGCAAAAATTTTCAATTTATGCACTCCGTTTGGTTTGACGGTCAAACCAGACGGAATTTTGACCACTCCAAAATGACGTCGTTTTGCCATTTTTGGGAACACCCAATAAAAAGTTGACACGTGTCCATTAAAAATAAAAAATTATAAAATTTAATAAAAATAAATAAAACAAAGATATTTATTTTTAAAAAAAAACAAAATTAAACAAAAAGGAAAATACTAAGGGGTGGCCTGGCCACCCCCAGCCACTGGGGATGGCCGCACGACACCCCCAGAGGTGGCTGGGGGTGGCTGGCGGCCACCCACTGTGGCTGGGGGTGGCCTTCGGCCAGCCCTAAAAGGAATTTAGGGGTGGCCCAAAGGCCACCCCCGGCCACCCCCATTGGCTAGGGGTGGCCAAGCCACCTCCAAACGGGTGGGCAGCCACCCCTAAAGATTTTTTTTTTTTAAAAAAAGAACAATTATTTTTAAAAATTTGTAATTTATCCCACAAATTTTTAAAAAAATTTAATTCACCCCTAAAAGGGCAAAACAACGTCATCTTGCCCTCACCAAAACGACGTCGTTTTGGAGTGGTCAAAATTCCTTCTGGTTTGACGGTCAAACCAGACGGAGTACCTGAATTGAAAATTTTTACAACTTTAAGGGGGTACATTGCAATTTTTTAAACTTTAGTAGCCAAATTAAAAATGGCCGACAACTTCAGGGGGGTGAATTGTATTTAACTCTTCTTCTGTTTTGGTGCATATCTCAACAACCGCCTCAAAATTCATTTTAATTCCACATAAAACTAATTGCAAATCAAGTAATTAATCACGTCACATGGGATACTGAGTTAGGCTCCGTTTGAAATCCAATGGGGATTTCAAACAAGGCCTTAATGTTTGCTAATTATTTCCTCTTTCTTTCCCTCTTTCTCTTTTCTACTTAAAAAAATTAAAACATTAATAAATAATTTTTCTTATAAAATACAAAAAAAAAAAAAAAAAAAAAAAAATTATAATTCAAACCTCCTTTTAGTCCTTACACCTTTAATCTTTTTATACAATTTTGTTATTAGTGAAAGCTTTTTACCCTTGAGATTTGAACACAATACCTTTCTTTCAACAAAAAATAAAAAAAAATAAAAATGGTACGAGAATATGTGAATTTTAACCCAGGGCATTGTCAGCCAAATTAAGAACATGCAAAAGCAAAATTATACAAGTTCGTGGCATATCGCAATAATGCTCGCGTTTCAATTTTTTTCAATCTAGCTAATACCATATGATGGAGACCTCTAAATGATTGTGTGGTGCCTTTCTAGGTAGTTCTTGAAAACTTGGGTTAGTAATTTAGGTGCCTCCATGATAGCCTTGCTTGTTTGCATGGATTGAAGCCTATCATCACAGCCATCTACGAGATTTAAAAAAAAAAAAAATTGAAGATCCCTTCTCTTAAAAGCATATGAGAGGAGTTCTCTTGTCTGAACAGGGGAGCTCTATCGTCCGAGCAAGGGGCTTACCTGTGAAATCTTCTGTGCGAGTAGGACATTCCCTCTCACAACTCTTATGTTATTACCCCTACCCCCTCCTCTTTGGGCGGTGAATAACATGCATGGGATTCAGATCTCATCTAACGATGCAATTTTATTGAGAATTACGTGTTTTAAGGATGAGTAATGATACATCTACAACCATTTTTATAACTTATTGACACGTGTTAGCATGTAATTGGAGCCACAACAACCACTAAAAAAATTAACACCCTTCGATTACATACTAACACGTGTCAACCAATTTTAAAAGATTTGTTAGTCTATCATTTTTATTCAAGGAAAAATGTTCATTATGTTTTCTTTGAACCCAATTTAAATGAAAACTTTATACGATGAACATATCTTTGTTATGTTTTCTTGCTACAAAATGTCATCTTAAGCGCGCAATATTACAACAACATCTAATTCAGTGCATATATTGCCCTAGTGTACATGCAGGTGAATATTAACTGCTCGCATCTGTTATTCGCACATGCGGATGTAAATGCAGTTAGTAAAAACCACTATCCGTAAATGCGAGTGCGGATAATATTTTTAAGGTATGCAGATGAGGTTAATAACAGCATTCGCGTATTTAATATTTTTATATATATTATAATTAATATATTCAACACAACACAACGCTATCAACATCCACTTATGAATGTGTTATATTTAGACAATTTATGTTTTTTATTTATGAATTTGTAATATTATTTTTTTACGTTGGATTTGTAATTTATGTTTGCTGGCTTGATTGTTAATCATGGACAAAAAAACATAAGGTGTTCCTTGTGATCATTGATTCTGTGAATATTTTGAGGTCGTATCCATCATTTTTTTTTTCTCAGTTTTACATATTTTTGGTATTGCATTATATTTTCAAAACAAGCCCAAAAGACTAAAAATTAGTCAAATTATTTTTAAAAGCTTTTAAAATAAGCCAATTACCTATTTGCACAATAACTGCACGGATGTAGATAGTAAAAAATGACGCGAGTGCGGGTGCGGATATTTAAAAATGATATTTACATTTTGTGAATGCAAGTACAAATATTACAAATAACCGCATTCGCACGTATACAGTACCCCTAATATATTGCATCTTCATGTGAGAGATTTTGGAGTGAAATAATTGGCACAAGAAACAAAAGGATTTGATCACACAATCATCCTGTTTTTAAGCATGAGATTGCCCAACAAATAAGCAATTGTAGGCTAATCCCTATCCAAATTCACAACTACATGATTCTCTCACGTGCAATGTTTCGGCCCAGATCTGGTAGGCTGACTTGACCCTTGCAGCCCAATCTAGGCTAAACGATTGAGCCCAATCAGCCCATTGGTTCGACTTTGAAAATCCAAAAATCAATACCGACCAACAAACCCACTTTATAGGATAGCGACCGACACCGTTGTTGGTCAAACAGTACAGTTCGATTGCTGTGATCCGGCCCGAGAAATAATACACTTACATTTTTTATACATTTATTTTTATATTTAGTTTTAATGAAACATGTGAATTTTACATGTATTTTAAAAATAGTAATATTATATATTATATTATTATCTTATAATTATCCAACAAAGTTGATATGATATTTCAAATCAACATTTTTTTTATTTAACAATGATTAATTAATCGAATAATTTGTTGAAAGTGTCAAATTAACCTTGTTGGATGATTGGTCGGATAGAATTATGGTATCTAGAATTTATCTTTTTAAAAATACATGTAAAAAATTATATATATTTTGAACACATTAATTTAATATACTGAATTGAGATGATTTCTCCTATACAATTTGAATAAATAAAAAATTAATCAAGATAGTCTACAATTATCTTGCCAAACTACTTAAAGGATTCGCCTGACCAAATAAAAATTAGGTTGTCCAATCACTTGCTCGGTCAGACATATCTCATAAATAATTTCTTATAATCATCCGTCTAAATTTTTTACACACTAAACAAATAATTGTAGACAATGATAATTTAAAAACTATAACCAAAAAGAGAAAAATGAAGAAGTTTGACTGTTGAGCTCCGAATATTCTATGGGCTCTTCGACAGGATCCGTATTCCGACCAATTATCCGGTGGCATATTCGCATATATCTCATCATTGTCTTTTCGGCGATGTAGTGGGTAACCAATCGTTATCCACCGCAAAGCATGTGCGCTCTGTTTGTCAGTGCCCACATTACTTCACAGCAACCTCCAAAATCCAAACCCTGCTGCTGAGGAGGCCCATCAAACAAGGGGCGTATCTCTCTGTCAAGCCAATTCAATTCACTGAAATTCAAAACAAAGAAAAAAAAAATATATATATATATATATATATAATTTGAATATTGTTGGATAAATTAGGGTAGTTTCTAGATAGTTTTTATAATCACAATGAAAATAAAAAAATTGTACGAACTAAATAATAAAAAATAATTTTTAATATTATTTTTGGGATCTTAATCAAAAATGGAAAGGAAGTGATTTTCTCTAAAAATATTTTTCACTGAAAATATTTTCTCGGATGAACCATATTTTGGTCTAAACAAATGTACCTGTTGAACCCATTTTCATGCAAAATCAATTTCTTTAGTTACAAAATTTAGACGATAAGTTATTCGATGTGAGGCTTGATTAGGATTCTTTATAATTATTTATCCGAATTTGAGAGAATTCGGGCAGGGAATTGTGAGAGGCTACTTATAGAACCTACCAAACCGGATAAGTAGTTGGGTAATCCAATTTTTATTTAGTCAGGTGGGTTCTATAAGTAGTCTGTCACAATCACCTAAAAATTTGAATAAATAATTATAGATGATTGAGATCGTAATCCGTGCGGCTTGCATATTTTTATGGTATTATTAGATATTCGTTATTGTCTATCCTCTCTTTCTCCCTCCAAGGATTGGCTCACATGTCGAATTCTCTCTTTCTCCCTAAATTTAGCGACCTGGTTGAAAGGAATAAAGAGGGAAAGATATTCGTTAGGTTAGGAAATTTAAACCTGGTTATTGCATTTGGGTGTCACCTGGTTGCACCCACATTTTCCATAAAGGATCGTTACAATCAGTTTTGTTGGCAACGATCCCACCCAACACTATCTTCAACGAAGATTCTTATCAAGACTGTAGGTGGTTCGATCGCTGTCAAAATTAACTTTTCTCTTTTAGTCTTTCTGCATTTGAATTTGGTTTTTTTCTAGCTTGTTTTTTTTTTTTTTTTAGATGTGATGTTGTTCTTCCTTGTTCTTATCTAATGTACTAAAAAAAAAGTTCCTACATTTAGATTTGTTTAATATCAAAGTTCGTTCTTTTAAATATTTCATTATTCTTTTTAGTAGAGATATTTGTTTCAAGAAGTTTATAATTCTGTTTGTAAAATCCTAGGATTTTTATTTATGTATTAACAAGTCTAATAAAAAACTAGAGATTTCTGATGTGAATTTAATTATTTATATTAACATGTAATATTCTCCTTCACGTGTGTAAGATGTATTATCTCGAAAACCAATAGAAAAAAGTTAATTTAATTATTTAAATTAATATTTAAAAATTCTTGAATTAATTTCTTTTGTCATCTTCTTGTTTAATTTTTCCAACTTTTTCCTGCTTATAAAATGGCAGTGCATTTAGACGTTGCAAAGATACCTACCAGTCTTCCATTGTTGAAATATTTTATTCGTTACATTATTCGAGTCATTTATTCTTTGGTCTCTCTTGGATCTCCCCTGAAGTCTGAAGAGAGATGGCAGCTTCGTATAAAAACTCCATGGCTCTGTCCCTTCTCTTCGCCATTACCTTTGGCCTCTGTTTCTTCTTCACATCTGCAGAGCTTCAAAGATTTGAACACCCCACAAAGATTGATGGATCGCTTAGCTTTTTGGTCCTTGGGGACTGGGGACGAAGAGGGGCTTTCAACCAATCAGAAGTTGCTCATCAGGTTCTAAATCTTGTATTTTTTTTTTTTTTTTTTCCAATGTTTTGAGTAATTTGTATATATGACAACTCAGGAAAGCTTTTGTTGAATTCATGAAGGTTATGTGTTTGTAAAAACCAATAATTTTTCTTTCTCTTTTATATTTGTTCCTTTGTGGGTTGTGCAGAGCAGGCATAAATATATTTTTACTCGTATGTTTGTTATGGTTCTTGCTTGCAGATGGGAAGGATTGGAGGGAAGCTAGACATAGATTTTGTAGTTTCCACAGGAGATAATTTCTATGATAATGGGTTGACTAGTGAAGAGGACACAGCATTTGAGGAGTCATTTAGCAGAATCTACACAGCCAACAGCCTACAGAAGCAGTGGTACAGCGGCAAGTACCAACTACTTTGATTATATGGATAAAAGAAAAATCACTATTTGCTTTTCACTTATTTGCAAAGCATTGAGCAATTATATTTAATTTAATTTAATTTAATTCCTATGCAGTTTTGGGAAACCATGATTATAGAGGCAATGCAGAGGCACAATTGAGCCCTGTCCTTAGGCAAATTGATAGTAGATGGCTTTGCCTCAGATCTTTTATTGTGAATTCTGGTAATTAGCTCTTACATTCAAGCATCTCTCAATGCAGGCCTATAATCTGTTATCTAATGACATTGAAACTTTTGAAACCCAACCATATTTAGCTTTCTTTCCTCTTCATCTGCTTCTTTTTTGTAGAATTAGCTGAGATTTTATTTGTGGACACCACTCCTTTTGTCAAAGCATACTTTACTGATGCGGAGGGCCATACATATGACTGGAGGGGCATCCACTCTCGCAAGGCTTACACTGCCAACCTATTAAAGGTATATTACCGATAGTCTGTTTCAAATTGTTAAATCCTCACTTATTCAAAAGCTTAAACCGATGGAAATTGTGGAGTCAAGGTTTGAACTCAAGAAATCTGGCTCTAATACCTTGTTATATCACATTTAATCAATACTTTAACGCTAATTGCATGTTAATAAAGACCACTATCTATATTCTTTATGAATATTTGTAACAGGATGTAGAATCAGCATTGAAGAAATCAACTGCAAAGTGGAAGATTGTTGTTGGTCACCATGCCATCAGAAGTGTTGGACATCATGGGGATACAGAGGAACTTAAAAGGAGGCTGCTTCCCATCCTTCAGGTTACTGAAATTGTCACTCTCTCTGTTCTTATAGACAATGGAAGAACAAAAGGGTTTGAAAATTTATTAATTGAATCTAAAAATTTTTAGTTTCATTGTAAAATCACAGGCCAACAATGTTGATTTTTACATGAATGGCCATGACCATTGCCTTGAGCATATCGGCGACACGGACAGGTAAACAAAATGTAACTTTTGCACCATTTGTTAAAACTGAGAGCAGTGCATTTGGCTAATGCTGTGAAACTTGTTGCAGCCCTATACAATTTCTAACTAGTGGAGCTGGGTCCAAGGCATGGAGGGGAGACATTAAAGGACATAACAAAGAAGGTCTAAACTTCTTCTACGATGGACAGGGTTTCATGTCTGTCAAGTTGACCCAGTTGGATGCAGAGATTGCATTCTATGATGTTTTTGGCAAAATTTTGCACAAATGGAGTACCGGGAAGCATCTTCACTCATCTACATGAAGTTTTGGATTAAGTGCATGGCAAACTTATCTTGTTCTAGATTTGTGTATGCCTTGGTGATTAATCAATAACTTCAGACATGTACTCCCATGTACTTCAAAATGTATAGTGTGAAATGTTGCTGCCTTTGACACACAGGCCATTGGAATACATGTCTGAAAAATGAAACTTCCAAACATACTTTCAGGGCATAATTATGAAGAAAAGCTTTTGGCAAAGTCAATTTCACAAAATGCCAAGAATCTCCTGGAGTTAAAATTGAAGCCCCAATAAAGGGTTGTTGAGGGCCTGCAAAATCAGATGCACAATATTAGATCATTTTACCATGACTTTGCTCTTTAAATCTCTACCAGACTACCACAATAGTAGCTTTCTGGGATGCCATACCTTCTAATTCCAGGCACTCAGAAAGCTGGAATTCTATGAGAGAAACTAGGCAGCTCTGCCTGTGGAAGAAGGTTTTGATACTTCTATAAAGTTTCACTTTTGGGAACAAAATGAACACCAACCATATAAAGTATAAACAAACAAAGTAAAATAATGCCTACAAATTTCACTTTTGGGTAGCTTATGACAAAGCTTCATCATTATTTGCACAAAAAGATGGTCATCTTATTACCAGGAAAAAAAAAAAAAACATTCTTCAAATGCACCACATCATAAATGAAGCCTCAGAGTCTAAACTTTTCGTAAATAAAACACTACTGCTGTGCATTGTACAAGAGACGGTGGCTTTAGGGATTACCGTGTTTGACATAGAAATTTTGAAAACATAATACGATTCTGATTCTACTTTTTTTTTAAAATAAATTATATTTTGTTTTACTTTTTTTAAACAAATTATATTTTATTCAAATTTTTTTTTAAGAAGTCAAACCTCAAAACTCGTAAATAGAATAAAAATTTAATTCTGATTTTAAAAATTCAATACACAAATGCACCAAAAGAACCCAAAAGAGGAGGGACAGAACTAAATTTTTTTGTGTGAGCGGCCAAAACTCTCATTTAACTCATCCTTATATTTATATTTTTTTTATTTTTTTTACAAAAAAAAAAAAAAAAAAAAGGAGACACGTATGGTATTATTATTGGTGCTAATGTTACACTTTGACCGTAACGGAAGTTTTGGGTGGGGAGTATTTGTCATTTATGGTTATTAATTATGAAGAGTTTTAAGTCGCTTTTTAAACTCTACAGAGCTTATTGCAAATTTGGTACAACCATAAATTGATTTTGTATTTTTTTTCCTTTAATTTAACTCTTATTCATAAAAAAATAATAATAATAATAATAATAAAATAAATATACAGTTATACTAGCAATAAGATTGCCTTTATTTAGTATATTATGTTCTTAATTAGTAATTCAGGTGATCTTAAGTAATTGATATAAAGAAGTTGTGGAAACCAAAAGCAATCAAATTAAAGTGGATTATTTAAGGATGAATGAAGCATGTCAACTTGTACGCCAACTGATGCTGGAATGCAAAAAAGTATTTATCTATTGATTAATAATAAAAAACTTCTCCAATTACATTAAAACCTCTATGTATAGATCTAGTTTCACCTTCTGCTTTTACAAAAAGAATAAAATAAAATAAAATAAAGACCAAGTTATCACTTTAGCTGGCTCTAGAGCAATGCAGTTGATGCCAAATGAACTGAAACCTAATTCTGCCGGGGTCTGTCGTCCAACGGAATAGACCGGCGATGTGTCAGGCTTGAACAGTCCAAAGTTCCTCTCTGACATTGGCCCAGGCTTCATATTTTCGTTAAACAACGCAAAAATATACACGTCTAAATCCGAGCCTGGCCCCATTGGTTGTGTCACCCTATTTTCAGCAATCATCTTTATCAAATTGCCGTTGTACTTTGCTGCGTTATCACGTGTAGCTCCGGCCTCATCGGCGTCGCCCTTCGATGGCCAACCGGTCTCCGACACGCAAACAGAGACATCCTTATAACCCAACAGAGATAGCGCAAAATAAACAGCATCAATCTGTGCAACTAACATGTTATCGTAGAGGAGATTGGTGTTCGGATCCACAGACCCATTGTTTGGCTCAAAGAGAACGTAAGCAAGAGGAATTTCCTTTGGGTTTGCCTTGTATGCAAAATACGGGTAAATATTGATGCAGAAAGGTGAACCTGTTTGCTTGTGGAACTTCAAGATTTCAGTTATATAGCCAGTTAGATCTTGATTAAAGGCTCCGGCGGATGGAGGATAGGAGTTTCCGATCACGTTGAAGGAGTGTGCCGTGGTTACCTGTAAAATTACCACTTATGCCATAAATTTAAGCTACTAAAAAAAATAAACAAACAATTTAATTATTCAATTTCTATATTCTAATACTCTTCTTCACTCACGTCGATCACCACGTGTCTTCTCTCCCTTAATAAAAATATTTAATTGAAAGAAAGAGATTAACTACGTAGATCTAATTTATTTGATATCATGTTAAAACGCTACTTAAAAGTATGTTTGGCATTACAATTTTATAATTAAACAAAATGCGATTTTAAATCAAATCACATTAAATATATGGTTTGGTAGTGTTTTTTTAAAAGAATTACGATTTGAAAACGTAGAAAATTTACGTTTTCAAATTGCAGATAAGGGTATGCTTTTTAAAAATACACAATTCTAAATATTAAACTGTGATTTTAAAGGTCAAACTATAATTTTGCCAAAAGCTTAATTAATTAGATGCGTTTTCAAATTTCACTTTTTAAAATCGCAAATTCAAATAAACCTTTATTCTATAAAATTAAACTGATAAAAATATATTAAATTTAATCATTTAATTTATTTTTTAATATACCTTGACCTTCTCGTCTAACCCTAAAGCAACGAGTGCACCGTATATGCTTTGCATGGCGGCGACGAGGTTGTCGCTCAAAGCACTGTCGTCTAGAGTCAGCACTTCGTTCCCAACCATGATGCGGGTAATTTTCGTGTCGGGCAAGTATTGTTGGACGTTCGATCTCACCCAAGTTAAGGCGTTCAGTGGATCGCGCATCTCCGATAAGCGTTCGTTGCCAAGCGCGACGGTGAACTCAATGTCGGTGTTGGCGAATGCACCAAGAACCAGCGGATTTGCGTCGTAAAGCTTCACCTTTGTGGCACCGATGGACTGAATGAGAGGAACAGCGTGCTCGGGCGCCGGAAGATTGTCTCCAATCTGACCGTAGTTGATTCCAAGGGAACCGGAAACCATTGCAGGCAACATGGTAGTAGAAACAAGAAGAACAATAAGCAGACAGAAGTCCATGATGGATTCTTTGCAACAGAGACTCGCGAATCAATTGAAATAACACACAGCAAAATCCTCTTCAATCTGTTATATATATATACATCACAAATAAGGCTCTTTCTAGCTACTACTACTACTTTTCTTTCCGGTTTCGGAAATCTTACCTTTTGGGTTGACGTTGGAGCGTGCAAATTGCCACAGTTGTCCGTGAGTCACTAGTAAATCTTTCTTTTTCTTTTTCTTTTTCTTTTTTTTATTTGTTTTTATTTTTTATTTTTTTTCCTTTAGCAAGAAGGAGATCTGTTAATTTGAATTGGATCAGATCTCCAACAAATACAATGGTCGTTCGGATTGTTTGTCGAGCCCACTTGTTCGAGCCCTAAAAGCATTTTTAGTAGCTTCTCAATAATTTTTTTTAAATATAAAGAACAAAACTATTTTTTTATTTCTCTATTAAAAAGTACCTCACAGCAACTTCTCTTCATTTTTTCCTATATCATTAAAATATTATTTTTTTATTTTTACTTTAATTAAAAATAGGAAAAAAAAGATAAAGTAAGAAAGAAATAATATATTTTTGGGTTAAATTAATACTCCTCTAGTCCTTTAAGTATTGAAGACTTTATTTTTTAGTCCCTGAGTTTCAATTTGCATCACAAATGATACATCAGTTTTGAGAAATGACCAAATTAGTACTTCGGTTAACTTCTCCGTCTAAAAACTAACGGTCCGCCACGTGTCAACTTCTGATGTTGACACAATTGTCAACATCAGAAGTTGACACGTGGCACTATATAAAAAAGGGAAAAGTATAAATATCCCCCTCAAACTACCATTCAATTGTCAATGTACCCCCCAAACTACCAATTGTGTCAATTGCCCCCCTCAAACTACCAAAAAATGTCAATGTCCCCCCTAATACCAACCAAAAGACAAAAATAACCCTAAATTTTTTTGAATAAGACAAAAATGTCCTTATAAATTCGAAAAAAAAAAACTAAAACTAAAAAATTATTTTTTTAAAAAAAAATTAAATAAATTAGATAAAAAACGAAAAAAAAAATAAAAATAAAAAAAAAACGAAAAAGAAAGTTTTTTTTTTTAAAAAAAATGCCAAACGAAAAAATAACTGAAACTTACAAAAATAATTTGTTTTAACAAAAAATAAAAAAACAGTTTTTAATTTTTAATTTTTTTTTGTATAAATTTTTGTTATTTTATATTTTTTAAAATATTTTTTAGTTTTTATTTTATTTTAATAATTTTATTAAGGGTATTTTTGTCATTAGGGGGACATTGACAGTTTTTGGTAGTTTAGGGGGGGATGTTGACACAATTGGTAGTTTGAGGGGGTTATGTGTACTTTTTCCTATAAAAATAAAATAAAATAAAAAATCTTTCGAAATTAATTAAAAAAAAAAAAATCTTGGAAGATCGGTTTTGTCCTTGAGGGTGGTCGAACCACCCCCAAGGGCCACGGGCCTTTTTTTAAAAAAATCAATTTTTTTTAAATTTTTTAATTAATTTTTAAATATTTTTTATTTTTTATATAGTGCCACGTGTCAATTTCTGAGGTTGACACGTGGCACACCGTTAGTTTTTGGACGGAGAAGTTAACCGAGGTATTAATTTGGTCATTTCTCAAAACTGATGTATCATTTGTGATACAAATTGAAACTCAATGACTAAAAAATAAAGTTTTCAAAACTCAGGGACTAAAAAGGTACTTAACCTAATATTTTTTACATTTACTTTGATTAAAAGTATAAAAGAGAAATAAAGTAGAAGAGAGAATATATTTTGTGAATAAACAATTAAAATTTTAGGGAATTGAGGGGTTTTTGTAACTTTATTGAAATTCTCCCTAAAACTTAAGAAACAAGCCCCCTTTAGAGTACTAGCAGCAAATTCCCAACCATTTTCCCTATATTTAGGGAACAAAACTACTTTTTGCTTCCCTATAAAAAAACATTTCACAATAGATTCACTTAAAGCATTCACAGCAACTTCTCTAAAGGGGCCTGTTCCCTAAGTTTTAGAAAAAATTTCAAGAAAGTTATAAAAACCTCTCTACAGTAGCTTCCCTAAAATTTTCGTTTCCCTAAGAAGTGAATAGTGCTTTCCAATACATTAGAAAATACTATTCACTTCACATTCAATTATTTATTCACAAAATATATTATATTTGTCCTACTTTATTTTTCTTTCCTACTTTTAATTAAAGTAAAGGTAAAAAAATATATTATCTCTCTCCTACTTTATCTTCTTTTTCCTACTTTTAATTAAAGTAAAAGTAAAATATATATATATATATTAATGATATAGAAAAAAATAAAGGGAAGCTGTTGTGGGTGTTTTTTGATAGGGAAATAAAAAGTAGTTTTGTTTCCTATATTTAGGGAAAATGGTTGGGAAGCTACTGGAGATGCTCTTACCTTTCCCAATATCAATTAAATATAATTTTTTTACTCTTATTTTATTATTTTTCTCTCTTTCCTATATCAATTAAATATACTTTTTTTATATTAAAATAATACGTTGGGAATGAATAGTAGACATTTATATATAGGGCATTACTATTCATTCTCAACCCCCTCATCTAAATATAGAGCATCTGCTGTGGGAGCTTTTTTATGTTTTTCATGAAATTTTTCATAAATATAGGGAAGGGAACAAATATAAGGTAACTGCTGCTAGTGCTCTTAGGGAAGTTGCTGTGAATGCTCTAAGAAATATAGGATCTTTTTTGTTTGAAGTGAAATTGAGAGTATTTATTTCATTGCATTTAATAGTGTACATGATGATCAATACATTATTTAAAATTTTAAATGACGTGAAAATATATACATTATTAGATCTATTAATCTAATATGAACTATAAAATAGATTATATTCATTTAATTTCACTTGAAATTGAGGGATTTGGATTAGGTGCAGTAGAACAGTCCAAATTTAATTTAAAATCTTTATGAGAAAAAGAACAAATTGAAGTTAAATTTGGATTTTTTTTTTTTTTTTTATAGCACGTAATCCAAATCCGAAATTTGAGAGGCTCTTAATCCATATCTGTGTAATACATTTTTTAAAAAAATTAAATTAAATTAAATTACCCTTAAGAAACGCAATTGACATGTTGACGTACGTACACCTACAACTATCCAAAGTTCCATTATTTCATTAATATTTTTAGTTTCTGATGGTGTTCGTATTACTACAGTGACTTCATACCGCCTTCCAGGGAGGAGCTTCATCTGCAATGGAGAAAAAGCGATTAGAGTGGTTCACTGGTACTCGCCGGTGAAGCCCGTCTGATGCCTAAGTTAATACAAGAAGAATAGAATGTTTAACTGATGGTGAAGGGAGAAGAAGATGATGATGCATGCCTCACGTTTTCTCGTCCTACTTATATGCGGTGTTATTGACCTACTCGAATACTCCTAGATCTGAGTGGCTAAGTTGCTAACTGGGCAATTGCTCCGAGTTCATTGGGTTATCGACCTCCTTTAGTGGATTGAAATCCGATCCTAATTTGAGGGTTTGGGCCATGCTTCCCAGGTCCGACCAGTTCCTCAACATCCTTAGGTTCAGATCGACATAAAGGGTCGTCAGGTTTGAGGGTTTGGGCCATGCTTCTCAGGTCCGACCGGTTCCTCAACATCCTTAGGTTCAGATCGACATAAAGGGTCGCCGGGTTTGAGGGTTTGGGCCATGCTTCCCAGGTCCGACCGGGCCCTCTCTTGGGTATAGGCTTTAGTGATTCCTAGGTCCTACAATTTCTGTGTGTTGGTTATGGTTTTAATATATATTGATATATAATTTCAATACAACCCCGTGAGTCACGGTCATTCAATTCGTCTTTCTTATCAGTATTTACATTTATTTATTTGTGGCTTTTATGTCATTTTCTGACGTGGCATTTTTTTGTAATTATTTTGTTAGAGGTGGAATTATAATTTTGTAAGGCCTTCATTAGAAGAATAAACAGAAATCTTACAAGATCAGTTGGACGGAAAAGGATTGATTTGAAATATATATGTAAATTAATTGTAATACACGTAGGATTTACACGTGTTATAATCGTACAGCTAGATCCTCTTCCCATATAATGGAGCTGCAAGTTGCGTATATTACCCCCAAGTTTCCATCCTCGAGATCCCTTAATTGCTTTAAGAGGAAGAAACCAAAACATGCATGGGCGTCCTAACATACGAAGTTGCTACGAAATTGACATCAAAGTCAGACCTATATACCACCAATATTGACCTATTAATCCCTTAAAAAATAAAATAATAAATAATTGCCCTATTAATTAGCAGCAGCTTCCAACAAAATTACTTTTTAATTTTCAAAGAAAAAATATCTTCTATAATTATTTGTTCGAACTTGAGAGAATTTAGACAGGCAATTATAAGAAATTACTTATGAGACCCACTTGACCGGATAAGTGGTTGGACAACCTAATTTTTATTTAGTGAAGCGGGTCCTATATAAGTAGTCTCTCACAATCACTTACCTGAATTATCTCAGATTCGAACAATAATGAAAAGGATCTTAATCTATTTACAATAGCTTCTCTTAGGCGTTATCTTTTTCTATACTATTCAAATATTATTTCTTTACAAAATACAAGTTTCCTACTTATCCTCACATTTTTTATAAAATTTCAACACAATTTCATATAAAAGGCAAAGTGACGAGAGAAGAAATAAATATTTTATATTAAAATAAAGAAAAACAATGTAGCATTTTCAATGTTTATGAAAACAAACAATAAAAAAGCTGCTACAAGTTACTTCTTGTGATTTTTTTTTAAAAAAAAAATTCCTATGTATAGAAAAGGGAATGCTGTCGGAGCAAGCTAACATAGGAAGTTGCTACGAAATGGACAGGAAAGTGACCCTTGCCTGACACGACGACCCACTAATATATATTGCCCTATTCAATCCAGTTAGAATCCAACTGAGGCATGCATCCAATCTAAGCGCCAGTTAAAAAATAAAAAAATAAAAAAATAAATCGTATACGCCAAAATATGATTAATGAGAGGTCAAATTTAATTTTGGCAAGAACCAAGTGTATTTTTTATGCCTAAAAGTTATATATATATATATATACTATGTGTCTGATAGGAAATATTCTGAATAGTGAGCGAAATGAGCTTATTGAATTTATGTAAGCCCATTAATATATAAAGCTCGAAAAACTAATTAAGATTTCGGTCTGTCAAGGGGCAACTTTCAATAGAAGCCCAGAAATATTTTTGAAATATCTCTCGAGATATTAGGATTGGACGTTGGAGATATGGATTCTGGATATGTTGAGAAGGAATCTCGGAGTCAGAAAATCAGTTCACACCCGATCCGGAACAACAATTGAAATCACATCTATAAATAAGTTCAAACCACCAAGTATGAGATGGAGAAATTTTTGTTGATAAAGACTTGATCTAAATTCTTTTCAAAAACTCATTTAGGCATCGGAGTGGGTCTGGCTAGCAACCCCGATGAGCTCGTTTGTTGATATATATTTGTTATTTTACATAGGAGAAGAAAAGACTTTACCAAAGCTTGTATTGCTGTATTGGAAACTCTCAACAGTATCATTTGTGATTTTGATTATTATTGTTAGTATATAAATTAAATGATTATATTCATCTATTTCTATTAATTTAAACTTTCGGTTTTTATGAGAAAGCTATTAAGACATATGAAAATAACGTATGATAGTTGTCTTGAATTCCATTTGTAACTCTCATGCACTACTCTCATAATTCTCATACATTATATTGATTATGTGAATCTCCTAATTTTTGTAAGTTATATATTGATTATATAATTATTGTATTCATGCATGGCCTCATTCAACTATAAATATGTTATTTTATTATACGGTTTCTATTAAGTGAAAAATAAGAAAGATGTAGTCAAGAAAATGTTTTACCGTATGGATATAGACCATAGGTCAAACCACCTTAATTTTGTGTCTATTTTTATTGTTTTCGTCACTTTCTTCAATTATATGATTTAACAACAATGAAGAGAAACACAAAATTAAGGTGGTTCAGCCTATGGTATACATCAACACAATAAAGCATGTTAAATCGTCACTTAAAAGTAGCGATGTGCCAAATTGCCACTTTGCTAATTAGCAATGTGCCCAAATTGCCACGTCACTAATTAGTGAGGTGCCAATTTTTGCATGTCACTAAATGCTATTTAGCGACAACCTAATTAACAATGTGGGAAACATGTCACTAACAGTTAGCAACGTGTCAAACCCTCAAACATGTAGCTAACTACACGTTAAAAAAAAAAAAAAAAAAAAAAAAAAAAAAAAAAAAAAAATTGTAGTGCTTATCTTAAAAGCTTAATCCGATAAAAAAATATAATAATAATAATAATAATCAATATTTAACCAATACTTAACCAACGTAGAAATAGACAAATGTATCTCACAGGGGATGGGGGATCCGTTTCATGTGTTTGTCGTAACATATTTTTTTAAGGAAGTTGCCAGGAAATGGATATGCAGTAACCCTTGCCTATATAAGACCAAGGATTACCCTATCCCAGCTATCATATTGTCCCATATTGTTTAGATATTCCCATTTTGATCATTACATTTCTTCTTCGTGGGTTCTTACGTACGTACTCCATCTGAGTTGCTGCCGGAGCTCTCTTGTACAATTGCTTGCATGTCATGTCCACCATGAGCCTTCTCTGCATGGTTTTTTTCTGTGTTTGCTTTCTTTCTATATCGGCTGAGCTTCAGCGGTTTGAACACCCCATTAAACCCGATGGCTCCCTAAGCTTTTTGGTGATCGGAGATTGGGGAAGAAGAGGACATTACAATCAATCTAAAGTTTCTGATCAGGTTTGTTTAAATGTTTAATAGCGGGTTACAGTATTCAATTTTTCTAAGAAAAATTACACATACTCCTTCCAAACTTCCAATTGAAGCAACGAAAGCAACCTACGATGGCAGTCGGTCTTACGTGGAGACCCCACCAGCTTTTTTTTGAAAAAAATTATAATAATAAAAAAAAAACAAATTTTGAGATTTTTTTTTATTTTATTAAGGGTATTTTTGTCATTTTTAGAAAGGAGGAGTACATTGCAATTTTTTGATAGTTTTGAAGAGGTGGGGGACATTTTCAAATTTATATTGAATTCTGAATGAATGCATATGTTGTAGATGGGGAGGATCGGGGAGAAGTTGGGCATAGATTTTGTGGTCTCTACTGGAGACAATTTCTATGAGGATGGACTCACCAGCATAAATGACCCTGTTTTTGAGGAGTCATTCACCAAAATCTACTCCGCCAAGAGCATGCAGAAGCAATGGTACAGCGGTAAATTTCCCGAATTCACATAAACATGCATACATTGATAGGATTCGGCTTAGATCCAGTTTTAGTTGAATTTTTACCCGTTGAAATTAGAATATGAGTCTCATAACAAGACATAAGAAATACATGTCAGAATTCCAACGGGTCGAGTATCAGTTGACCTGTTGGGATTGGAACATGTTTCATAAGAATACAAGTCACAGGCCCAATAGGTCCAGTTTTAGTTGAAAGTAGACCTGTTGGGATTGTAATATGTGTCCCCATAACAAGATACGAAGAATACATGTCTCAATTCCAATGGTTCTAGTTTTAGTTGAAACTAGATCTGTTGAAATTGGACACATGTCTCGTAACAGGACAAAATGAATACATGTCACAATTCCAACGGGTCCAATTTCAATTGAAACTAGATCTGTTGAGATTGGAATATGTATCCCATAACAGTGGGTCGAGTTTCAGTTGAAACTAGATCCGTTGAGATTGTGACACATGTCCCATAACAGGACAAAAAGAATATTTGTCACAATCCCAACGAGCCTAGTTCGGTTGAAACTAAATCAGTTGGGATTGGAATGTGTCTCATAACAAGACACAAAAGATATATGTCTCAATTCTAAGGGGTCCAATTCTGATCCCAAACCAACTCCTATGTAACTCGTACTGTCATGCATATGACCCTTTTGTCCCTTTCCCAATCTAATGTTCAAAGCAATAAAAACCATATTGGTTCCAGTTTTGGGCAACCACGATTACAGAGGAGATGTTGTGGCACAATTGAACCCAATCCTTGGGAAAGTAGATAGCCGATGGCTTTGTCAAAGGTCCTTTGTTGTCAACTCAGGTAAAAGAATAAGGCAATTTTCCAAACTCCCTTTCTGATGTACCTTCAATTTACTTCAAAAAAAAAAAAAAATATGAACGTTTTATATATAAGTTCATTTGTCTTGCAATTCTTAGAAATTGTGGAGATTTTCTTCGTCGACACAACTCCTTTTGTTGATAAGTACTTCGTGAGGCCGAAGCACCATACGTATGATTGGAGAGGTGTACTTCCCCGGAAAGAATACCTCACAAAGCTCTTAAAGGTAATTCAAATGGCGATCTAACAAGTTTAACTTAAGGAGACAAAATCGTTTTTCTTCTTTATATCAAACATCTAATAGATTCAATTGGCTTCAAAATCAGGATCTTGATTCGGCGTTGACAGATTCAACGGCGAACTGGAAAATTGTCATTGGACATCACACTCTCAAAAGCATAGGGCATCACGGAGACACCGCGGAGCTTGTAACGCAGCTTCTACCAATACTTGAGGTAAATCTTATACTCTTGATGTGTCGGTAGCACGTGCGCACACGCGTACGTGCCTGCACGTGTGAGAGAGACGAACATCTATGCGTTTTGAAGATGAAGCTTCTGAAACAAATTTAATCCTATATAACATCCAGGACCACAGTGTTGATATGTACATAAATGGGCATGACCATTGCTTGGAACACTTGACAAGCACAAGCAGGTATGCACAATCAACCAAGCATTTATATGTAAGAGGGGACCTAAAAGTCTTTTTACCAAGATCAGTGATGGAACTTGATTTTAATGCAGCAACATCCAATTTTTAACCAGCGGAGGTGGATCAAAGGCATGGAAAGGTAACATCGGCAAATTAAACAAAGACCCAGTGAAATTTTACTACGATGGGCAGGGCTTTTTGTCCGTTCAACTTAAGCAGGGTGAAGCAAAGATTGTATTCTATGACATATTTGGCAAAGTTCTGCATAATTTCGATCTATCCAAGGAGTTTTACTCTACCATGTAGAAGATATATTCAAAATATGACGTCTCTTAATCTTTAATAAATGAATTCCCTTGGTAATAACTAACTCATCCCTTATCAATTTGTGCTTTCACTGCAGTTTGCCCCAGTTTCTCCTATCAGTTTGCTATAAAAACAGATAAGAAAGAGAACCAATCCACGTGTATCCTAACAACATAACAACTCACTTTTTTCAGTGCCTATAAGAATAAAACAATGAGGCACAAACATCAAGTACATTTCACATAGAAGACTGTCTATAGCTGCACAATCCTGAAGTCCAACAACTTTTGTTATGTACAGAACAATTAGCTCCAAATTACCTGGTACCCACCACCAAAATTACACTTGAACAAGTTTAGGTCAGTTGTGCGTCCACTAACGATTTCCTTTGCCAGGGATATAAGTGAACAATACTCAATTCAAAACAAAATGGTACCTTGAATCCACGTAGCTCTCAACATCCCAGAGAAAAGAACCAAAAGTCACTGCCTCCAAGACAAGTCTCTTCAAACCACCAAAGCTAATCTTGATTAGTTCATCCTTAGAAGAATCCACCGTCCCATCAGGTGTTATAACAATTTCAGGTCTTCCAAACAATGCCTCTGTATGCTTCTCAATGATGCTAACAGCCTCCTTGGATCTTATTGTGGCATATCTCTGAAGCGTCTCCCCATCAAAAGACATTACATAAGTTCTCAGACGAGAAGCCTTTAACCCATGACCAAACCCCCCAGGACTGATGCCACCGGCCCAGGAAGAGACTTCAGGATGGGATGATGCAGCCCGGAAAGAGACCTCCTCACCACTGGGTCTCATGTCTCCCCCCACAGCAGGCTGAATATTACTCTCTTTCTCATCCGATGCATTTGAAAGGATTTTCATTGTCTTCTCAAGCTGAAACCTCTGGTCAACACGCTTGAGGAAATATCCATACATCACAGATGCTGCATAGACTTGCCCAACCCTGAGTTTGCTTATCTGCGCAACAGAGGTTGAATCACCTGCACGGTTCCCCATAATCAGAGCTAGGTGGTTCTGGATCATCTCATAGGCTTCAGGAGAGTGAAGCTCCTCAAGCTTCTCATCTTCGCTTGGCCATATATCAACTTGGCTAGAAGTATCTGAGGAAGAGGGGGCTATGGCGGGTATCAAAGAAACATTAGCATCCATGAATTTCTGCACCACCAATGCATATAAGATTTCTTCCAAAGCCTTTCTCCTTTCATTAGCCTTAACCTCAGCGATTCTCCTGACAATTTCAAAACACCATTAACACAATCAATATTTCTCTTCAAAATTACAATTCATTATTCAGTTCTCAAAGAAATTAATGGAGACAAAAAGAATGTTACAACTTCCCCTGTTTTATTTCTGTCCTGTGTTTAATTTAATGATCAATCTAGGGACAATCTTACTAATAAAAATGTAAAAAATACGCAATAAATTGAAAATTTTAACTAATCTACACTTTGTACAATTAACATGGGCAATTTGTATTTCAAGAACTCGAAAAGAAAGCAATACCAAAATTCGTAAGCAATTGACTACTAGTTGTTTGTGAAATGTTAAACCGACCTGGATAGAACTAAGTCGGTCCCAGAAGCAGAAGGCTCTTCCTTCTTTTTCTCAGCATCACGATCAGTTTGGAGCTGTTCAAGCTGCTGCTCAACAGCAGCAGGCACAAGATGTGGGTGGCTTATTAGGATCTCTGACAGAAACTGCCCAATCGGAGACTCCAGCTGAAGCGGAGCAATTGGAGCACTCGACCCTGATGAGTCCGGAGACGATGACGCCCTCACCAGCAGGCATCTCCTACTTCCAAAACCCACTCCCCGATGCCCTGACTTCGGGTGAGAAATTGAAGCGCAATGCTGGAAAGCATCAATCAAATGAAAAATGAATCAAATTTTGACGCACAAAAAAAAAAAAAAAAGGTGAGGTGAACCAACTATGATAGACCAAGCAGCCTCCATAAGTAAAAGTAATGCACACGTTTTTCATCCGAAAGAGGATATTCAAACTTTTTTGTTTTTGGATGGCTAAACATTCTGCATACCCTCATACGGGATTGAATTCATGTTTCACCCAAAAAGAGGGGAAAAAACGAGTCTCCAAACTTTACTCACGCACTCATATTGGATTGTATCCATGACCTCAATCTTCACCATATTTTCTAATTTTCACATGCACTAACTTCTATATTTCACATGCACTAACTATATTTGTCACTTTGGCGTGTCTATAGTTGGAAAAACGCATACAGGCTTCTATGCTCGAGTTCTAGCCTGTTGAGGAGCTTCAAGATTTGTTCTGTAAAGACGCTCATAGCTAAGAGTCTAAGCTACGAAATAAAACAGAGTGGTTGGTATTTTTCAAGAAAACGGAAAATTGAGCGCACAAGAATTCCAGCTCTTAATCCAAAACGAACCAGAAAAACACATTTAAGTGTGAAGGAAAAAAAAAAATTCCCAAAACAACAAATCAGAAACCCATGCAAAAGCGTTCCTTTGGCCCATTTTTGCGTTTCTTTAAACAGAAGAGATGAATGACCATGCATAAACTTTAAACCCATCAAACCCCAAAACAAAAAAGATCTCGTACCTTAATCGAGGGCAGGAACTTGGTACCGAAACGCACGAAATCGGGCCCGTTCGCAGTCAAAATGCCCGATCTACCGGCGAGTCCAGATACGCCGAATGGAGATCGGACGACCGTCGCCGTCACCGATTCCATTCTCACCCCTGCAAAGCCCAAAAAATCCCCCAAAAAAATTCACAGATTCAGAGAAAAAAAAAATAGAAAAATAACCCAAAAATGTAACAGATCTAATTGGACAATACAATACCTTGGAAATAAAAAGCAGGTGGGGAAGATAAACCCTAGAGAGTCTCACAGAGAGAGAGAGAGACTTTAAAGGTAAACGCGTTTGGATTTGGGTATGGAATTATGGATATCGTCTGCGTTTTCTCGTTACTGTGGGCGACTGGAAAATGGAAAAGTTCTAGTATTATTATTATTATATACACATTGTGAATTGTGATGCACGTTGTTAAGGTGTGGGAAAATACATGCCCCTGGTCTTTCGGTTTATTACGGCGGTATTGGGTTTGTCGGTTGCATCAATTAAAAGGAAATTTTGAAGAACAAAAAAAAAAAAAAAAATCCATTAAACTAAATTGACAGAAATTTTTTGCAACGGCTTCTTATTCTGAATTTTTATTTAATCGCCAGTTTAATTTATTAAATACTCATTAATTTCAATTAATCAGATTTTTCTTTTGTTTAGCAAGTAATTTGGATTAAATTCTAATTAATTTCAAACTAAATACTGTAAAATGGGCAGCTTTTTTCTTTCTTTTTTTTCTTTAAAGATGTCTATTTCAAAGATCAAATAGGTAAACCTTAAGTACAATATTATGGATATAGGGAGGGGCTCTTCTCAATCCAAACATAATTTAACATAAACTTTAGAGCAGATTTGGCCATAATCTGAGCTGCTTGGTTTGCACCTCTACGTGTGTACCGCACCTCAATTAGAGGGATGTCGTGCATCCGAAGTCTGATGTCTACAAGGACTTGTTCGAAACTACTCTAACGGGGAGAATCCTTACTAATGGCCGAAACTACAAGCAGAGAGTCACCTTCCAAGATCACATGTGTGAAGCCCAGATCTCTACACAGATTAACTGCCCTCCAAGCAGCCAAAGACTCTGTTGTAGCAGGATCAGTTATGTGTAGAATAACCATAGTCAAAGCTGTTAGAAACTTCCCACAGCTTTTATCTTTATTTATTAGCATTTTTCGTTTTTTATTTTTGTCTTGAACTTGAGGTGTATAGTAAGTTTGTATACGTGTCACTTTTAGAAGCGAGTTTGTATGAAAATTCCTATAATTTTATGATAATAATTTGAAAAAAAAAAAAAAAACAAATATGATGAATTAAGCAAGTCATTTATACAAAAAGTCATAAACTTATAAGATATCAATACTTATATATATTATTGCTTCAAAAAAAAAAAACTTGTATATATATATATATATTATTAAAAAAAAAAGGTAAGATTGTTTTTAAAAAAAAGAAAAGAATTATGTTATTCAAACAACAAAGGGATTGTTTGGTCATTGAAGCCTCGGAGTAGAAGACACTTTTCTAAGTCATTGTTGGAGAGATCTCTAGGTTGTGTAATGGGACCCATCTGGCGTTTACGTGTTGAATTCTTGTACAGCAAGGCGCTTGTTGTGGCCATGAAATTGGCCTTTGAAACATCCTTTGGTTCCAATCGAAAGGCTTACGCGTCCCATTTTAAATGGGGCATTTTTTGTGGTCAGCCAGACCCAGTCAACCAATCAAAGGCATTATATTTTGATATTATCTAATATTATATATAAAAAAAAAAAAAAAAAGTTTTAATATTTTCTCAACAAACTGAACTCCAAGAATATTCGGTATATATTTTTGTTAATATCCCCTTAATACTTTTCGTTGGATTAATATTGTTACAAAAAATCTACTACGGGAATTAACATTATCCACCATCCTGATCAGGTAGAAATCAACGGTTTTCTGCCTCAAGAATCGCCCTTATAGCATTCATAGTAACTTCATCAAATTTTACTCATCAAATAAGTTAAAAATTAATTTTCGTTATTCTGGTGAGTCACTTTTTTAAAATTCTTCAATCAACCTCACAATTTTAACTATTTATTATCATTATTCCATTTAAATAATATTTTTTCAAATTTCTTTATTCTTTCTCTATTTAATCTTTTTATACAATAAACTACCATACACCTTCATCTTGAGATTATATCATTATTAAGAAATTCACAGAAATTTTTATTTGCTTCTCAACCAAATTCAAGAAAGAAAGAAAGAAAAGATAAATGAAAAAACTACAAAATTTATGTCAGGGGCAAAGAAACCTTCATGTCCATGAAATAAAGACATCATCGTATGAGAGAAATGAGAGATGGAAGAAGAAAATGAGAGAAAAAATGAAAAAAGTGAAAACCGATCATGTGAGAGAAAAATGAGAAACAAAATTGATGACAAAGTTGATGAGTGAACATCACTCATCAAAATTGGTGAGTATTTTCACCACCAAAACTTTTTGGTTAAAGTAGTGAGGCTGTTGGGAGTAATTTTTTAGCATTTTCATCAAATTGGCTTATCAAAATAATTTAAAAACTATTTTGGTGAAGCTACTAAAAATGCTATGAACAGGAAGATTCCGCTAGTAACCGCCTATGGGCAGACGATTTTTTCCTTCTATCTGCCCGCAAATGTGTATGGGCTTTTTGAGCAGTATCATTTTTAGCCCAATTTTTTATTACTCTGGTTTTTAAAGCCTTTTTTTTTTCTTTTTCTTTTTTCTTTTTTCTTTTTCCTTTTGTAGATTATTTTATATGGGCTCTTTGTTTTTACCAGAAAAAATAATAATAATAATTAAGAATATATTAAGGAAGGGTTAAGCATATCGAGTTCCATAAAGTGGGCATTCACTAGCACAATACAGAAGATATGTCTTTCGATAGAAGTAGAAGATAATAATCTTATTAAAACAATCCAAACTTAGCACTTTAGCAACATACAATTTTTAAAAAGTTATGAAAAAACTTTTCAGACCGACTATAAAATTCGGGTTTAAATGCTCCACAAGTATACGTGGTTTGGACCAGAATCAAATAGCCTCCTCGATTTTTAAAAGTGTCACGGTTGATATATGTTTTTAATGAAAAAAATTCAGTTGGTACTTCTATCTACATTTCCTCCAAATTTTTAACGACTGGTCATATTACCCACCAAAATGCTAACACTTGTCTCGAATCTTACGTGATGGTGTATCACAGATGATACTCATGCTTTTACTGCCATGTAGACGAAAAAATAATTTAAAAAATTACATTTTTATTAAAAATAAATAAAAATTAAGAGGAAATTATTGGGAGTGGCTGAACCACCCCCATTTGGCTTGGGGGTGGCTCAGTCAACCCTAAAAACAAAATAAACGTCGAACCACCCCCCATGACCAACTTTTTTTAAAAAAAAAAAAAAAAAAAAATCCTTTAGCCTTTTGAGGGTGGCCGAACCCACCTTCACCCTAGATTGGCCTATCTAGGTGACTGAACCCACTCTCATGGCATTTGGATGTGGTTTGGCCACCCCCAAAAGGCCAAAGCTTTTTTTTTTTTTTTTTTTTTAGGGTTGGCCCTTGGGAGTGATTTCGGCCACCCCTAATAATTTCCTCTTAATTTTTTTTTCATAAAAATTGTAATTTTTTAATAATATATATATATTTTGTCTACGTGGTTGTAAAAGTATGGGTATCACCTGTAATACAACGTCACGTAGGATTCGAGACTAATGTCAAGATTTTGGTAGGGGTGACGCGGCATGCCGTTAAAAATTTAGACAGAATCCAGATGGAAGTATCAATTGGTTTTTTCATTAAAGACATGTATCAACCGTGACACTTTTGGAAATCAAGGCGGCTATTTTTTTCAAATTGTTGTAAAATATTTTGAGATGAAAATAGTAGGTCTATAACTCTTTTACAATTTGTTAAAAATTGTTTTCATGTACTTGGAGAGTATTAGAATTATTTTTTAGTGGTTGACGTGTCTCAAGTTATATGTTGACATATGTAAGCAAATTGTAAAATAGTTGAATGTGTAAAATTATTCCTTTGAGATATACCAATGTAAAAAAATTGGAATTTCGATAAATATATACTAGTAGAAAAAAAAAGTGTTCACCTATAACTATTTTACAACTTATTAACACGTATTAGCATGAAATTAGAGAGTATTAAAACAAAGTTTAGTGACTGGTATAACTTTAATTAGATGCTAACATTCGCCAATAAATTATAAAAATATACCATTACTCATACTAATATTGTTATTCAAGTAAAAATTTGAGTCGGTAGATTTTGACAAAAAAAGATTGGGATCTCAGCTGTTCAAGTTCATCCATCTATTTAGGATTGTAAAATTGTGATATGGATTCTAGGTGTCCATGAAGTTCACTTTTTTAACAACTCATTCTCCAATGTTATTTGGGTGAGTTTTTAAAGTTAAATTTGAAAAATAAAAATACAGGGGTGGTTGAGCCACCTCTGAGCATTTGGAGGTGGTGGCCGAACCACCTCTAGGTGTCCGAGGCTGGATCGGCCACTCCCGAAATTAATTGGGGGTGGCTTGATTTTCGAGGGTGGTTCAACCTCCCCAAAAGAGCAGCTTGGGGTGGCTCGACCACCCCGATTAGATTTGGGGGTGGTCGATCCACCCCCTAGAGGATGACTTGGCTACCCTCAAAATTGCTTGGGGTTGGCCAACCTCCCGTGCCACCCTTAGAGGTGGTTCGAAAACCATCTCATATTTTTTAAAAAAAAAAAAAAGAAAAAAAATTAGTATTTGAGTTTTATAATAATAATAAAAAAATCATTTTTATATATATTTTTCTCAATTATATTCAATTCAATCCAGACTCCTAAACATCTTTTTAAAATTCTCTAAACAATTTAAACATAATTTTAAAAATTAAATTTCATCGGTATTTATAATTTTGAATATAATAAAATATATATCGATATTATCACGTCACACCTATTCATAGCTCAAACTACTCCCACCTTTAGGGATGCCCAACGCAACCATGCCAAGCGTAGGGTAGCTCACGCGGCCGCTTCCCAGTGGCAGCCACCCTTAGAGGTGGGGTTGCCGGAGCAGTCACTTCGAGCTCTCCTATTCGATTTTTTTTTTTTTTTTTTTTTTTATTTATATTCTCCTTAATTTTTCTTAATTTTTCTCTATGTAGAAAAGACACACAACACTTCTCTTTCACACTCATTTTTCCAAAATTATAGAATTTAAATTATTGATATAAATAAACTATGAGTTACTACTAATAAAATTTAAAGGGTTTGATTATACAAAAATTGTTTGAACCCTGGTCTGGGTGAGTGAGAGGTTGAACCCCCCTAGACGAAGCAGCATGAAATCCCGGTACGCCATGGTGTGCTCGTCAAACCAGAACCGGAGCATGGAGGCGCACTCGCTCCTCAAGAGGGAGGGCTTCGAGGTGTCGTCGTACGGGACGGGGGCTCACGTAAAGCTCCCTGGACCCTCCCTCAGAGAACCCAACGTCTACGACTTCGGTACCCCGTACAAGCAGATGTACGACGATCTCAGGCGCAAAGACTCCGAGCTGTATCCTCTTTTACTTCTTCAGTTTCCCTGTCGTTGTTTGGTTGCTGAGAAAATCATGGCAAATTAAATTTTGTTTGTGTATTGTGTGCTCAGCTGGTAAGGCTAAGATTGAATAATTTCAAGGAATTAGTGAATTTTTTTTTTCCTGCTTTAAATTTACTCTCACTAGAGCTTGATTAATTATGTGGTAGTTTGTGGAAATTTGACCCATTTTAGGCTTTACAACGCTTTGATTTGAACTTGTTGACAATGTTAATGGCCTTAATTTATGCAAATTCCGGATTTTTTTTTTCTTTAACGAATTCAAAGAAAAAAAAACAAATTAAGATGAACTATTGGTATTATGGAAATTGGATTGAAACGTTTCTTAATAATCCTTTTTATCGATGCGAGATTTCGTTGAAAACGAAATATTAGTATAGACCATTGTATGGCATTGGAACTTGAGAAATTGCACGAAACTTTATGTGGAATATGCTTAAATTATATTATTTATGGAAAAAAAAGAAAAGAAAAGAAAAAGAACATGCTAAAATTATTCTGTTAGTTTTCATTCGTTATTTGATTTGATTGATTAACATGTTTATGGGAGCTCAAAAGTTGTTAATAAGTCGTCGTTTTCTAGCTTTGATTCAAATTCTTTTAGTTGTAGAATGCTCTGAGTGCAGTGCTTGAGTTATAGGACTAAAGAATTGAACTGCATGCGTTTATTCTGCATTCTAAATCATGTTAATGTTTGTAAACAAAGTGGGTCCTTGATAAGAGTACAGCTATAAGCGTAATGGCATTTTGCCTATGCTAAAAAGAAATTCAGCAGTCAAATTGGCTCCTCAGCGCTGGCAAGAGAATGCTGCTGATGGTTCCTTTGATGTGGTATTTGCATTTGAAGAAAAGGTTTTCGATATGGTCGTTGAAGGTTCGTATATTCCCTTTCCATTTTGGTACTTGCATCATATGGATGAATGATATGATAATGGAATGGATGAGATGATTAGAACATTGTCTACTGCTTCTCCAATCGTTTTTTGTTTTCTTTTCTGCTTTTTGGCATTTATTTCTGACCTGTCGGAATATTGATTGCAGCTGTACTTTTTATCGTTTTCCTTGACTATATTTGTATAAGACTCAATGTTGCTATACTGTAGAACAAAGACCACGTGATAAAGCGAGCAAGTTAATCTCGTATTTGAATATAATCAGTTTGATCTCCATTGGAGATGTAAAAAAAATGAAAATGCAGTTAGAATTATTTGTTAAGTTGTATTTCTTGGCTTGGAAATTTTGTAAAAAGGAAATTGTGAATCTGTGTCTTGTTACTGAAATTTTGAGGTTCCAATCTAGTAATTGCACGATGAATTGTCCAATCTACTTTTCCATTGTATAATAAGTTGCCAAATTATCTTGTACTTAGGTGTATTGAATTTTTAGGTTCTTCATTTGTACAGATGAGCTAATGTGCTGACTCCATTAATTGTAAAGTACACAGATTAAGATTCAGTAACTTGTTGATGTAGGATGGATTGCTCTGCCACCAAATTGATGCAGGATGGCTTATAGATTAAAGCCCCATTATGGTTGGGGCTTTTTTAGGGGTACTTTAGCTTTTAAAAAGCAGAAGCTAGTATCTTGTTAAGTAAACTAAATGTGCTTTAGCTTTCTGCCAATTTTGTGAAGCTGCTTGGGCTATTTCTCAAAGCAGCTGCAATGTCTCATATTATGAAGAAGCTTCAGCCCTCCCAAACTGACTCCAAGTGTAGTTTCCTTGGATTTGTTGCATGATTTGCTGATGGCGTGGAAAAATTTTGGTTTTAAGTTTTGAAGCGTAGAAGAATAGATTTACAGTTTAGGCTCAATCTGAAAGGCTGGTAACTCACAGAAAAGGGAGAATTGTGTAGCAGGAATTTGCAGACTGCAATTAATTTATGAGTTTTGGTTGTTAGGACTTAGGATGGAAGGCTTCAGGCAAAAATAGGCTAGGGTAGAAAATGGAAGGTTTATAATGTTCAATATATATATAAAATAAGGTTAACAGAATCTTTTTAATACTCACAGCAGATTTAAAATTTCAGAGAAGGAAAAGAAAAGGAGAGGAAGAAAGTAAATTACAGGAATTAGATGGCCTTGTGGGCATCAGACCTAGACTCCCTATGAATCACACCAAATTTAAAATTGTGTCACACAATCCTCAACATGCATAGATTGCTAGAGAAGTTCTCTAAAAACTTGTTCTCGTTGTGCGAGTAGAGTTGCATAGATACATATAGGTCTCTGGCACTCCTCATTCTAATAGGCTGGGTTCCAAATGTCAGAAGCAAGGAATTTGGAATCGTTTGATTACCAAAACCAATTTAAAACTAGTGAAGACTGGGAAAAAAGAACAAGTCCAAGAACATGTGTAGATCCAAATAAGACCCATGGACCCCTACTGCTGCCCATATACAGAAATCGTGGAACTTACCCAAGACTCTAAAGTTGAGAACAATTAAACAGAACGTACTGTTGGCCTTTTAACAGAAAGGAACTTGAAAATAAGACTCAGTACTAACTAGACAAAACATAGGCCCTGTATCAATTTTCAACTTTAACTTCTAATATATTCTGGTTTTAAATCTTGCTCTTTAATGATCTGCTCATTCTCTGCATCAATTTTGTTAATTGTGCCGTCGAATTATGTAAGCTATATTTTAATGGCCACTTTGTTGAATCCTCTCTCTTTCAAAAGAGCAACAAGAAGCATATGATTCGGAGAATGTTTTTTTTTTTTTTTTGGGATGATTAAAATTTCATTACACAAAACAAACGTACACAAAATCTAGCAAAAAGCTAGATCTCCAAACCAACAATACTCCCAAAATTTCTAGCTGACAGCAACTTGCTACCCAGCTAAAACCCAATACAAGCAAAGAACCCAGACAACAAAGAATCAATGTGGGATCTCAGTGGCCAAATCCCACTGCTGACAGATATCCACATTCAAACCACTCCTAAGTTTACCTTGACCTCTAATTCTATGTTTTACATCCTAAGTAACATCAAGCATCACTTTTTCTTCAGTTCTAGGCGTATTATCATGCCTAATGTCATTTCTTTGTGACGCCATAAGTGGTAGATTTGGAGAATGTTGACTTTCATTAATCCTTTGTGCTGGAATTTAGTTATAATCACACAGAAGCATATAGATTTTGCTTGGAACTTTGAACTTTTAGTCCAAGCTCTTAAAAACTATTGGTGGATAGTACTGCCCTATGGAGTTTTCAAATGCTAATTAATTTTAGAGTGATATAGTAAATATGTATACCTACAAAGACACATGTTAGCTCCTGTGAATAATTCTTCTTCTTACGCCTGTCTGACCACTATGTAACAATGTGCAGATCTTCACAACCGGGATCATGTTCTTATGAAAACTGTACTAGTGATCAACTTGGAGGTAAAAGACAACCATGAGGAGGCGGCCATAGGAGCTCGGCTTACTTTAGATCTGTGCCAACAGGTCTGTGTCTGCCATGTTTTATGCTAGCTATATATGGTTTGTTATATATAATGATAGACTTTCTAAGGGTATCCTGTATACACAGATTGAAGCCACAGAATCATGGGAAGACTCGATTGATGATATAGTGGCTGATTTTGAAAAACAGCATCGGCGGAAGCTACTGTATAGCATTTCCTTCTATTGAACACGTCATGAATACACTAATAGAACTCTACCTTCACCAAATCTTTTTAACCTCCAATCTTTCCATTTTCAATGGAAGATTAGTTCTATCTCGCATGAAACTTAGAAGTTTCTGATCATGTTCTGCTGTGTGTTCATTAGAGGTTATGTAGCAATTCCATTCCGTCTAGCATTTGTGCATTGTAGTTGTTAGTGATCGAGTATGAACACTTCCAACCCTTAGCCTTTTAGTTTTGGTCACAAAGTAGGCAGATATTTGGAAGCTCTTGAAAAATGAATGAGCAAATTTCAGTATTGTTATGGGTACAACTTTTATTACAAGAGTTGTTCTATACATGCGTCAAGAGTCCGGCTCTTGTCCCACTCGACCCACGTGGCAGCATCTTTACCTTTATATAAAAAATGCAACTTCACTTGGTTTCTATGGAAGTTTAAACGTTGTAAATTTGTGGGTTAAAAAAAGGGTACTGAATTTTTTTTAAGGATCAAGACTCTGTTCAATGCTGCTGTCATTTTTGTAATTTCCTTGGATAAACTGTGAAAGGGGGTTAGCCAAAATCTACAGATGAGAATTGAATTAAACTAAGAACAGGGCAGGGTTTTAAGAAAGATTTTTTTTTTTTTTTTTTTTTGTTTAAAGAAATAAAATGTTCTTTACTCCCTATTAGATGGTTGAGAAAATGGGGAAAGATGAAAGAAAAACACAGAATTTGTGTTTTTTATGTTCCTGTTTTTCTTTTCTCTTTAAGAGTCTTGCCTTTGACTTTAGTTTTTAATCCCTTTTTTATTTGAACTCTTTGGTACTAGAAAATGATTCTTTTTATCCTTAGTTTGGTTGGTGGGAAAATGGAGGGAGAAAAGAGAGTTGAAAATTGGGTATTGAATTTTCTGTTGATTTTCTGATTGGATGTATTGCGTGCTTTGGTAGCTTGTTTGCTTTTTTTGTTAGTAGAACATATTATTTCTGATTGGGCTGCAGAAATTTGGCAAGGGTGATTGGAGGATCATTTAAAGGAATGTGTTTGATCGGCCTCATTTTGGATATCAAAACTTTGGCTTTCAAATGTAAAGATGCATAGACGCTACAAGCTCTCATAGTAACTTGATGTACCCAAGTTTTTGCTTTCTGACAGGTTTGGGTGTTTGATTTTTTGAAATCTGAATTCAATTATAATTTAGTGTGCGAATTTCGAGTCAAATAAAGTTGAAAAAGATATTTGGATAGTTCGACTTTCTGAAATAAAATTTGATTTGTTTTTAAAAAACCCGAACATTATAGCAAATAGAATCAAGATTCTTGTTGTTCCCAAACATAAATGTTTTGGAATTTGTTTTCTGATTTGCATAAAGTTAGGTTGCTCTTTTTGAAGACTTTTCATTATGTCTTTTACCTACAAAATGTTTTGGAATTTGTTTTCTGATTCACATAAAACAAATTTGTTATCTGGTTCATATAGGAAAAATCAAATAAAACTTTTGTGGAGTTGGAAAACAAACTTAGTTAGTGTCGTTTGAATAATGGCATTTTTGGGAGAAACTCTTTTAAAAAAAAAAACAAAAAAATGAGGAAGGATCCCTTTCTGCGCAAGTCCTTCCTCTGTGGAGGAGGGGATCCCTTCCTTGAAATAGACATTCTTGTATGCAATGCTTTGGGAGGCATGCCTTCACTAAGAGTGAGACAGTTTTTAGACTAATCTATGAGTTGTCTACAGATACTATTTTTACTGCTTCACAAGCAAGTTCTGTTTTTCAAGGCGATGAGAGAAATCATATCAACAACTTGAAGAGAAGTTGTTGATGTAATGGAATTCAAAGCAATGAGAGCATTGTGCATCAAAGAAAAAATCCAATTAGAGTGTCACTTTACACATCAAAATGGAATATATCAGTTTACCATATATTCCAACTCAATTACACAAATCTTACAAAACCTAGAACATTCCAGTATCGTATGCATAATTCAACAAAGCAATATTCACTTTCATCCCTCTTTCAACTTACAGTACCAACTTCGAGTAATAATATTACCTGAAATAACATGTAAGGACACCTTAGACAACAACAACAATAAAATATCAAATTTGAAAGTAATGCATAAAAATCTAAAACTCATATTGATTTCAACCATCAACCCTTAGTTTCAACCTTTTCAAAGCTTAATGTTGATTTCAATGGGCCGAAAACATATATAACACTTTCATCACTCTATCTAAAGAATTTTTATATGCAAACATGCACTATAAGACTTTTTGTAAAACCTGGTTCACATAGTCTCTAATAATGACCATAAAGAAGCAAATTTAAAGACTCAAGACATAATAAGTAAGACATGGACTAAATGAATAAATAAAGGGGAAAAAAGCAAAAAAAAAAAATTATATCTGAACTGTCTCCATAAAGAGTATTAGTTCATTTGATTAATATTGATGTTTTTTTGTTGATTCGCACATCAAGGAACAATCGAAAACCTTTTCTTTCCAACAATACATTTTAACTTGCAACCAAACCATGAACAATAATACAGTTGCAGAGGATGGTAATGGACAACTAAGTAATAAGCTGTTTACTAGAAAGTATAAAATTCTTCCAAAACAAAGAAAACCAAAACAAAAGAATGAAATAAAATAAATGTTTTGACATTATATATGGCATGTCAATCAGAGCACACTATTTATAGATGACTTAAATGTTCTCGTTGGTTGTCTGGTTTCAAACTAAACCTGGGAAAGAGAGAATTTTCAAAAATATTATTAATCTAAAGGTATATTTTCGATTAACAATTATAACCCCAGAATATAGATCAAAAGCTTCTTAGAACTCCCATATCAATCATTTTTTTAATTATGTCCGATTCTTGTGCCAAGCCTCTTTAAATGATTTTTCATAATTCCTCCATGAAGCCATTCCCAATTAAACCACCAAAGTCATTCACAACAACAAGAACTCAAGATAAACAAAAAGTTGGTGAAATCCACAAAGTCCGCTCTATATACCTTCCCTAAACCCTAAAACAAAATAACCCATTTAAGTTGTTATGAGAGGAAAACCTCAAACACACTAGAATTTGGGTTCCAGGCTTGTTGAGACAGTTTTCGATGTGGTGACGTGTCGTCTTGTGATTCATCTTCTCCAATGAACTTCACTTCCTTCTAGATCTGCAAAATATCAAACAACTCATCGGGGGTACCGACTACGCCCACTCCGATGCCTAAGTCAATTCGATAGACAAATTTTTGGAAGTAACGAGAATGATCAATGATTTCAAAGTTTAGAGAATGTGTCCTTTATACCTGGCGTAGCAGTCTTATTTATAGGCTCGTAGTTTCACAGTTATGATACTACTGGAGTGCTTGGAGCGTAATCAATTAGGAGTCTGAGTCCTAGACTAATCAGATTAGGAGTTTGAGTCCTAGACCGCATAGGCTTTAGACTTATCTTCATAGAATTTGAATTCGGTAGTAGAGTCCAAGTCAGATAAGACACTACATCTTCAGTCGATTCCACGTTAATAGCTACCATATCCTATGTTTTATGGGATAGGAGTCTATCCCGAGATATTTAGGATAAAAGTCTTTTAGAGATCATGCATAGTCCTGGATTCGGGTCTGAGCCCATGAATCTCGGACATAGTGTCCTAAGCGTAGTCAAACACTTACTTGTTAAGTTTGAAAAGATATCTTTGAGGCGGTGTAATATGTCTTGGCCATGTGTCCGAGGCAGAGTGATCTCGAGATGTCTTTGATCCGAGACCGGGAGATCTCGGGATAGTTCGCACCCTGTGGAGTTTTTAGGTCTGAGGCACTTAGGCACTGAAATGAGATTTAGTCCGAGGTATTCTTCCTGAGACGGTCTTGCCATATGAAGTTGTGACATACCTCCGAGACGGTAGTGACTGAGATAACCCAGCCGGGTCAGATCAATGTGTTGGACCCCTGACTCGACTTTGGGTCCACTTGTCTTCGGAGTTGATTATTTCCCCAACAGTTACCCCCTAATTCTCCTATTTGAATTTTGAATGTAACAAAATTAATTTTCTCCTTGGCATCCGTACTTGTCAGCGGTCACATCCTTGGCGCCATAATGACCGAATCTTCATAACTAATGATGACTTTGAAAATTTCAAATTTCAAACTTCAAATTTCAAGGTGCCGCCTTAAATGAGGATTTGATTTTCAAAATTTTTTGACGGCTGGCGCTTCAGTTTTCAAGGAATTGTAATGATGGCGCCTCTTGGGTTCTCGGTGTGACGACCTTTTTTTTTTTTTTTTAATACAAATCATTTGCATAAACATTAATCTCTTAAAATATAAATAGATCTTCACAGTGGTACGACTACATGTCACTTAGCCAACATATGACACATGCCCCATAACATACACCTGATAATCAGAGTAACTTCTATTTAACTATGCAGCGGAAAACATTAACCTGAATTGCAAAAATCATATCTTATACATCTATCAAAAATTAATTACAATAAATAGCCATTTGACATCTATCTGTTTAAAGTTTATAAAACATATTACTATAATTACATACCAAAATACCGGCTCAACAATACACGTGTCATGCAAGACACAAGCCACATCAAAATACCCAAAATGCAGACTACCCATGAGTCTGTGACTTATGACTGTCGCGATGTGCTCCAATCATAGCATCCACACGCTAAGCAAACTAGTCATCCTCTACATTCACGGTACCTGTAGCCAAGAAACCTAATCTATACAGTTGTGGGGGTTGCCACATCCGTATAGGTGAAAGAATGAGTTCACCATCTCAGCATGAAACATACCGAGACCTCAGTGATATAAAATTGACTGAGTTTTCGCAAAGAACCAACTTTTCCTTTTTAGTTTTGCGTACACTATAACAGCTACCAATTTTATAAACTTTTGTTTGAAATTCCCCATAATTGATGTAGCAAACGCCGACTAATAGAAAATATTTAAAGCATACTCCGCATCTAAGATTATACATAGAAGTTTTCTTGATGGAAATAACTACATACATTCTCACCTACTATAATACTTTTGATTCAGTGGCTTAAGCTTACATACACATGAGGGCGTTCACATGCATGTAGACCTTAAGCTGGAAAATAATGGCATTTAAATCATGCAACCATCCGATAGAAATATACATAAGCTATTTCCCATTAAGGCTCTTATGCATACTAATACGTCTAACAAAACTACTCATAGTATAAAAACATCACTCATAAAAACAATACTATACATGCTCATGCAAGTTTTTTTGTATGTGGCTTGCCCCGAGATAGTGAACTGTATGGGGCATGCTCCGAGGTAGTGAAAGCTTGCAATCACACCCTTGAGACTTGTCCCTTTAAGATTACCGTTTCCCGTGGATTGCAAACCTCACTTCGTTCCATGTTCAGCGTTTATATGCTCATGCTTCATGCCATAAAACAATACATATCTTTTTCAATTTCGTGATCATGCTTTAACACATGCTTTCAATAAGATTCCATAAACAGTTTAACACATCAATTCATTAATCAATATTTGCGTAACTTAAATCTCAACCACAGCACACATTCATACCCTTTAAATCAATTCAAACACATTTCATTCATGCATCAATTCTCATAAACATTATTACGATATTTTTAACATAATTGAAACTACTCAAATCATCCAAAACATATATATTCAACATACAGTTGGTTCGGATTTATAAAACAATATAGTATTTGCATTTCTATAACATATTTAAAAGTAGTTTTCTCAGTGAGTAGAATACTCACCTTGGCTGCACTGGACTCTTGACTCGAACTTTCACTTGATTCTAGTCACTTGGATTCTACATTGGAGAACCAATAGTTTCCAATCCGGACACTATCCTGCAAACACTTATGACGTCAGACTATGCTATTAAACTTTATACTCTATGACACAATTACTACCCGCGTGCTCACACATCACATTCTCCGCTTCTAAAGCTGGCTAGGTACCTTAAACTATTATTAGGTTTACCATTGGTTCTTGATTCCTATTGTATCTTCTTTATTAACATAAAATTTATTTACCCTTTTTACTAGCTTATTTACTATTGTTGCACCTCATTATCTATGTTAACCATTTTATAGCGTGTTGCTTATTTACTAAGTTAACAATATATTTTTAACCCATATACATGCATATGTACATATACATATATACATACAATGCTTAAACCTAATCCGATGATACCCATAAATATCATGTGTACATGGATAGGTGAATTAGGTACTTAGTCACATTATTATCTATTAAGTCTTATAGTTTGTTTATCCTTTTAAGCAACACAGGCGACACAACACTCCCTACCCTAGCGCCGATCTTCCCCTTTTCTCCTCTCTTCCGAGTTTCGCCGATCTTCATCTTCTTCAACCTTCACCAAAAAACTAACTCAGTCACCCCTTACCAGTCCCTAGCACCCTGCAAACCCTCGAATCCGGATTCCCTCCCTCCTCAGTTCTTTTTTTCTTCATTTTGGTAATTCCTAGGGTTTAGACTTTTCAAATATTCGGTGAATTTTCTTGTGTTTTATCGTTTTTCTGGTAATTCATTGTGTTTATTGTTTGGGTTTGAGGTATTTTCGGAGGATCAGAGTCTCAGAGCTCCACGGAATCAACCTGCGACGCCCCGCAAACCTGCTCTTCCCCGCCCCGGTCAAAACCGCACCGTCCGGATTTCTCCAAAAAAACACGGATCATGGGTTCATGGAAAACCACTCCCCCTCCCCCGGCCCTGTGCTCACCTCTACTCCCAATCCCTTACTTGTATGTTTATGTACATGTTTTTATTTGTTAATAAATACACGTGATTGATCAATGACCACCTTGCCCATGTGGCGAGGTGGTCCCCTAGCTAGTTTTATGGTTTTTTCTTTTCTTTTCTTTTCTTTTTTTCTAAAAAAAAAAAGAAGAAGTAAAAGTAAAAGTTGTCACGTAGACAAAGGTGGTTAGAAGTTGTGTTTTGGGATGGCAATGCATCAAGGGGATTTGGGAGTTATTGTCCGACTGTGTATTTTTAGTTGTTTTTTTGGTGTTTTTTGTGTTGGTTGTTTTTAATAGCTGCTCCGTGTTTTATGATCAGAACCTGGTCTGTAAAAGCTAGTGTATAGCATAGTTTTGTGTGACCTCTCCTCAATCTTGTAAAGGCTTATGTATACGTAGATGCATCTTCTATTGTCTAGGTTATTTTGTAGCAGCTGTGGTCTGTTATGGTGATCTAAGTCAAACCTTGCCTGGGTGGAGAATACTTAACCTTGTGCTTTTGACTTAGTTTATTAGGGATTCTTTGTAACCCTGGACATTAGACCGATTTGGTCTGGTTTTCATTATATTGAAAGAGACCTTTAACTTCAAAAAAAAAAAAAAAGAAAAAAAAAAAAGAAAAACAACTACTACCGTTTCACTTCTATAGCCTTTCTTTCAAATTCCCTTTTTTTTTTTAAGAAAAAAAAAAACCTTTTGCTTTTGTTATTGGTCCGAAATCAGAAAAGAATTTGGTTCAGTTGATGACAAAAAGAACATTGGCGTGAATGGGCTTATAGTTAGTAATTTTGGTGAGGCTCAAAATAATACCAAAGCCCAATTTTAGAAATACGGTTAAACCCGATCAAAATCATTCCTCTGCGGAAGTGCTGGTTCCAATTACACGCCGCGTTTTGGGTTATATATGACCTTTAGTTTTATGTGATGTCGGCATATATAATCTAAACGAACCGTTTTAGTACAAAATCTAAAAGACTTGAGAAGAAGTTGTTGTTGTCGTCGTCTTCCTTCTTCTTTAAACCTAAATATCTGAAACTGTAACTGTAAAACAAGAAAAATACAGAAACTCTCGCATGACGGCGTCGTCTTCCTCTGGAAAAAATTTGCTCGTAATGTCGATGCCCCTGATGAAGTTGCTGACATCTGGAGGACTTTTACCAGGGATTAAAAAAATATTGGGGGTTGAGGGGGGGGGGGGGCTATCGACCCTGCAGCATGTGATTGTTGCTTGTATGCATGCAGCATTTAAGTAATTATTAATGCTTTTCCCATGCCTTCATTAATTAATTAATGAGACCAATTATGAGGGCTAGCTTTTTGACTAATGATTTTCCCATGCCTCGTCAAACTTGTGACACCCAATGAAATTTAAGCAACTCAATTACACAATAATGGTTGACGATGCGCACCTAACCCATATTTAACTGAAAGATAAACCTAATCAATAAGATAAATGAATTAAATACAAATAAATAAAAGTCTACATATAAACATATAAAAAATAACCCTAAAAATTAAGATAAATTATTTTAGAATTGACGTGGCAGAGGAGACGTCATATTGACTGTATGAATTTTAAAAAGCATAACATACATTTGGATTTTCTTTCTTTACAAAGAAAATAAATAGTTACTACAAAAAGAAATAAAAAAAAAAAAAGGAATTCTTTCATACAAAATAAGCGTCATTAATTACTTTACAATGAAATAATTTTCAAATGGACAGAAACAAAACCCCATTTTGATTTGATGAATTTTTCTTTCTCGGTAAAGAATTAATTACTTTACAAAAGAAATTGATTTTCTTTCCTTAAATAAAATAGAGTGATTCATTGTGTGTGTGAATTGTATTTAATTAGATTATGGCTGTCTTTAGGTTCTAAATTAATTGGACCTTCCATTTTTCATTTTTCCTTTACTTAAAAATTAAAATCTGACACACTATAAAATATTGAGTAGGGAGTTGAAATTAGAGGTGTGCAAAACCCGCAATCTCCACCCCGCCCCACCCCGCTCCGCAGAGGACCGGGTTTTCAAGTTTTTTTGCAGGTTAGGGTCTTAATTTGAGAAATTTATGCGGAGTGGGGCAGGTTGCGGGTTTAGCCTTTTAAAAAATGCGGGTCCCCGTCCCGCCCCGCACCGCACAAAGGAGAAAAAAAAAAAAAAAAAAAAAAAAAAGGGGTCCACTAGCTCATTTCATTGTGTGAGAAATACAATTTTTATGATTCAATTTCATGGGATGTTAAAGTGTCACATTTTTATTGTATTGTTATTTGAAATAATCTTTTCATTACTTCTGGAAAAGATAAGAAAATTGATTACATGGAATAGTGAAATATTATAACTTTTTATTCTTTACATTTATTCAACTATGCTTTGTTGATGGGAGAAAATAGAAATCATGTTTCATAGAATTTTATCTTATAATTAATAGGGCTTTTAGTTTAAAAGGCTAATTCCATGGAAAATGTTCTTGAATGGAAATATGAATTTAATTTTTTTATTTAAAAAACCAGTATTTTTTTGAATTTTTATTTTTTTTATAAAGTAAAATCAAAATTACGTAAATGCCACTCAAAATACCCGTCCCGGCCCGCAATCCCCACCCCGCGCGAACCCGCCCCACAGTGATCCGCCCCGCACGGTTAGTCTTTATCAAATGCGGTTTGCGGGTTGAAAATTTTCAACCCGCAAAGGTGCTGGGCGGGGCCAAAAAAGGCGGAAACCCGCCCCGCCCCATGCACACCCCTAGTTGAAATATCATTAGCAAACAAATTAAATTTTCAAGTACTCATGGATCACAAACTCTCTCCAACATCAATAATCAGAAGAAGACGATGGAGAAGACTTCTTTTCGAAATGGCTTTTTTGATCTGTCTTATTTGTTGCAACTTGTGAGTCATTCTCTCTAATAATCCTATCTATTTCTTTTATTTTCTTTTTATTTATTGTTTTATATGAGTTTTTATCTCTCTTAACCATGGTTTTTTTTTTTTTTTTTTTTTTTGGGGGGGGGGGAATGATCATATATAGTGACTAATGACAGGTATGTCATTCTCAATGGTACCAAGAGCTAAGGCAAATGTAATTCATTGCCGTGAAGATATTACATGTTTTGAGCTTTTGAAAAATTGTCCATTTTACAGAGTTTGTGGTCCACAAGATATCTGCATCTGCTATAGAAAAGAAGAAGCTACTCCAAAGGTTAATGAAAATACTCTCAAATAAACTTAGGATAGTACTCATAAATAAAACCCAAAAAAATAAGAAAGAAAATAATTATATATCAATGTTATGCAAGTGATAGGTCACCTCCTATCAACTAGTGATTTTGGAGGAGTTATCTTTGCATCTCCTCCTATCTTCGATCCTAATAAATTAAAAGTGAATGGCTACTAAGGTAATGGTCATGTACTTATAGTTTTTCGATCTGCTCCCTAATTAATAAAGAAGTTAACTTCCTTGGATGTATATTATCGTAATTGTGTAATTAACAACGTTCTTTTTCAATTTAGACGATCTTAATGTACATGTACATTAATTATCATCGGATTGTAATTTGTGCACTTGGTCCATACCAAACAGATTAATCCTTTATTTATGCAATGTAGGGGTGTACATTCAGACCGGTTATAACCGGCCGGGAAATCGGCTCCAGGCACTAACCGGCTCTGAGAAACCAGGTTGGTACCTGGAGCCGGAGCCGGGTATTGGTTTTCAAAAACCCCGGTTATAACCGGGTAACCGGCTATGGGTCTATTAATTTATTAAAAAAAAAAATTACCACCTACCGTTTTACCCTAATGCTACACAGCCTAACACGGACCTTTCCATCTTTTTCACACTTTTGCCCATCCTAATTTCTATTTCTCTCATACTTGCAACCGACTGCCTTCACTCTTCACTAACTCTTTGCCCTAAATATTCCTTCACTCTTCTCCTTTGCCACTCGTTAGCCGTCGCCTACCACGTAACCAGCCTTCTTCTCCTTCTTCTTAGTGTTAAAGTGTTCCACATTGCTAAGAGTTCATTCACCTGGGCACTTTATAAGTCATGGTGTCCCCTACTCTCTCAAGGCATCTTTTGAGAATGAGTGAGGCCCATGAATATTTTCATGGTATCAGAGTCACAAGTTTCTTGAGATGATTGGCATTTCCCTTTTGTTGTTGTCCACGTGTTTGGCCATTAGTTGCCACACGTGAGGAGGTGTGTCAAAATGTCCAACATTACTAAGAGTTCCTTTACCTGGTCACTTTATAAGCTATGGTATCTCATACTCTCTCAGGACGTTTTCTGAGAGTAAGACCCATGGATTTTTTCACTTAGTTCTTCACTTTTTCATCTGAACTTCTTAGTTCTTCTTCTACATGATTTTGATTTTTGATATGGTGATCTTTGATCTTTCAATTCTTTTATCACCCTTACTGAGTACTAACTTCGTCTTTCTCTGTTTCTCTACAAATTTGGTGATTTTTGAAGCAGAATGAGCAAATCACGATTAGGTATGTTGTTCTTCTTTAATTTTTGTTATGAACTAATTTAACTTTTGATACTGTTTAACTTTCCTTTGGGATGCTAGGGTGTTTTTTTTGGGGGGGGGCGAGGGTGTTTGAGAAGTGGGTTTTGGTGAAACTGAGGGAAGGATCAATGGGTTGTGTTTGATTCTTTGATTTCTGCAGCTTGTATGAAGCCTCAGCTTGATTCCGTTTTTTCTAGTGGGTTTTTGGTGCTAAAAAAGTTTGTTTTTTTTTTTTTTTTAAATACTACTCAGTCCAGATAACTGCAGTACCTGGTTCATGAGCCGGTTATTGAAATTAGGCCTGGGTATCGGGGGAATCGGTGACGGTAGGGGGTTTTCCACCTACCGTTTCGACTTTGTCGGTGAAATCGGTAATTTCACCGACAATGTGCCAATATATCATTTTTCGACCGTTACCGTCATCGGTTAATCGGAGACAGTAACGGTCGGTGAAGTCGGTTAAAGGGAGATTAAATATGCAGAAGAAGAAGAAGGTGGCTGGTAGTGGTAGATAAAGTTCTTTTCCTCCTGTGCGAAACTGCAAATATACCTCAGCTCTCTTCAAATTAGGCCTCAAGTAACCGAATCTGCTTCACGGTAACCAGTAAACATGACCAAAAAGAAAAGAAAAGGGGAAGGTTGCTTCTGCTGTAATGGAAAGAAAGGAGAGGGTGCGACAGTGTTAGACAGGGAGAAAAGAAGATAATGGGGGACTCGGTAAGATGCAAGACTTTTTAGTAAAAAAAGTGCAAAATAATTAAAATAAATTAAAATAAAATAATTATAGCACTGCACGAAGTACAAAGTAATGATGGCATAGATTTACTTGCATTGGGCAGTGTAAATGCAAGTAATAAAGGCAAGATTGTAGCCCTGGTTGAAAACCTCTTTTCCCCACCCCCAATTTTTCCCCCACGCACTCGGCAAGCTTTTTGAAGTAGGTGATAGTTTTGCAGACTTTTTTTTTTCCCATTTTACCCCGCTTTTCCCAAATTTCTTTCCCAGTTTACCCCTTCTTTTGTTTTTTTCCATCTTCCCCAAAAGGGATAAAATGGGAAAAAGATGCTACGTCAGTAAAAAGGTTGCTTCGCATTTTAAAAACAAATGCCAAAAGCACATAACCGGGTAGATTGGGCCTGTGGGTGGGGGAAAATGAGTTTTTTTACTACAAAATTAATAAATAAAGTGTAAAATAATAATAATAAAAAAAAAACAAAAAATAATAAAAATCAAAATCATTTTTTAAATAATACAAATATACAACAGACACTATATAAAAATTAAACTTAACTTTATTATTCATATTTCTCAAATCATAAAATACTTTAGTGCTCATATCATAGTTCACTAAAACAAATAAACAAAAAAAAAATTAACAGTTTGCAAACCAAATTAAAATTTATAGAAGAAAACTAATACAAATTAAATAGTAAATAGCATCCTTCAATTTGATCTTCTCAATAATCCAATTAAACTAAACATCCTTCTATTACTTTTATTTGATACCTGCATTGATCAAATAAATCAAAATATAAGCATAGTGATTAATAAAAAAAAAATACTACAAACTAAATATTAAGTAAAAATAAATTATTACCTAAAAAAAGAGATCATTTGATAAAGCACATCCTTCAAGCCTTACTCTGCATCATATGTGATGGAATTGGATATTATTTCTACCACAATAAATTTTCAAAAGAATTAATAAAATTAAGGGGTAATTACATTTTCCCCCATGAACTACCAATTTTTGCGCAAAGCCCCCACAAACTACCAACTCGACCAAAATAGAGCATCAAACTATAAAAAACAATCATTTTCCCCCCTTCCGCCAGTCAAAGGGGTTAAAACAAACGGTCAACGGGTCACGTGACCGTCACATGCCGTTTTACCGTCATTTTCTTCCTCTTTTCCCCCCATGAACTACCACCATTTTCCTCTTTTTTCCCCATGAACTACCACCATCTTCCAACATGCCCCCACGTAAAACGGCACATGACCCGTTGACTATTTCTTTTAACTCCTCTACCTGACGGAAGGGGGGAAAAATAGTTGTCTTTGATAGTTGAATGCTCTATTTTGGTCGAGTTGGTAGTTCATGGGGGCATCGCGCATTTTTTGGTAGTTCATGGGGGGAAAATGTAATTACCCCTAAAATTAATGAATAATTGAAACAAAAAACAAAATATGAAATTTATTTTGTTATCATTACCTGAGTCAAGCTTGTAGTTCTCTTCATCTTCAACATTAGACAAGTATGTCTCATGGGCACTAATGGGAGTAGATCTCAGCCAATTTTGAGTACATACAAGAGCCTCAACTGTTTTTGGAGCCAAAGAACTCTGATAAGGATCTATCACCCGACCCCCAATACTAAATGTTGACTCAGAAGCAACCATGGTCATTGGAATTGCCAATACATCTCGCTCTATCTCAGGGTGTTAAATTTCCCTTCCATCACATTAAAATATCAAAGTTTTCACTAGGTGTCTCAACATCCTCCAAAAAATATTGTTATATTTCTGTCTTACATTGAGACGCCCGAAATGAATAAAAATTCTGTAAAAAAGTAGTTCTAGACTTAGAACTACCAACTAATGTTGTACCACTCCGCACTTCATCATTTGATAACATAGACCCACTTCCAACATTTTTAGAACCACGGGCGTAATGCTCATATAACCGACCTAATACCCACTTCAGTTGAGAGTCAATTCTTTCCGCTTTCTCAGCCCCAAAACTAAGCCGAAACCAATATTCCAAACCAGCCATCTTGTAACGTGGATCAAGCAAAGAAGCCACAAACAACAACGGGTTAATATTCTCAACATCTCCCCAATACTTATCATATTTCACTTTCATTCTGTTCGCCATGGCATTCAACAATGGATCACTGCTTTCAGAATACTCCGTCAAACATGAATGAACATCACAAAGTACGTCGAAATATAAGTTGGAAGTTGAATGCAAGGAACCAGAGATTTTCATTGTGACATCATAAAACACTTGCAAGAACTTAATAAAGTGACGGATATTATACCAATCATCATCAGTCGGAGAACCCAACCCCCTTTTTCCCACACCATCCTCGTACAAATAGTTTAAAAAATGTCCATCTTCGTCTATCACAAGTTCAAATGCCCTTTGGTACTTTTCAGCCACCTCTATCATCATATAAGTAGAATTCCATCTAGTGGGAACATCAAGTGTCAAGGAAGCATTACTCTCAACATTTTTTCTTTCTGCACAAGACTTAAAGAGAGCCAATCTTTGGGGAGAAGACTTCATACTTCACCATATTTCGGACCTTTATGATTGAATTGTCAACATTTTTCAAACCCTCGTGTACAATTAGATTAAGAATATGTGCAGAACACCTGACATGAATAAACTCATAACGACAAACAACTTCTTTATTGGCTACTGTTCTTTTTTTAAACCAATCAATTGCAGTATCATTAGCACTTGCATTGTTAACTGATATTGTCAATATCCTATGAATCCCCCATTCAACCAAACACTCTTCTAATTCCCTTGCAATTGTTTGCCCCTTATGATCTGGCACTTAACGAAATGCTAATATCCTTTTGTGAAAAGTCCAATTAGTATCAATAAAATGTCCAGTGACACACATATGATTCATATTCTGAATTGAAGTCCATGTGTCAGTGGTCAAGCAAACCCTTTGACCAGTCATAAAAAACGTGTTCTTCAATGTGTTTTTATCTCTCATATACAGTTTGATACAATCCTTCATTACTGTATATCGAGAAGGAACCTTAAATCGAGGCTCAAGAACCCTGAGTAATTTTTGAAATCCCTTTCCCTCCACGGTCATAAAAGGCAATTCATCAACAATAATCATTTCGCAGAGTGCCTCCCTAATAACTTTCTCAGAATACTTGACAATCATGAGGTTGTTACTTCTGCCACCTTGCCCGGCCCCAAAGGTGAATTTAGACTGAGACCTATCCTGTTTAGCTTTTAGGCTCTTGTACTTTTGGCATGAGTTCACATGATACAACATAGATAAGGTGCCATTGTTCTTTGGGTGACATTTATAGGCAGTCCCACAGTAATTGCAATGAGCGACAGGATCGTCATCAGGGGGACTTTTATCTCTAGTGAAATGGTCCCACGCTGCAGATTTGTTTGAAACATTTCTTTTTTTCCTAGGGAGTGGTGGCCGTCCACCACGACCATGACCACCCACTGACATATATCCACTAGCAGATGTTTCTACATCCTCAATCTCTATGGGAGTCACTGGAGTGTCCTCAATCTCTATGGGAGTTATTGGAGTGTCCAAAGGAGAAGATATATGACAAGAAGTACCATTCACTAAATGTGTGCCTAGAGGTGAATCCATCTGTAATTGATTAACAACTAAAAATTAATATTATTCCTTATTAATTATTATAGTAAACAAACATGATGCGTTATGGTGATTTCATGATTTGAGTCATTAAAATGAAATTTTTTTCTAACAAATAATCATAACAACCTAAAAATTAATATTATTCCTAATTAATTATTATGGTTTTTAACTATAAATTCTTATTTTTCTAAGAGAAACCGATCTAAGAAATTTTATATAAATTCTAAACCTATCTGTAGATAATTTTTAGGTTAGCAAGCCATTCCACCCGGTGAATAATCGCATTTTTTTCCCATCATAAACAGTAATTCATGTCAATCTGAACCGATCCTGTAAAAAACAATTTTTTCTCTCTGACTTTGCTCCGTGTATTCGCCAGGTATTCGGTATTCCACAAAAAAAAAAAAACCAAAAAGTGGGTTTACTCGGGAAGGCAACAGGCGCATCACACGAAGAGAAGTCAGAGAGAAAAAATAAATTGCAGGATTTGGTTCAGTAGGATTGACATGAGTTACTGTTCAAAATGGGAAAAAAAACAAAGTGAAAACGTACTGTAGACGTGCGAAAATTCAAAGTGAAAACGTACTGAAACTGTGAAACACGTTGCTCCATAACTTGCATGTCAGTTTGATTTAGAGAAACCGTGTTCTCACTGTGCGGTAGAGGTGGGAAAACCGTGTTGATTTGTCCTAAAACCTTGTTCTCTTTTAACTTTCAAACTTTTGAATTGATGTCAGAACCAATAAAGAACGTACAGAAAAGATAAGGCATAAGGCAATAAGGCATAAAATATTAAAGTCATAAAACTTCAAACAAACAAAAAAACATAAAGAACGTACAGAAAAGATATAAAGCGTAAAAGACTAAAAGTTACAAAAAAAAAAACAAAAAGAAAAAGAAAAAGCCAAGGCATAAAATAAAAGAACATTAAACAAGTTGGAAGCTTTAGCCTTTAGCGGTTAGTGACTTAGTGTTTTGTTTACCCTTCAAAAACTGCACGGCTCGATCGGCAAGAGGAGAATGAGTTTCAGAATGCAGCTTGTAGAGTTTGAGTTGTTTGACGATGGCAACAGCAGCGCCCTTTCAGCCTTTTAGCCTTTCAGCCTTAAGCTAGGTTAAGGTTTTGAGTTTTTTCATAGGGATGTATATATAGGATGGAAGAACGAAGAACGCGGATACTCTTCCAATCTGTTTCTACTTCTTGTAAACACAAAACGATGTGTTTTTGTTAATAATTATTTTTAAAGGAAATACGACCGTCGGTTCGGGTTCCGACTACGCGAAAATCATTTCGCCTGCCAACCGAACCAATGTTGGCAAACGAAATCTATACCGCCTACCGGCCGCTTGTTGTCAGTGGCGGCTCGGTGTCGGCGCGGTGACGGCCGGTGGGCGGCAGGCAGCAGATATGCACAGTCCTAATTGAAATTCAATAACCAGGGACCCTGAAACCGGTTCCCGGTTATTACCCAATAACCAAAAACCGGCTCCAAGTGCAACGTTAAATTTTTGGACAGTGTTTGACTTTGTTTCTAATGGCATGTGGCCAAAAGAACATCTTAGAACAAAATTTTGGTCGGTAAAGAAACTATTACAAATTGTGCATCTCTTAACAGATTGGCAATGGAAACAACTGAAATGCTTACAAAAAAAATAAAATGTGCAAATTTGGCTGTGATATCCCAAGTCATAATTACCCGGCCAATAAAAGTATTAATTAAGTAGATTTTTTGTTCCATTATTTGGAATCAGTTTATTAAATATAGGCTAAAATATGAATTTCTAATTTTGATCTTTACGTCATTAAGTTGTTGGATTTGATGTAAGGCTGAGTAAACATAAATTTTGGGATTGAAACCATTGTGGTTTTAATTATGAGAGATTTATTAGAGAGGGAGGTCATGCTAGACTCAACCGAACAAATAAATTTGGGGTTATCCGATCATCTATTGGACAATTGAATTTTATATAGACTTTCTCATATTAATAACTATATATATTGCTGATAATTTAAACAGCTAATTATTATATATAAATTTTAAAATAAGCAAAGTAAGTTTTTTTTTTGGCCTTTTTTTTTTTTGATGGAATGGTTGGGTTTTCAATTTTTTTCTTTTTGCTTCTTCTAAGCAATGAATGATTGAACTTGATCATCTATTCAGGCAAGGAATGATTAGCGCAGATCCTTTCATAATCGATATGTCCAATAATTTCGCTCTCTTTGTTAGGCTTTGCAGCAGATCAATAGGACGGAATTGGCCCAATCATAGAAAAAATTAGGCGGTCGTTTAAGGCCATCAATTTAATAAGTTCACTTAATGAATAGTAATAAAAAAAATTTATAAAAATTTTTTAAGGCGTAGTTATAGTTAATATTATTTAATTAAGGCACTTAATTATAGTAATAAGTAATTAAAAAGACAATAACATCGTTTAATTCTCCGACATCCAATTCTTATAAAATTGATAATATATATTAAATAAGAGAGTCAAATAATATTAAAGACATTCTTAAATAAAACTAATTTTTCAACTTTAAACATTCTATTCTTGAAAATAGTGGAGATAATGAAAATAATAATAATATTCAATTACGTTGTAGGAAGATTTTTTTGGGCCTTGTGATGAGCATTGAACAGCCAAAATTTCAATCAAAATTTAAAGGGGCAACAATAAATTTTGATCTTGAATACCAATTGGATCGTTCCTAATTTTGTATTCCAAAAAGTGAGAAAAATAGTTTTTAAATAAAAATGTGATATTAATATTAAAATAAATATTAATTAATTAATATTTAAAAATAAAGAAAATGCCTCACTTTTACTTGTCGCCTTAAACCTTAAAATGTATCGAATTGACCTTGGGCCCAACTGGGTGTTGGTGGGCTATGCCTCCCCTACACCCTCCGAAAAAAATAATGTTAAAAACGATTATTTAATTTTGTCCCCTGAAATATATATATATATATCCTCCATAAAGTTAAATTTCTAGTTCCCTTTGGCAGCTCTTTCTTGATCCATTCATTTTTTTTATTTAACAAAAGTTTTGTTTGTTTCGGCGTAAAATGATTTTTGTTGGAAAATATTGTTTACTTAAAACATTTTTCAGTATTTGGTGTGTTGAAAAATCACAAGTATTTTTTTATATTTTCATTTAGTCATATTAGCCCACAATAAAAATAAATTTTTATTGACAACATAAAAATATTAATATAAAAATAAAAAATAAAAAATTAACCTAATAATTTGACTTCTGGCGGTGGTCTGGTGATGGTCTGACGGCGGCTCGGTGGTGGTTCGACGGTGGCCTGGGATGGCACGGTACTGGCTAAGTGATGGTCCAACGATTGTCCGATGGTGGTCGGGGTGGCTTGGCGATGGTCAAACGGTGATCCGGTGGTGGTCCCACAGTTTGAGAAAGAGAAACTCAAACTCGAAAAATGATTTACGAAATTTAAAAATAAAAATAATTTTTCGAAACTAAAGAAGTTTTTTCGGTTTAGTCAACTATGATTTCCGGTCGAACCAAAAATAGGAAAATAAATTTAAGAAAATATTTTATACCAGAACAAATAGAATTAAAGTTATTATATAATATGTATCAAGCTCAATAATGAAAGCAATCCCTTTATTATAATAATAATAATAATAATAATAATAATAATGAAAGCCAATGCTAATGCCACCAGGTCTTCCCTTTGGACCCTTTTCCTATTATGATTTAATTATGAGTCACTTTAGCAGAAGGTTTACCAAATTTGCACTAACAAAAATTTTAAATTAAGCATGAGAAGGTGATCGATATATATATATATATATATAAGAGAGAGACAGAAAGATTGTGCGTGTTGATAAGAAATAAGAATTGGACCACTCGTGACTTTTACCAAAGCATGCATGCACCCACGTGTTTGTGTTATCTATACTTTCCAAAATAGGAAAAATGCAAACGCGGTTTTTATAAAGTCTGAATGTACGTACTTGGAATACCATAAATATATATATATATAGAGGTTGATATGCATGTGAGAGAAATAAATGTATAGCAGAAGGAAGAGCTTTCTGCATGTCGTCTCTTTCTCTCAAAATAATAATAATAATAATAATAATAATAATAATAATAATGAAAAAGGAAATTCTTCGCTCTCATTACGTACCCACGGGTCCCGCATCCAAACCTTTTCAGTTTTCATGGATTTTCTAGGCTTCTTTTTTCAAAAATTTATATATAAAATTGTACGTGCATCTCTTAATTTATTAACAGATTGGCGATATTGGGAACATCTTATATATATATATATATATATAAGAGACTAAGTATTTTTAGCAAATTAATTCCTAATTCAAAAAAATGCTCTATATTTTCTTCAAGGGGACGCTGATGGAGCACAATCAATAATTACTATGCATGTGATTGTTGCTTGTATGCAGCGTTTAACTAATTAATGCTTTTCCCATGCCTTCATTAATTAATAAGAACAATTATAAGGGCTAGCTTTTTGACTAATTAATGATTTTTCCATGCCTTGTCAAACTTAATTAATTGTGACACCCAATGAAATTTTTAAGCAACAGATCAATTAATTACACAATAATATATGGTTGAATTTTACAAAGCATAATTAATTAACATTCTTTCTTTACAAAGCATAATTAACATTAATTTGATGCAGTGTACGTTGTGTAAACTCGTCTGGTCTGGGGCCCGCTGGATGGATTCAAAAACGGAGTTTATCATGGTGGTGATCGATTAAACTTAATTAGCCTACTACGCCTTAATAATCTCCTCAGAAACAAAACCATTTCCAACGTTAACTTGGTATATCCGGCCAGCAGATCTAATCTGATCTATCTGCTGCTTCTTCTCTTTCTGTCCAAAAATCTTGAGAGAAAAAGAATTTATATCCCCTAAAAATCTCAGCTAGCCAAAGCATGCATGGAACAGATAGAACGAAGCTGCCATAGTCCCGGCCCGGCCCCAAAGGAAAAGATCCAAGCTCCACCGCCAGCCACTGTGGTTTTGTACGAACTAATGGATCGGATCAGATAACAGCTCAAGCTCTCTCAATGAGGATGAGATCGAAGTAGTGATATCAAGTAAATTTATGCAAAAGAAGAAAAAAGATAGACCATGAAAATATACCTCCTCCTCCTCGATCGGCCTGGTTACAAATGAAGGCATGCAGTAGAATATAAAATAACCCATGTAGAGATGGAAGGGAAAGGGTGGAACCACCGGAAATCAGAGGAATGTGCGGTTATGGGAAGAATTTTATTCCCCTTTCGTTCATCCCAAATAGCACATTCCTACAACTCCCGGTAGCTCTAATCTCCCTTTCCCTCTTCTCACTTTCATCATCACCTCCTTCATTAGCCACCACAACCCTAATTATCTTTGGTGGAAGCCAACAGATCTCGGCTTTTTTTTATAGACTCGTCCGCCAACCACCTCATATGCATGCCACCGTACCTACCCATAATTTACAAGAAAAATGCTTTTTCTTCCTTGGCATGAAGAATTTGGATCCTCTCAATTTCAAATGGAGAGGATTCTCTCCATTTATTGTAAAAGTGAGGGTGTGGTTGTCTTTTCATATTCTATGAAAATGTCAAAAAACAACTATACCATTTGATTCGGGGTTTCAGATCTATTCAAAATGACCTGATGGTGAGGTAAGGTTAACTTTGGAAGATCTTTTTACAAGTGGATGCGGTGGGAGATTGTGACGTCATACTAGGTTCAATCTTAGAGAATTCTTGGCTAAGAGCACTAGGATCAGGATCCCTCAAATTTCTTTTGACACTTGAGATTTTCAAATTGTTAAATCCTAGTCATGCTTAAGCATTTATTTCATGTAAACATCTAGCACATTATGAATTGTTAGATGTAAACATTTATTTCATGTAAACAGCTGGCACATTTTGAATTGTTAGATGTAAAGCATATATGTCTAGGATTTAATAATTTGAGAATCTCAAGTGTTAAAAGAAATTTGAGGAGATTCTGATCCAAGAGCACTAGTAGCATCCTATAGGTGGTTCCCTTATCTAAATATAGGAAATATGTCAAAAAAATCACCTGCATTAGATTCCCTACAGGTTCCTTAAGCATTGAGAATGCTACATTACTTTCCAATGTATAGGGACCAAAAGAGCTTCTCTATGATTATTATAATCATAAACTCGATTCTCTCTCCTCTCACCTCTCTTTGATCTCTCTCCTTATAATAAAGTAAAAGTAAATATATATATATATATTAATAGTTTAGGGAAAAATTAAGAGAAGTTATTGTGAAGTGTTTTTAGATAGAGAAACAAAAAGTAGTTTTATTCCCCTACAAAAAAGAACCAATTCTTGACAATTTTTTTCTATACAATTTTAAAAACGTCTAGAATTAAATTTGTCATGACATTCTTTTAATAGGTGAGACCCAACGCGTTAAATATTTAATTGAAATAGGAGGTAAATGATGGAGTCAATGTTCAAACTTAGGACCTCTGGCTCCGATACCATGTGAAAAGTCCATGGGCTCATTGACACTATCAAAAGACACCTTGAGAGAGGAGTGGACACTATGGCTTATAAAGTACCCAGGTGAAGAAAATCTTAGCAATGTGGGACACTTTAACACGCCACCTCACGTATGGCAACTAATGACCAAATACGAGGACAACAACAAGAAGGAAAACCCATCATCACAAGAAACCTATGGCTCTGATACCATGTGAAAAGTTCATTGGCCCATTAACACTCTAAAAAAACACATTGAGAGAGGAGGGGGCACCATAGCTTATAAAGTGCCAAGGTGAAGGAAATCTTATCGATGTGGGACACTTTAACACATGTGAAAAGTCCATGGACCCATTAAAACTCTCAAAAAATGCCTTGAGAGAGGATGTGACACCATGGCTTATAAATGCCCAAGTGAAGGAAATCTTAGCGATGTGAGACACTTTAACACGCTCCCTCACGTGTGGCAACTAATGGTTAAACACATGGACAACAACGAGAGGAAATGCCCATCATCGCAAGAAACATGTGACTCTGATACCATGTTAAATCACTAATTGTTCCGAAAGCTTAAGTTGATAGGAAGAGGTAAATTTAATCACTCAATCAATACTTTAACATAAGCAAAAAAATGTCTTTTGGTTTAGTAAAAAAGAAGCGTATCTTCAAAAGTGAAGAAAAAACGTTTTGGAATATTTTTTTTGTTGCCTCGATAACATGTCATATCTTTAATATGTAGCATTTTTTACGTCATTCAATGTAAAGAAAAAAAAGGCTTGAATTCTTATAATTTGAGAATCTCAAATTTTTTTGAAATTAAAGAGGATCCTAATCCGTCATTAACAGCTTGGACTAAGACCACCCCTTTAACCCTTTTCCCCTAGCCTTTTCAATTAGAAAAAAAAACCAAAAGGACACGCAATTCCAGCTAGTGAAGAGGTACTTGCATTTCTCGTGAACTATTACTTTGAGAATTTCCAATGAGTTAGCTATTTGCAATTTTAGGTTAAACTAAACAAAATGTTAAAAACACAATCCATTAGATTATCTAAACAAAAGCTATAATACATTTTCCTTAGATTCGTCACATATCTATCTTTTATTTTATTGTTTATCTCATGGAAAATGACAGAATGCTCACGCTCCTCGTTAGCTCCAACCTTTGCAACCTCAAATGGCTCAAACGTGAAAACCCTCTCATATTCTACTACAATTATCAACAAAAAAAAAAAAAAATAATAATATAATAAATAAATAAATATATATATATATATATATATATATATATACTTTCATAAATATTCTTGATATTGGTATAAGGATATTATATTTATACTTATCATTGGCAAATACATCTGTTAAAAATATGACTGTTAGAAAAATGGCCATTTGAGAAAAAATGACCATTTAAAAAATTGTGTTAGAAAATGACAAATTTAACAAATGACTGTTAACAAATATGTTTGTTAGAAAAATGGTCATCTGAAGAAAAAAAAATGACGGTTGAAAAATTTGCGTTAGAAAACTAACCGTTTTAACAAATCGACTGTTGAAAAATATTTCTGTTAGAAAAATTGTTGTTTGAGAAAAAATGACTGTTGACAAATTTGCGTTAAAAAAATTACCGTTTTAACAAAGAACCGTTGACAAATATGACCATTTAAAGAAAAAAAAACATGATAATTAAAAATAATAATAAAAAAGAATAAAGAAAGCATATCTAGATAATATAGAGTTAAAATAGATAATCGGATGTATGTGCATTTTAAAACCATTAGCTAAACTAGATAAATTAAGTTTTAATTAGTATTTTAGATTGGAAAATACATAACCATTGGGAGTGATCTTATATCTTGGTTTTGCAGATTATATTTTTTTCCTGCACAGCAAATACGATAGTTTACATGCATTAATGAGCATGTATTAAAAACCACGTTGTTTCATTACTTTTAGTGCCTTAAACCACATTGTTTCATTTCATAAAAACCACGTTGTTGGGAATAAATTCCACTCAACCCAGTCCAATGAGGAGACAGCAGAACTCCCGGGAGATAGACACTTAAGAGCTATTCTTGAGAAATCAGCTATCATTAATCCTAGTAAATCTGGAGGACTCTATTCCAAATTGAATTGAAGTAAGAGTCATAATTCGATTAGCAGTCCTATCCCGGTAGAATCAGGATAGGACTCTTAGTTTAAGTATAGTTTAATCAGTAATCCTATTCCTGGTAGAATTGAGATAGGACTCAAGGTCCAATCAGATCAGAAGTCAAATAAGAGATCAGATCAAAAGTTTAATAAATTATCAAAGTTTAATTTAACAAGGAGCAAGAATCCTAATCCAGGTTTGACTCAACTTCTTTGTCTGTAAATATGCTCATACCGCAAGTATAAACTCAGATTGAATTTTTTAGAAATTAAGCAGATTCTTTTTAACAGAAGGTAACTTAGGTATCAGAGAGAACCCCCGAAAGAATCTTTAAGTTTGCCTATTTTACAGAAATATTGAGAAGCATAAAAAAACAACAAACAATGTGTTAATTATATCATATCAAAAACTATACCGACACACGTTAAACATCTAATCAAGCTCTAATGAGAGAGAATAAATAACTCCCACGAGTCATACCAAACAAAGTGAGCACAATAAGTATACCTTTCCATTTGCATGGTTCTTTCGTACATTGAAGCTTTTGAATTGTCAACAAGTAAAATGGAAAGTTATGTCAGTGTGAAATATAATTGACTTGGGCAATGCTGCGGTTGATATTTTGTCTGATAGAAGAAAGCAATCTCAGACGTTGAGAGGGAATCGTCCATTGGATGCCATACCTATGTCCGTCCCAGTCCCATATAGGCTGTTTCTATATTATTCTCTATTTCGCGAAACGAAAACTTCAACAAGTAGTCAATGTGTCACACTCTCCCCTAACGATCAACTCATCTCTCCCCCTCGACCGTACGATCAAAATCCTCCTGACTAGTTAGTTACTCTACGGTCCACATTGCACCAAGCACCTCATGAAAGGAACGCTGGGCACAATCAATTACATTCCAGGTTAGTGTTGCTTTTATGCAGCATTAATTTACTTCTATTTCAAGAATAACATCCTTAATTTGACAGTACTGATATACTGGTATTATTAACTTTCGTTTCTTTCCCCTCTTTCTTTTAACTCATCCTTTGATTCTGGCACACGGTTCGATGCTTAAACCATTTGCATTAATTTACATGGTATTAGGGTTGGCAATTCGGGTTTACGGGTCGGGTTCGGGTCAACCCGACTGACCCGATTATATAAACGTGTCAACCCGAACCCGACCGACTAAAAAAAAAAAACCTTGAACTTGGTTTTATTTATGAGTACCATCTATGGTTTAGTTGGGAGCACCCTCGTTAACCTTGAACTTGGATTTCATTTAGTGTAAAAGTGAAATTGTAATTATCTTTTCACATTTTATAAAAACGTAAAAAAATAAATATGCCTTTACTTTACTGTTACACTGAGATGGAGAGGATTCTTGTCCACTAACCTTTGGAGTAGCTTCTTCTTTTTTGAAGCAGATGCAGATATCTTGTGGGCCACAAATTCTATAAAATGGACAATTTTTCAACTGTAGAAAACATTCAATATCACGATGACAATGAAACCACATTTGTCTCTACTCTTGGTACCATTGAGAATGATACACCTGTCATTATTATTCTATTAGTCACTGTATATGATCATAAAAAAACCCTCTAGTCTTCAAGGGTAACTCAATCGGCTGGAAACCACGCCTTATGAAGCGGATGCCATTATTTCGAATCTCTCCTCCCCGCTCTTGTGTGGACATGTCCAAAAATAAAATAAAAAAACCCCCTGAAAAAAACTTTGGTTAAGAGAGATAAAGACTTATATAAAACAATGAACATAAATTTCCTACAAACCGATTTATAAGAAATTTTCTACAACCCACACATAAAAGAACATGTGTCATTTAAATATGTGAGAAACACATGTTTTTTTTATTAATGCTATTAAAAAAATATGTAAGAAGCACATGCTATTTAAATTACATGTCTTCTCACATGTCAAATAACACATGACAGTTTTATATGTGAGTGTAGGAAATTTCTATTAACTAAAACAATAAAGAAAAAAATAAGATTATTTGAGAGAATGACTGATGAGTTGTAACGAACAAGACGATCAAAAATGCCATTTTGAAAGAAGCCTCCTCCATAGTGTGCTGAATATTGATGTCGAAGAGTTTATACTCGATACTTGATAATATTATTTGCTTTCTAATGATATTTCAACTCCTTACTCAATATTTTACATAGTGTCAGATTTTAATTTTTTAGTCATGAAAAAAGGAAAAATGGAAGGTCTATGATGCAAGAGTATGATACATGGCATCCTGCTGGCTGCCTTATTGAAAAATTTGGGCATAGAACAATCTATGATGCAGGACATAATGTTGGACCTAAGCTTTCTTCTATCATTAAGAATGGTGAATGGTATTGGAAGGGAGCTCGTTCGAATAATTTGGTGGAGATTCAGTGTGGGCTACTGGCTATTTCCCTTGGGAATGTTGACACTCCTATTTGGAAATCAAGTAATGGTAAATTCTCTTGTTCTGAAACTTGGAATGATCTAATGCTACGTTTGTTTCGGCGTAAAATGACTTCTGAAAAACGATTTCGGCGTTTTACGGTGTTTGGTAGGGGCGAAAATAATGGTCAATGAAAATCATTTTCTGTTTGACCGTAAAACCTTCTTTAATTTTTGGAAAATTAAAAACCGTAAATCGTTTTCCGAAATTAAACTTTTTGTCCTTGCATGCACGTTTGATATTCGATTGCCGGAATCCGGCAATAGTCGGTTGTCGGAATCCAGGCAGCATCAGAATCCGGTGACATCCGGCCACCGTCGCCGGATTCCGGCGGACCAGATTCCGGCCAAATCCGGCCATGGTTAGAAGCCGACTGGAATCCGACCGGACCCTGCCATTGATACGGCCGAATCTGGCCAAAATGGCCGGGATCCGGCCGGATTTGGATGGATTCGGCCATTGATCCGGCCGGATCGGATCCTTTGATCCGGCTGGATCTAACCAAAATGGCCGGAATCCAGCCGGATTTGGGTGGATCCGGTATAATTATTTTTTTTGAAAATGATTTCGTCGAAAATATTTTACGTCAAAAATCATTTTACGTCGAAACAAACGGAAATAGACAAATACCCGGTGGTGGATTGGTATAATCTGGTCTGTTTTCCTTAGCATCCCAAGGCATTCATTCATACTTTTTTTTTTTTCCTTATTGATGAGGAAAAAGGGACTACAAGGGAGGATCTTTCCCATTCTTGATCTAAATAGAAGAGAGAATGGGAGATCTTATAGAAATGCTTCCAAATATAAGATGAGAAGCGGCTCATTTTGCTAACACATGTGCACGAAAATTTGCACATCTAGACACCTTCACAGCTGACCAGCTATGAAAGGAAGATAGAACTAAGTTAATATCATAAAGAAAACTAGCAAAATTCGAAGAGGAAAAAATAAAAGGATGATTAATAGTTAATACAACCAAAAGAGCATCTCCTTCCAGAACAAAAGAAGTCACTCCACAAGCAGCAGCCAACTACGTGGTTAATAAGGCAGCAACAGCTTCCCCCATACCAACATCCGTGAAGAAAAATTTTGGGTAGCAGCGCCAATAATATTACCAGTAGAATCACTAACAACAGCAACTGCAACAGCAAAATCCTCCCTAATAGCAACATCAAAATTCCCTTTGACAACACCAGAAGGAGGGGCAGACCAAATAGAAGGAAGAACAAAGCCACTCCAGGCACTCAAATGCAATTCCAGAGAAGCAGCTATCATCATGGAAGCTTTAACAGGATCTGGTTTCAAGCTTCAAAGATTAACTTATTCCTAGAAAACCAAATGAAATCCAAAGTAAAAGCATTCATTCATACTTTGGTTGGCTCTAAGAGATGCTCTCATTACCAGAGATAGAATGTGCATATGGGGTTATTCGGGGCCTAGTGTTTGCCTTTTTTGCCATGGATCTCAAGAGACTAAACAGCGTCTTTTTTTTGAATGTAGCTTCAGCCGAAGGATTTGGAGGGTCTTGTTGGCTGATTGTGAGGTTGTTGATCCTCCTTTAGAGTGGAATGAGGTGATTAACTGGTTTAAAGCTATAAAGAGTAGAAACAGTCTTAAGATAGCTATCCTGCAAGCTTTGTCTAGGGGCAGTAGTTTATCACCTTTGAAAGCGAAGAAATGATATACTTCATGGTAACCCACCTCTATCTAAAGAAGACTTGGTTTCTCAAATTAAATGGCAAATTCGGGCTCGGCTGCTGGCGAAGGGATCTGTGAAAATGGTTGGAGACAGATTTGGCCTGATCCAAGCTTGGAACTTGTATACTCTGATTAGGTGTTAATCTCTGTTTTGGTTGTTGTCATTGAGCTTTATTGGAGAGGGTGTAATCTTGTGTTTGAGCTTTATAAAGTTTTTAGTTCAACCAAAAAAAAAAAAAAAAAGAAATGCAAGTCATTTTCTTTTGTAAAGTAATTAATACTGTGCAGAGAAAAAATAAAAAATGGGGTTTTGTATCTGTCCATTTGTAGAGAAGGGAAATTATCTCATTGTAAAGTAATTAATGACACTTCTTTACCATGAAAGAATTCCTTTTCTTTTTTTTCTTTTTTTTTTTTTTTTTTTGACGTGAAATTAATTATTCTTCTTCCAAAATTAACCCCCATTTCTAGGAGCTTTCATTTCCTATACCTGATCATTTTGATTGCACCACAAAAATCCTATTAAATCTATTAGGTTTAACTCCAGCAAGTCGTCTTAGAGTAAAGTTTTATCTCTCCCATCTTTTTAAAGAAATGGAATCATTTTGATATAAATGAGGTGATATGACCATCATTATTTGGTCTTGAGTTATGTTAGAGTTCAATAAAGAGTTAAATTTTCAGTTTAAGATTAAATTAGATTCTTAATAGAGTTCTAGTTTAGATTTAATAGAGTACGTCTTAATCATAGTCGGTCAGTTAGATAGTTTAAGAAACCTACTTTAATTAATAGTTATTTTTGTAACCGATCAATATTGCTCATCTATTTAAAGGAGATTATTAATGAATAAAAGTAAGTTGATTATTGTTATGTGAAATACAGTTTACTGTGTTTTTTTTAGAATTTTTGACTCATTCGAAACAGCTATTGGAAGTCACGGTTCTCTCGAACGAGCCAATCTATCATTTTCTTATGTTTTGATTAATTCGTTCACAGCATAAGGATTCTCTCCGTTACTTTTTAAATGAATTAATTTCTTTAATTAACCAATTCTTAATTTTTGGGAGTACTTTTAGATAAGCATCTCTATTTTTTAAAAAAAAAATTTATAAGTATTTTAATTGCATGTCCAATGAACTTACACTGATATAGGCCTCAAAGATATTAGGCATTATACACTAGTTTTCTATATCGATCAAAGATTAATTCATGACTCTCTCTTTCTTTCTTTCTTTCTTTAACACTAATATAAATATTCCCTCATATTATCACCCTCTCTTTCAAAAGTGGAATTTTTTTTTGTGGAGGCAGGTGTACGTATGCCAGAGGTTATAAACACAAACTGATCAATGGGCATAGATGGTGTACGAGCTAGCGTGATCACAACATAGTATCATGTTTAGTGATTGGTCAAGTACGATGGTGATTTAACCTCAAAATATGAATCTTTATAACAAAAATATTATAAAGATTTAATATTTTTGTTATAATCATTGGGCGGATAATGTGGCTGTATAAGGCCCCGATTAATGATTACGAACAAAATTTCAATTCATTAAAAAAAAAATTCATGCCCTAATTACAATTAATATTATTTAATTAAGGCCTCTAATTATAGTAAACAAGTAATTAGAAAAGGTATTAGTATCATTTGATTCTCTTAAAAACTTAATTTAATTCAGCAACATTAAAAATTGATTCTCCAAGTTCTAACTTTTCATTATTTTCTTGAAACAATGTTAAAAAAGTTAATTGCATTAAATACGGAAATCGAACAATATTATGGTCATTCTTAAATATCGCATTAAATGCTAATTGCTAAGAAGATTAAAATAAAACCATTAATCTGTTTATGGATTAGGATCCTCTACAATTTCAAATAAATTTTAGATTATTAAATTATGTGAATTCAAGCGGTTTTTTACATCAAACGGCGTGAAAAATATCTCAAGGCCTCCATCGCCAGAATCTCGTCACCGTTCATTTTTTGCCGCCGGTGATTCTTTCTGTACAAGCCAAACACTGAAAAATATTTCTAACAAAATAATCTTTTTTAAAAAAAAATAAAAAGGTATTATTAATAATTTCATATAAATAAATTTCTAACGACAGAGCATTATTTCAAGTCCCTCCACCCTGACTTCAACCTATCATTATTCATTACAAGGAAAAGTATGAGCAGTTGGTGTCCTTATTTTACATCAATCTTAAGGGAAATGATTTGTGAGAGACAAAACCGTCCCCAGTACACTCTTTGTATTAAAAAAATTAATTTTAATCAAAAAGTTGTCTATGATAAATCAATTTTTTTTTTATTGAAAAGAGACTGTTGGGGGACGATTTCCCGTCCCCTGTGTATCAGGTCTCCAAGCTTAATAACCGAGTTTCGCCTTTTCTATTGATTTTTTTTTTTTGAACTGGATTATTACTCTTTTATTTATTAAAAACCTCCCAAACAAAATTAGGATCTAAGGATTGATTCCTTAGTTACAATATGAGCAATACTCCTTGGAGTATCCTCTGACCATGTCTCATTTACATTACTAAAAGCTGCCTTACATGCTAGAACATGGGCAGCTCCATTAATACTTCTATGGACATAAACAAAATTGGAATTTCTGCACTGTTGCCTTACAGAAGCAATATTTTCTATAAAATGCCCAATTCTGGATAGGTGTGGAGGTTGTGAGTCGATTTCCTTGATTACCGTTTGTGCATCACCTTCAAAAACCACATCAAAGAAACCCACTTCGATGCAAAATTGCACTGCAAACAACGCTGCCATTGCCTCAGCAGTAAGTGGATCCGTACGTAAACATCTAGATACACAACGGGCCCCCAACACCATCCCAAAAGCATCCCGAGCTACCAAACCCACCCCTATACGACCATCCCTCTCATTGATGGAAGCATCCCAGTTGATTTTCACCGTACCTGTCAAAGGGGGTTGCCAAGTTGGAGCCACAGAAACTTGGACGCCCCTAGTTTCACTAACATCCCGATCATCCGTAATAAGTGGATTATTATTACAAATCCGAAACTCCTCCAGAGACACCACTGCCGATTTATATACTTCATTTGGGTGAATAAAAATAGCCTCAAACAACCATTTGTTCTTGCGAAACCACACTCCCCGAGCAACCATAGCAAAAAGCTCCACCTTTTCCTTCTCAAATTTGGATAGGACATACCTTAGCAAATGTTTAAAGCTGTTTCCGTCCCAATCACATTTCTGAAAATTTGAAGCATCTCCTCCCCAAACGTCTTGGGCTCCAGGACAACTCCACAATACATGGGCTGTGTCTTCGTCTTCCCTCCCACAAATAGGACAGAGAGCATCCTCTACCACCCTTTTATGCTTTAAATTCAACTTTGTAGGCAAGAGATTATTGCAAGCCCTCCAGAGAGAAACTTTGACTGGGTTTGAAACATGAAGTGACCAAAGGGATTTCCAAATGTCATTACCTTGGGTTGCATAGGAACTTTGCCCTCTGTTGGATGCCTGTAACTCCACCCCCAAATGGTAGGCACTACAGACTGAGAAAGCTCCGTCCTTTGTACTTTTCCAAATGATTCTATTCGGAGGGTAGATGGGGCTCAATGGGATGTTTAGGATTACTTCAGCTTCATCTGGAGAAAAAATATGCCGCACCAAGGTAGAGTTCCAACCGGATTGCTCCTTATCTATCAACTTTTCAACCATTGAGGTGTCTTCCATGCTATTTATAGGAGTTTGAACAGCATGAGTTACCGGAGTTGGCAGCCAACGGTCACCCCAAATTTTGATACTTCTACCATCTCCCACCCTCCAAATAAGCCCTTCTTTTAAAAGCTCTCTAGCTCCAAAAATACTCCTCCAAATAAAAGACGGCCGGTTTCCCAAATTAGACTCCAAAAAATTTGAAAGCGGAAAATACTTTGCCTTTTGAATCTGAGCCGTAATTGAAGAAGTTTGTGTAAGGAGCCTCCACCCTTGTTTAGCAAGTAGGGCTTTATTGAAAAGCCTAAGATCTCTAAATCCAAGACCCCCCGTAGCCTTTGACTTCCCTAGCTTCTCCCAATTGCACCAATGGATTTTGGATGATTTCTCCATATGACCCCCACCAAAAGTTTTGCATCATCCGGTTCAGCTCCAAGCAAAGAGAGTTTGGAAGTTGAAAAACACTCATTGCATAGGTAGGAATTGCTTGTACAACCGCCTTCAACAAAATTTCCTTCCTGGCTTGTGAGAGAAACTTAACCTTCCAGTCCGAAAGTTTTTTCCTTACCCTCTCCACAATCTCTTTAAAAGCTTGACCTTTGTTTTTGCCAATCCAAGCTGGTACGCCCAAATAAGTATCTAGGCGACTAGCCTCCGATATCTCTGAGAGGCGAACAATCTCTTCTTTTCGGGCTAAGGTAGTATTCCTACTAAAAAACAAAGAGGTCTTTTGCAAGTTCACCTTTTCTATTGACTTATTTTAATTGTTGTATCAAGTTCCTGGTGGACTATTGAAATTTTAGTCAATTGAAGAGGCCTTAATGAGACCCCTCTATACAAATAAATATTGGATTATTCGAGCATGCACTTATCTCAACAAGTGAGTCTCATTGAAATTCTCTTTCATAAAAGAGTGCATGCAGCAAGTTATAATTTGGGCAAACAAATTAGAGCATTCTTAGTGAATTAGTCAAAGTTTAAGCAAATTTTAGCTAGAAAATTCACTTTTGTTATTTTAGTTAGCTACTTTTCAAAAGTTCTAAATACTAAATTCTCTAAATATTCTCTACTTTAAATAAATACTATTTCTTTTATTGGTTTTAAAGTAACTACTTCCAACCACTTTCGACTATTATGAAACCAAAATTGAATAACCACTTCCAATGCAAATTAATCTTCCAAACACCACAAAGATTTTCAAGATTCACACCTTGAGATCGAACACAGTCAAACCAAACAAAAAATCCACAAGCACAAAAAAACCATCCAAACCCATGAAATTCCTGTAATTTTTGAAAACGTAAAAACCCACGAATTTATGTTTATAATAATCAAAATCACAAAGACCCACAAAAGAAACCCAATAAAAAGGAGGAATGCTAAAGTTTCTTTTAGTATTCTTCTGGTGTCCATCTACAATGACATAAATGTAATAAAAAATTACATCTATGTCATTCTAGATAACATGAATGCAATTTTTTTATTTTTTTATTACATTTATATCACTCCAGATGGACACTAAAAAAACACTAGAAGGAGCTCTAGCATTTCTAAAAAAGAAGAGCTTAACACACACAGAGACTCACATTGGTGGGTTTTGGTGGGCCTCGACCCCCACCTCCAGCTCCCTTGTGAAGTTTCTTTTCACAGCTGTCCTCCTCAGCGAGCTCAGCGCCAGCGTCGGGCCCTTCCACTTGATCTCCACTGTCAATCCTGCCTTTTCTACGCCCTCCCACACCAGATCGCCCCCCTCCAACATCCTGTCGACCAGCCTCACCTCGTATGGTGGAAACATTGATGGGTTTAAGAAAAGGGGAACACAGAGAGGGTTAAACTTTAAAGTCGTTCTTAATCAGGGTTGGGTTAAAAATGAGGGACCAGCTGGGGTTAAGGGAGACGATATGTGAAACCCTAATTTTAGAGCACAAAGCCCACATATTAGAGCAAGAAGACGCAGTAAACCAAATCAAACCAAATCAAACTAAACCCATATATATACCAAATCAAACTTGAGATTCAAAAGCTTGCAAGAGGTAATCTATGAGAATATGGGTTGAGGCGCAAAATAACTTAACTTTTTCGCTTCAGGAGATCGAAAACACGGGAAGGCCGAATATACACATGGAAAATATGAAGAGACGAGAGAAACTTAGCTCCATAGACCAGACGAGCTGATATGATAATCACCAAATTTACTGTAGCAATGAGAAGCTTGTTACAAAGGCAATTTTAAGGAAACTTGGCTGAATTTAGTGATTTTGTCACTTTGACGAGCTTGTTACAAATGCTCTTATAATCAATCATAATTACAATTCTGTTGAAAAATTACGATCAATCCCAATTCATAATAGTCTCTTTCTGTCCGGCCACCACTAGTGACTACTGTCACCCACCGAGAATACAGTATTTTGGGAATGGACCAAATTTTCTGTTGCAGTTGCTTCAATCTTCATCATTTCTTTCCAATAGTCCAGTTTTTGGTAGATGGAGCTTGAGTTTCTGTTATGTGTTAGAGACATGTTTAATTTAATAGAATTTCTTTTCTTTTCTTTCTTTTATTTTTCAAGTATCAATATATTTTTTTTCACTTTAAATATGATTTTATATTACTTTTCTCAAATAATTAATTGACAAAAATCTCTCAATTATATTGCTTCCTTGTCCTTCACTCCACCCAAACATGCACTTATGTTTTTTGGCCCCATTCAAATGTGGGGAGATTCTTCTCTTTACCTAAGCTTCTTCCTTTTTCTTTATTTTTTTATTTTTGGTTGTGAAAAGGATGAAGCTCACTCTCTCCATCAGACCCATTATACAGGTTTTATAACACTTATAATTTTCACATGCCTTGTCAAACTTGGGGCACTCAATGAAATTTACCCAACTGAATTATACAACAATAATTGACAATGCACACCCAGTCACATATTTAGCTTAAACAATAACCTTGATAAGTAAGAAAAATAAATATAAACAAAAGCCTACATATCATAATTGATTATTTGCAGCATTTGTGAGCATGCACAAACATGGTGGAATTAATTGAATTCAAAGCACATGTCGTATTTTGGTTATGAGTAATGTTAAAACTTACACTCTTCTTTAGATATATATATATATATATATATATATATATATATATATTAGGCTTATGTGGTAGATCCTTTTGGTTATTGGATCAATCATGGTTTAAAAATGGATAAATGCCTTTTCAGTCAATGTGGTTCAGAATTTTGACAAATAGTTCATTGAGTTTTAAAAAGTGATTAATCACTCCTGGAATAAGCAAAAAAGAACAAATTAGTCAATGTTATTAGAAAAGTTAATAAATTTTGTCAATGTTCCACATCAGCATGTGTCAGGTTGGTCAAAGGAAGTAGCCAACCACACCAATGGCCATTGATAAATAACAAAAAAATAAATAAATATCCGCCAACTATTATAAATCTCTCTCTCTCTCTCTCTCCACACTAATATAAATATCCGCCAACTATTGATAAATAACAAAAAAAAAAAAAAAAAATAGTAAGCACTGCCGCATCAGTCCAATAGAATATGGTGAGATGAGGGTGCAATATCTAGATACTCTAGAGCTAAACAGCCTAAACCTAATTTGTAGCAAACTAATTTGGATTAGTTTAGGATATGAGTACTCACAGAAGTTTGTCAAAGTTTTAATCCAAATTTAGGGAATCAAGTTACATTTTACTTATTCAAATAAACTTCATAATAGCTTTGTTTATATTTTCCTATTCTATTTATTTTTTTTTTCATTACTTTTTATTTATTTATTTATTTATTTTTATGATTACTTTATTCTTTTTTTTTCAACAATCAATAACACTCGCCTGGAACCATCGTCACCGAATAGCAAAACTAATTATTTGGGTCAGATAATTAATTATATAGAATTATGGACAACTTTAATTTGAACTATTTAATTAAACGGGTCAAATTCTTTAACTCTAATTATTTAATTTTATATTGAGTTCGAATCGTGTCGAAGTATGAGTATAAAACTCTGTGTTATATTAACTTTAAATTAAAAGCTTTTAGTTTTATTTTATCTTATAATAAAATAGAGGATTTTGAAAAAACTTTCATCATCTGCGCAAAGGATGGGCACATATTTGTGTTTTGTTAAATTTTTATCATGAAATAAAAAATTCTTTTGCGACCATCGACATTATATTGTTAAATCCCAATTCCAGACGTGACGTGGCCCTAATTAAATTTATTAAAACCCTTAATTTGCCCCCTCACAGTCAATCTCAATCCCACGTCATCAATCACGTATATAACCGCGTTTACGCGGAATACCACCACCAAAAAGGGACACCTGATCCTGATAGAAGTATCTCCGGAAGCTTCTTTTTGATCCCTAAACAGTTTCCTTTTTCTTGCTCCACAAGTCTGCAATACAACCGCCTTCAATCCCAACAACTCGAGGTTTTAAGAAGAGCGAAGATAGTCAAATTACAATTCAAAGTTACCACGTTGAACGCGCCCGGAGTCAGAGATGGCTGAAAAGTGAGTTTCTTTCTTGGGGTTTTTTGACGTTAGACGTCTTCGTGATGAGTCTATTCCTCTGTTTCTTGAATTTTTTTCTTAGTTACTCGTCGTCTGTTTTATCATGCCTGATTTGGGTTTTAATACGTTTTTGTCTGAATGTGTTATTTGGGTGTGTTTTTGACGAGTCTTTTTCATGTGGGTTACCGTAGATAATTCCAAATCTTTGTTTTTCTTGGACTTATTTTTCTAACCCATAGATAATTCCAAATCTTTGTTTCTTGGACTTATTTTTCTCAAGTCTGGTAAAGTTTTCTTGTGTCCTATATGAATATGGTATATGGGTGTGCTTTTGTCATATGGGTTTCGGTAAACAAGTCCACATTATCTTTCTTGAGATATTTGTAAGTTATATCAACGTACCTGTATATTTCCTTATGTTTCTTTATGAGTATAATATGTGGGTATGATTCTTTTTAATATGAGTTTGTGTGGATTAGTCCAAATCTCTGTTTCTTGAATTTTTTTTTTTTTTCTAAATTATATCAATATATTTGTTCGTTTTCTTCTGTTTGAGGTGGCCTTTTTTATTTTTTGTACGTGTCTTTGATGAGTATTTTTTTTAATTCATATGGTTTTTCATAGTTAAGTCCACACCCATTTCTCTTGATTTCTCTGTTGACGACTGGTAAGGCTTAAGGGGGTGTTTGGCAAGCATTGTGGAGTTTTTGTGGGAGTTGTAGTACGAAGATATTGATGTGATATAAAATATAAAAAAATTTGCAATTGTTTTATGGTCAAGTGAAAAAATTTTGTTTTGAAGTGTATTTTTTTATTCGAATAGTAATAAAAAAATTATTGATTTGATATAAAAAGTGAAAAAAAAGAAAGAAAAAAGATTAGAATGTTTTGGTACTTTGGATATGACTTTTTTGGAAAAGTGAAAAAAAAAATAGAGAGGAGATGAGATACTTGCCAAACACCCCCTTAATTTGGATAAGTTCTTTTAAACTTACAATTTACAAGACGGGCTTTTTTCCCTTTCTTACTTACTTATTTTCTTTTGAATCCTACCCATTTTATCTTAATTTGGGCTTAAGTTCATATTCAAGTTCAAATTGGGGATTGTAAGGTCGCAGAATTTGCTTTAGGCCATTACTTAAAATTCATGTTTAGTAAGTAATGTCATTACTCCTTTCATACTCAGTCCTCAGTAGTCCTTAGAGCACTCACATTGGATCGTGTATATTTCAATCTAAAATAGCTAATCAAAACTCACTTTATCTAGTTTAGCTAATGGGTTTTAAAAGGCACACTTCATTCGATTATCTATTTTTAACTCTACATTCTTTTTTTACTCTTATTTTATTCTTTTTATATTTTTTCTACTTTTTGTCATTTTACTTTTTTCACTTTTTTGTAGGTAAAAAACAATAAAATAATGGATAGATTGGTGAATAGTGCAACTCCACATGTAGAGTTGCACTATTCACAAATCTACCAAAACTCTATTTTAGATTTATGATAGATAATCCAATGAAGGGGTGTTTTTGTGAGTTTGTTATCTATTATAGATTTAGAGGAACTTTTACATGATCCAATGTGAGTGCTTAGTCCTTGCAATCTTTTGGGTTAGGGGGGATTCTATGTTCATTCATTTGGTGGTTTTAAATCAGTTTCCAGTTCTTTAATGGCAATTAGATTTGAGACGTCTAAACATATTGCATTGGTGTGTGATTGCAGGCAAAGAAATTCACGGAAGAGACGCAGTGGATGTGATTCAGTTGAGGAGACTCTTGCAAAGTGGAGGAAATTGAATGATGAACTTGATTCTGGAAAAGATGGAGAATTGGCGCATAAGGTTCAAGCCAAGGGCTCGAAAAAGGGTTGCATGCGAGGAAAAGGCGGCCCTGAGAACAAGAATTGCAAATATAGAGGTGTGAGACAGAGGACTTGGGGCAAGTGGGTTGCTGAAATCCGTCAACCGCTTAACAAGTCTTGTGTACAAGTGAGAAGTGGGAGTCGACTTTGGCTCGGTACTTTTAGCACTGCTGTTGAAGCAGCTCATGCTTATGATAAAGCCGCAAGGGCTATGTATGGTCCTTTAGCCCGCGTTAACTTCCCCGAGCATGTTGTGGAATCAATGCCTCTGGATACATCTAAAAGCTCATCAAATCATTTTGAAGCATCTAATACTGAGGCTCCTGAAGTTAAGGAAGCAAGGATTAATCCATTGTCTTCTATAAGCATGCCTTTGGATTATTCTGAAGTTTCTGTTGAGGAATTGAAGGAAAAACAAGACTGTTTTGAGGTTAGTGTGTCTGATGAATCAATGCAGGAAACAAAGTCAAATCCAGAAAATTGTGAGGATTGTGTAGCCCACAATTTGAAGGAGAAACCTGATTGCTTTGAGGATTATTTTCCACACCAGTTTCAGAAGTCAGCAGTTGATCACTTGCAAGGGAGCTCAAATCATATGCAGGAGCCACACTTAGGTGTGGAATACAGCTCGGATATCTCGAGTCCGGAGTGTTATCTTGGCTTATTGGATCTGCTGTCAGATTTAGATGGGGGTGACAATCTAGATACATTGAGCCTGGATTACGATTTCTGCTTATCGGAAGAGAGTGATTTTTTTCATGCATTGTTCCATGATTGATGTTTGTCATCCAGTTTGCTATATAATTTTCTTGGAGGATTTTACCAGCAGTCACTTCCATCCACGTTCTCAACTAAAATATTGTTTTTTTGATCCAAGCATGTCTTTTGGAGTTGGAACACTCATGTCTCCCTACTGGAATTGATCCAGTTGCAGATATGAAGCTTTGTCAACAATTTTGCTCATTTCTTGGGAGGACCATGATCCGCAGCAGCTTCCATTCGTGTTCGACTAACATAGAATTTTGATCTAGACTAGGTTTTTTGGAACTGAAGGCAGTCATGCCTCCTACTCGGATGTCTTACAAACTAGTACAGTTGCTGAGTTTTTTGTTTTTTTTTTTCTAAATTGTTGGCTTAGTTGCTCTCTGATATGTATATGCTTTTCCTCCTCTGTATAAGCAGCCAGTGACAAAGAGTCTGAGCTTTGTCCCAATTTGTTAGTCTTTTTCTATGAACATTCTCAATGAAGTACTGTTTTTTTTAATTGATTTTTTTTTTTATTATTAAAAAAATTATACTTAAACATTCTAGATCTAAGATTACAATCATTTGATACAAAAACTCCTCCAAAATAAGATACCGATCTCCAATAACTATTTGATCCTCAATACATACATCCATATTCCACCATGAATCATTCAACTCAGGCAAGTACTAACAATGGTAATTATAGAACTAATAGCAACACTAAAAAACTGCAATTTGGAAGATTTTGACCATATTTAAGCCGGTGGGCTACATTGTCAGACAAATAGTTAAGTCTCAGAGGTAAATTGTATGCAAAGTTGGCAGATTGGTTATATTAGTAGAGAGGTAAATTCTGCTACCCATTGTTTAGCCAAAGCAGCTGTTAAACAAGTCATAAATTAAGTATGGATGGAAAACATCCTTAATTGTATCCGTGACTTGGTTTTATGAGAGCAATTTGTTATATTTTTATGAGTTTAATGAAATCTAAAGTATTATTAAAAATAAAATAAAAATTGAGGATGGATAAAACAAAAAGGAAAATACCACTGCAAAAGAGAATTTCTCAAACCTTCATGGTTTTGCATTAGTTTTTCTAACTCCTGCTTCCAACTCTCTTGTGCCTCCGAACTAAATTAAAAATCATAAAAAAAAATATATATAAATATAATAAATATATTTTGTGTGTGTGTGTATGTCTTCCACCATGTCAAACACTAAAATTAGCAGAAATTGGCAAATTGCAGCAAATTCTTCTTGCATTTCTAGTCCCCATACAATTAAAATAAGCAAGTCAGGAAATAAATTTTATGCTCCGTTGTTTCGACGTAAAATGTTTTTCGTCATAAAATATTTTCAACGAAATTATTTTTCAAAAAAATAATCTTCCTGAAAATATTTTCGGCGTTTGGCTCATACGAAAAAATACCAATGGCAAAAAATCAGCGATGACAAGATTCTGTCACTGGCCAGCAGGATTCCGGCTACTGTTGCTAGATTCCGACGATGAAGGTTGGAATCTGTCGGCAATTGACATATTCCAGCTAGTTTCGCTAGAATTTGGCGATAGTTTCAGACGTCGACGGATTCCGGCACCAGCCGAATTCCGACATGTTTTGCTGGAATCCAGTGGCGGTCGTTGGTGCCAAAATTCGGGAATCAAATATCAAAATTTGGAGACTTACGGTGGTAGATTCGGGTTACTAACAAATTCCAATGCCTGATAGTGGGGGATTCCCACAAACGTGCCTGTAAGAATGAAGGGTTTAAATCCATAAAACGATTTACGGTTTTTAAAACCGTAAATCGTTTTTCAAAAATTACAGAGACTTTTACAGTCAAACTAAAAATAATTTTTGTTGACCGTCATGTTTAGCTGCACCAAACACTGAAAAATACAGAAAATATATTTTTTTAAAAATATCTTATGTCTAAACAAACGGAGCATTTAATAACATGGAGATTCATTGTTGAAATATCCATTAATCAATTATGTGCATTACTTGAAAACCTCTTTCGTGTGCACTTGCTCTAAAATTGTCCCCATTTTAAATAAAATTCGATAGAGCCGGTTATTTATTTTAAAAAGAGTAAAATTGTCAAAAAAAAATAAAAAATAAAATAAAATAAAATTTTACTCATAAAATACTTTACTAGTATTTTTGAATTTTTATATATATATATATATTTTTTTATCTTTAAAGGTTACCTCTTCATGGGCTGATTAAGCAGACCGGCACAGCTAATTGAATAATGAATCAAATCAAGTTCCTCAAGCAATTGATCCTCACCACGAATCACCCACAAATCCTGTTGGAGAACAATGCCTCCTTTCAATTATATTTAAAATTTAATATTATCTCTATTGAATTCGAACATGAAATCTTTTTTTTTTTTTTTTTTTTTCTAATTTACATGAACTCTATTTAATACTCATATAGGGTCCCATCATGTTGTAAATAATCAATTCACGTTCTTATATTCTTTTGTTCCATTCGTTCTTCAGAACTTCTATGAAACAAGAGGGCAAGCTGAGCGACAAAGAGCATGTTCTTCATTTAGGAATTTGGTCTGCCGGCCGGAATCCAGCAAAGTCGTAGGATGCCGGCCATACTAATCAGATCTTAGTTAGTGTTGTTAGATTTCGGCAATCGAATACTAAAATTCGGGAATCTTTGACTGTAGAGTCGGGTTACCATCAAACTCCAGTGCTCAATAGTGACGAATTTCCATAAACGTGCGTGAAAAAATAAATAGTTTAAATCTAGAAAACGATTTAGACCGTAAATCGTTTTTCAAAATTTAAAAAGACTTACGGTCAAACTGAAAATGATTTCTATTGACCATTATTTTCGCCCCCCACCAAACACCAGAAAAAATGTCGAAAATATTTTCCACAAAACATTTTACGCCAAAACAAACGGAGCATTAGAACATCTCTATTATACTACATTTTTGTATTTTTTTTTTCCAATTATATTAGATGTCTTTAAGAGGACATGAATCACTAAATTGAAAAGATTTATAATGTGTAACTCATAATTAAGAGAAATGATAGACAGGGGACGGTTGTCCGTCCCCGTCCATCTTTTACTATTAAAATAATACATTTTAATAGTAAAAGATGAAAAAATCAGAAAGGGTAAATGAAAAAAAAAATATAATGTATTATTTTAATAGTAAAAGATGGACGGGGGACGGATAAGTCTATCATTTCTCCATAATTAATTACAAGAGTTTGGTTAGGAATACAATAATTTTTACTATAAAATTCTTATAAACTGATAAGGTACTATTCCTCGCATTCACCACTAAATAATTTAATTTGTTTTTTAAATTTTATTGCTTAATTTTATTTATTTATTAGGAAACTGCCAAATAAATTTATAAAGAGCTGTAGTAAAAAATAATGGAGGTAAATTATCATCATTTGTAAATTTTTTCCTTGTTTAATTTAATTAATTAATTAATTTTTTTCATTTTCTAATTAAGTAGGATTGAAAAAATCCAACCCTTCGTCACCTAACTCTGACGACACCTGCAAATAACATAATCTTATCACCTTTGTAACAACGATTAATTTGCTTAAAAAACGCATTCATAATATTTTATAGCAATTAAAGATATAAAATAATAAATAAACACATCAGAATCTAACTGGAACTTGGATCTCTTCAACTCCGTTTACTTTTCCGCTAACTCTCCCCAACACACAAACAACTAACTCTCACTTTCTTTCACTCGGAAAGTAGAAGACCTTTCCGTTGGCTCCACTTTCTCTCTCACTTTCCCGGGCTTTCTCGGGGACCAAACAGGGCTCAAGGATGGCGTCAGAGCCAGCAGCAGCAGCAGCAGCGGCAGAAGAGGGAAAAGCATGGGAAGAGGCTCTGAGAAAGATGCTACCGGCAGGTGCGCCGTTGCCGGACGAAGAGCAGCTCGACTACTCAATCGCGATCGAGTACCAAGGGCCTCCGGTTTCCTACGAAGTCCCCAAGGTTGATCCCCTGGACCTGGGCTCCGTTTCGATTCGTAGTTCTTCGGTGGCTTCGGTTTCGAACCTGTCATCTATCCCGGTTGCCATGCCGATTACTCAGAGGGCCTGGAGATTTAATCGGACTAGTAATGGAGGTCTTAGTAGTAGCAAAGAGCTGAACACTCCCGTGGAGAGCCAGAGATGCTCTTCGGCTTCGAGAACTCAGTTCGAGCTACAGAGCACCGGAGACGGAGAATCGGAATTTACAAACGGCATTAGAGATCCGCACCCGGATTCGGTGCGAAAACCTGATGTGATTGAAGGGAAGCAAGGTCCGGTGGTGACGTTCAATACTCCGAGGGACTCGGAGTACGAGGAGGACGAATCGGATACGTACTCGGAGTCCGTGGTCGGGTCGCCGATGTCGGTGGCGAGGAATGGCGAGAAAAAATCGTGGAAGAAGCGAGGAGTGTGTAGTAGGTGCGGGAGAGGGAACAGGTTGAGGGAGAGGGAGGCTTGTATCGTTTGCGGCGCGAGGTACTGCGGCCATTGTGTGCTGAAGGCGATGGGGTCGATGCCGGAGGGGAGGAAGTGCGTGAGCTGCATTGGGCAGCCGATCGACGAGGCTGGGCGGTCCCGGCTAGGGACGAGCTCGAGGATCTTGGCAAGGGTTTGCAGTCCCTTGGAGGTGAAGCAGATAATGAAAGCCGAGAAGGAGTGCGCGGCGAACCAGCTGAGGCCAGAGCAATTGGTTGTGAATGGGAAACAGTTGCGGCAGGAGGAGTTGGCGGAGGTTCTGGGGTGTTCGATTCCGCCGCAGAAGCTAAAGCCCGGCCGGTATTGGTACGATAAGGATTCTGGGTTTTGGGGAAAGGTAAAAGAAAATGGAGGATTTGGTTTGAGAATTTTGATGGTGTTTGTGATTTTTGTAGTTTTTGTATGTGTTTATTGGTTTGTTGTGTTTATTTGTTTTTGATTGGCTGGATTGCAGGAGGGAGAGAAGCCTGATAGAATAATCAGTTCGAAATTGAACGTTGGGGGTAAGCTTCGGCAGGATGCGAGTAATGGGAACACAAAAGTTTGCATAAATGGCCGTGAGATCACCAAGATTGAGCTCAGAGTGTTGAAGGTATGCGTGTTTCTCTTTATATGCGTGAAATTGAGTCAACGGATTTAGACTATTTGTCCAGCCATGTGAATCCCTAAGCAGAGAATTTTTTTTTTTGAAATTTTTAATTTTAATTTTTAAATTTTTAAATTTTTATGAATTTAAAAGCTTTCATTTCACGTATTATATGGATTTGTTTCCTAGTGCAATATAAGAAGCTCATCTAAAATTTTCCTCCAGCCACTACCCAGTTGTCCTGGAACCTGTACATCTTTGATACAGCCATACCCCTTAAGAATTTGTGTTTCTGTCACTGCTCCAAGCTGGTTTTCCATTTTGGGTATGCTTTGTAAATAGTTGAATGTGAGAGGTTTAGATATATGCAAAAGCTAGATTTTTTATTTTTTGAAAGAAAGTCGTGATAATTCAACAGTGATACGTTTTTTCAATACCAACATCCAAATCATATATAATATGAAAGATTTATGATCAATGCATTCAGAAGACTAAAGGGTCAATGTGGATCAAGTGAAAGTATCAGTTGGAAGAAGAGACTTAGAAAATCAAGTTGACTTGAATTCTTTTATGGAAGTTATCTTGTGTTGAAAGTAACATAGAGGTGGACATACAATGATTTACAGATTTTGTTTGGTAGGGAAAGCCCTCAAAAACGTCTGGCCAACTACCGTCGGTGGCTCCCCTCCCCCCTTCCTCCTATCGTCTTCTCCCTCGTTTCCTCCACCTAGGTTACCAAAAGGAGGTGTGGGAGGTTGTGAAAGCAGTGAATGGTGATAAGGCTCTGGGCCCTGATGGTTACCCTATGGTGTTCATCCAAGCATGTTAGATTGTTTTGAAAGAGGACATCATGAAGGTCTTTTGTGAATTACATGCTAGTGGTAAGATCGAGAGAAGCCTTAATGCTACGTTCCTCGCCCATATTCCGAAGAGTCCAGGGGCTATTGACTCTAAGCATTTTCATCCAGTCAGTCTTGTGGGTTGCATCTACAAGATTATTGCTAAGACTCAAGTGAACATGCTTAAGATGGTGTTGGAGAAGATCATTTCTAAGTCAGAAAATGCTTTCGTTCGAGGTAGGCAAATTCTAGATCCTATTCTTATTGCCAATGAATGTCTTGACAGCAGCTTGAGATCTTGAGAATTGGGGGTTATTTATAAATTGGACCTAGAAAAAGCTTATGATCATGTAAGCTGGGAATTCTTGCTGTATATGTTGAGAAGATGCGGGTTTGGAGGGAAATGGTGTTCTTGGATAGCTCATTGTATTTTTTCAGTGCGATTCTTTGTTTTGGTGAATGGCACTTCCATAGCCTTCTTTAGTAGTTTTCGTGGCTTGAGGCAAGAGGACCCTTTGTCTTCCCTATTGTTTGTCATAGTGGTGGAGGTATTAGGTAAGATGATTTCAGCTACAGTAATTGGAGGTTTGTTGTCTGGTTTCTCAGTGGGGACAGGTACTGATATTTCCATCTTTTGTTTGCTGATGATACCTTACTTTTATGTGGGGCCGACCCAAATCATCTACACTTTTTACGGAGTTTATTCTTATTATTTGGAACAGTGTCGAGTTTGAAGACAAACTTAGCTAAGTTGGAATTGGTTTCTGTGGGTTATGTTGATAATATTGCAGGGTTGGTGGGAATTTTGGGTTGTGGGGTTGCGTCTCTGCCCTTGAAGTATCTTGGTCTTCCTTTGGGGGCTTCCTATAAGGCCAAACATATATATGGGATAGTGTGATTGAGAAGATAGAACGTCAATTGGCTAGTATTGAGAAGCACCTATCCAACTTAACTACGTAGTTCATGTCTATTTTTCCTCTCCCTGCGAGTGTGTCAAATTGTATTGAGAAGCTCCAATGTGATTTCTCATGGGGCTAGGTGATGAGTTCAAATATCACTTGGTGAGATGGTCCAAGATTTGTACATCGAGCTCTGAGGGAGGGTTAGGGATTAGGAACCTATTGAAGTTCAATCATGTTCTCTTAAGTAAATGGCTTTGGTGTTATGGGATTGTGAGAGATGCTTGGTGAAGGATGGTGGTAAACTCTAAATATGGAAGTACATGGGGAGGGTGGTGTTCTTGTGAGCCCATTGGGGCGTATGGGGTGGGTTTATGGAAGTTTATTAGGAGAGGTTGGGGGAAGTTTCGTAGTCATATTAGATTTAAGGTGGGAGACGATTTAAGGTTAGATTCTGGCATGATCATTGGTGTGGGGATAGAACCCTTAAGAAAGCATTTCCAGTTTTATTTGGTATTGATTGCATTATGGATGCGACTCTCGTGGAATTTTCTAGAGGCGTCATTCAGTTAAAATGAGCTTTACTAGAGCAACTTATGTTTGGGAGGTAGAAGCCTTCGCATCGTTCTACATGGTGTTGTATTTAGCGAGAGTGAGATGAGAAGGGGAGGATAAGTTGTGGTGGGTCCCTTCCAAAAATGGGTTGTTTGGTGTTATTTCTACAGTCTCATGGGTGATCATGATGGTGTCTGTTTCCCTTGGAAAAGTTTTTAGCGTACTAAGGTTCCGTTGAGGGTGACATTTTTTGGTTGGCCGGCGGCCTTAGGAAAGATCGTTACCATGAACAATTTTTGTGAGCGGCACGTCATTGTGATTGATTGGTGTTGTTTATGTAAAAGGGATGTGGAGTTCGTTGACCGTCTTCTGCTTAATTGTGAGGTTGCTTGTGCAATTTGGAATGTGTTCTTCAGTCGATTTGGGTTGTCTTGGGTTTGTATGCTGGTTGGTGGACTGTTGGCAACACTAGAAGTGCTTCTTTGTGGAAGATGAAGCCTCTGTGCATTTTGTGGTGTCAATGGCGGGAAATGAATTATAGAAGTTTTGAAGACCATGAGAGGACTTTGGAGGAGATTAAGTCTCTTTTTTTCAACACATTGTATCTTTGGACAACTGGTTTTGTTTCTCCTTTGATGATTAGTTATCATGATTTTCTTATTTTTTTTTTATCTCTTTAGCTAGGTGGCTTCTCTTGTATACTTCTTGTGTACATGAGGACGCCTTATGCTTTTAATGATATTTCAATTACTTATAAAAAAAAAAGGTTACCAAAAAGGAGATCCAAATATATTTCTGCAACAAACATTGGAATATGCATCATCTACCTTTTGAAATGTTTTTGAAGTGCACGTTAAGCCAATCTACAAGAGAATTAAGTTAGATTCTCGACGGATTCTCCACAATGAGGACATTAAGTCTTCTCATGATTCCTTTGGAATTGATAAGATGCCCATTAGCTGGCATTAACAACTGAATCATTTTCTTGTTAACAAGCTTGACATTATTTGCTATTTCTGCACTTCCAATTTTTAGCAAGGTCACATGACCTGAAAAACGCCCAATGACCCCAAATAACAAACAAAGACCTATAGGGAGGGAGTGAGGGAGAGTGTTTTGTTTCAACCACATAGAATATCATCGAAATCTAACAAGGCTTATAATAAAGTAGACAAGAATTTTGAGATGAAGTAAAAACCTCTTGAAGAACTGTTCAAAAGTACAATCACTCTGGGGTCAGGCAACGCTAGGAAACTTATCCACTATAGAATAAACAATTACAATCAGTTTATACTTTTTTTTTTGATAAGTAAGAATTCATTAAAAAGCGCAGAGGGGTACAACCCTAGTATACAGGAAGTATACGAAAGTGCCCCTAATCAGAGGAAAGAGACGAATAAGAAAGTAAAGAATCAGCGAACGACATACTACCCGGGCTATGCGCCGACACTCAAAGATATAACATATTAGACACATTTCTACAAAGAACCCCAACTAGTACCTCCGCATCCTCAAAACACCTAGAATATCTCTCACGCCACAAGCCCCACAAAACACATAAAGGAAGCTTCTAAATACGGTTAATAGGACCATGACCTTGCAAAGTGCCCCAATCACTCAATAAATCCAAGACACTACTAGGCATAACCCACTCCACCCCGAACAAGCTAGAAAAAGAACTCCAAACAACCCGTGCCACGTTACAATGAAGAAGAAGGTGATTCACGGATTCCCCATGCTTCTTACACATAACACACCACTCTACCACCACAACACCACGTCTGCGTAAATTGTCATGTGTTAAAATCTTTTCTAAAGTCGCTGTCCAAACAAAGAACGCCACCCGCTTCGGAGCTTTAACACGCCATATATCATTCTAAGGAAAAGTAGCTGCCTCATGACAAACTAGCGCTTTATAGAAAGTTTTCACTTCAAAATTCCTCCTTTTAGGAAGATTCCACACCATCCTATCATCATTGCCATTCCAAATCCGAATAGAGTATAACTGTTCATAGAAGGACATCACCATCTCCACCTCCTAATCCTGAGCATAGCGCGTAAAGAGAACATTCCAGTGGGCCACTCCTCTTACCACAGACAAATTATCCACCACCCAAGCATCAGGAGAACGCGCAATAGCGTACAAAACTAGATAACAGAGCTTGAGTGGCCTGTCCCCCCACCATAAATCATACCAAAAGCGAATATGAGACCTATCACCCACTTCAAAACGTAGGTACTTGGCAACAGTATTCCACCGTCTTCGAATAAACTTCCAAATAGTCACACCATAAGGCCTCGTCATCGGTAAAGAACACCAACCTCCCCTCACACTCCCATACTTCACCTCAATCACCGATCTCCACAAAGCATCGGGCTTTTGAGAAAACCTCCACATCCACTTCCCCAATAGGGCTTGATTAAAATTAATAACATTACGAATCCCCAGTCCACTAGCCTTGATTGGAGTACAAACTCGATGCCAATTGACTAAATGAAATTTAGTCTCCTCCCCCATACCACTCCACAGAAACTCCCTCTAGTTTCTTAGCTACACTCACAAGAATAGGGAATAGAGAGAAATAATAAGTAGGAATGCTAGAAAGAGTACTGTGGATCAACGTCACCCTACCACCCTTGGATAAATAAAGTTTCTTCCAGCTAGCCAGCCTTCATTCCACCTTCTCAATAACCCCATTCCAAATAAAAATAGATTTGAACGACGCCCCCAACGGCATTCCCAAATAAGTCATCGGCAGAGACCCAATTCTACACCCTAGAATGTGCCAAAGACTCCACATATTCCACCTCACCAATAGGGACCAATTTGGATTTGTCTAAATTGATCCTCAACCCTGACACCGCTTCAAAACATAAGAAGGTACACTTCAAATTTCGAATATGCTCGGCCTGTGCTCCGCAAAAAATTAAGGTACCATTCGCAAACAGCAAATGATGTACCACTAAAGCTTCATTCTCCTTGATGCCCACCGAGAAATCTGACAAGCAGCCTTGGAGCATAGATGCATTTAACATCCTGCTAAGCGCTTCCATAACAACCACAAACAACAAAGGAGAAAGAGGATCACCTTGCCTAATCCCCCGCGAGCTCTGAAAGAAACCTGTAGGGGCGCCATTAACCAAAATGGAAAATTTTACTGTAAATACGCAAAATTTAATCCAATCCCTCCACCTCTTCCCAAACCCACGCCTCTAAAGCATGTAAAGTAAGAAATCCCAATTCACATGATCATATTTCTCCAAATCCAGCTTGCACAATAACCGGGCCTCCCCCGACCGCATTTGGCTATCCAGACACTCTGGCTATAAGAACTAAATCCAAGATTTGCCGTCCACCAATGAAAGCATTCTGAGAGCTCGAAATAATTTTCCCCAACACAGATTTGAGCCTGTTAGCAAGGACCTTCGAAATAATTTTATAGACCCCTCCCACCAAACTAATAGGTCTAAAGTCCTTAACCTCCACTGCGTTTGCCTTCTTAGGAATTAGGGAAACAAAAGTTGCATTCAAACTCCTCTCAAATTGGCAACTATTATGAAATTCTGAAAATACCGCCATAATATATTTTTTGAGAACCCCCTAACATTTTTGAAAGAAAGCCATAGAAAAGCCATCTGGCCCCAGTGCCTTATCCCCGTTCATCTCCCGCACTACCTCCCACACCTCCTGCTCCTCAAAGGCATATTCGAACCAGAGACATTCATCTGCATCAATGGAAGAGAAAGAAATCCCATCCACCCTAGGCCGCTACAAACTCTGCTCTGCTCGGTGTGCAGTGTGTCATAATAATCCACAATTTGATCCTTAATTTCCACCGGATCAGTAGACATAGCCCCATTGATCCGCAAAACTCCCAACAAATGACCCATTTGTCTTTTGCTGCAGTAGCTCTAGAACTTTGACCTTTCTTCAATAAAGCTTCCTTTGCAACTCAAAACTCTGGTGGCTAAAGGTTGTTTTGTGTGGTTTAAGGAAATCTAGGAGATGTTTGAAAATTAAGGCATAGGAATATAAAGTCACTCTCCAAGAACACAAAATAATGGCCTATAGATGGATAGAAAACCGATGAATTTATGATGCATATTCGCTAATTTGCAAATTATGCTTTTACCTCCTGGCTTTTTGATAAGTAACAAAGGTTTTATTAAAAAAAGTATAAGGCGCTCCTAAATCTAATCTCCTTCCAATCTGCAGTTCCCCCTGCCCCCTCCTGCTTATTTCAATGATATATTTGAGTTTTTGGCTATTGATTTCTCCCGATCTATATATTCTACATAATTAGCTTATATGTCTTGAATTCAAGTTATCATCCATAATTCCTAAGAGGCAAATCTCTCAAAGCTGTTTATACAATAGTTCTAATGCTAAACCCTGTTTTTTTTTTTCTTAGGGGTTTAAGTGTACTTGTTGAAGTGGTTGCTTGAGAACGTCTAGATTGCTCCATCCTTTTAAGTTGGTTTCTGCTTATGGTTTGGTGTCATTAGCGTTGGATTTTTTTTTTTCCTGAATCGTTACCGTTGGAACTTGATTTGTGTGTTATTGACTTCAGCTGGCCAAGGTACAGTGCCCACGGGAAACTCATTTTTGGGTGTATGACGACGGATCTTATGAGGAAGAAGGTCAAAATAACATTAAAGGGAACATATGGGGAAAGGTTCTCTCATATCTGTGAATAAGATATATCTCTTGTCAGGTTCATGTTATGAATTCAACAAATGGACTTGAGTTGGTTTTTTATACAGTTGCAGTTTGGTTTTTGGTAGGCAGGCGTCCACTCGTTTCATTTGTTCATTACTTTCATTGCCTGTTCCACCTGGTATTCATGGGGCAAAAGAAGATTCAACTAATTTTTCAGGTAGGTCTGTGCCCGAGTATTTGGAGCAGGGAAGAGTCCATAAACTTTTGTTATTTGGGTTGGAAGGATCTGGAACCAGCACTATCTTCAAGCAGGTATATCACATATTTTAGTGCCTATATAGAATTAAAGAGAAAAAGTACTGTTTTTGTGCTACCTTTATATTGTGTATGTGTTATAAATTTTGTTTTTATCATCTTTTTCCTTTTGGTGCCAAATTCAGTATGCAGCTTAATTTTTAATGTTGTCAGTGTTGTGTCTCCTCATGTTCCCCCCCACCCCCCCAGCCCCGCTCAAGAATTCAATGTTTAAGATTTCATTGGTGTAATTAAAACAAAAGGGGTACCAATTGTCTCTTCAGAAAGTATTTCTCTTCGGTCGGCCTACATTAGCTTCATATTCGATTATGTGATTCGTGGATGCTGTTTTTGGTTGAAAACCACATATTGGTAGTACAAAATGTTACATACTATGTTGGTAGGAGGAATGGAGAGGGGGAAGGAAGGAGAAGTGAGAGGATCTTCCCCTCTCATGGTTTGGTAGGAGGGAAGGGAAAGAGGAAGGATATTAAACGTATTAATGTAAAGCCAAATTTTATTGTTAGGATATAATTTGTTCAGAACAGGGATAAAAATGTAGTCACAAAAATTTTGTTAACTTGTCTCCCTCCCCCTATCCACCCATTGTGGGCAGATTGGTTTTGGTGGGCCCAGATATCTTTCTCTCTCTCTCTCTCTCTCCTCTGTGCCAAATGGAGGTATTCTATTTTCCCCTCTCCCTCCAAATAAACAGTGTTAGTTAGAATCTGAGAAAAGCCAAGCATATGCTGAATGGTTTAAACTTAAAATGTACTTACAATAGATTGGTTCTTTACTAATGTCCTTTTGCCTTTGCTATCTAAAATTTTATTACCCAATTCCATAGCATGATTTCTTTGTGTGAGCATGTTATATTTTTTAATCTGTATCACATTTCTTTTAATGCTCAGAATTTCTGTTGTTTTCATGAACAGGCCAGGTTTTTGTACGGGAGCAGGTTCACTCCAGAAGAGCTGCAGAATATCAAACTTGTGATTCAAAGCAATATGTACAAGTATCTTAGCATATTACTTGAGGCACGAGAGCAGTTTGAAGAGGAAGCATTGATAGAGGGAAAAACTACTGCTTTGAATTCTGAAGACTCTGCCCCAGGTCTAAATTTTACTCTTTTCTACATTGTATGTCCCTTTTATGGTGGAAATATTGATCTTTGATTAAGCAAAAGCATTGATTACTCGTGTGATTTCCTTTTTGGTACCCATTTTTGCCACATTTTTTTTTTATATTCAAGATTCTTGTGGTTATTTGTTTTGCAAATCCCAGGAAATTATATTTTGTTCATTGCTATATGCAAAAGTCTTTGGAAGTAAAAATGTTTGTTTCATTAATTATAGTTTCCTTTTTTCTTTTATTTTCTATATTCAAATGGAATATGTTCTTGCTCATTAGGTTGAGAGTAGCTCAACAAGCAAAGAGTGGTGTGTTAATTTAGCATCCAAAAGAGTTATAACCTATGGTCTTTGGATCAAATGAGTTCCCCTCTCATCGAGTCATTATAAACAAGGATTGCAAAGTAAGGTCATGGGGTCAATGCCATATGTTTGTGCGCATGGATTACATTTGGATAAACTCAACTAAACTCAACCTAGTGAAGCTTTAATCCCAATTAAATTTGGGTCAACCCCATGGATCCTTTTATATTAGGATAGATTGCATGTATCTTTCCTACCAGCTGGTCCTATTTAAGATTAAGCTTTTTACCTCCTTGTTTATCATATCTTTCTTTACTACTTTTAGCCACTTTATTTAGGCCTTCTTCATTTTACACTCAACTCGAATTAAATTAGTTTCGTGGTGTATTCATAAGTCTGTCATATATGGCCAAATCATCTTTTTTTTTTTTTAATAAGTTATCGAAATATAATTAAAAGCGTAAGGTACTTTCAGGTACACAAGAAGTACACAAGAGAAATTACCCAATTAGGAGAAGCAAAATGAATAAGAAAATCATGATAAGCAATCATCAAATGAGAAACAAAAACAACTGTTCAAAGATACAATATTTTAAAAAATGGAGACTTTATCTCCTCCAAAGTCCTTTCACGATCCTCAAAACTTATAACATTCATTTCCCTCCATAGACACCACAAAAGGTACGAAAGCATCATCCTTCACATAACAACAATCCGAGTGTTGCCAACAGTCCACCAACAAGCATACAAATCGACAATGTGTCTAGTTATGACCTAAGACAACTCAAATCGATTGGAGAAAGTATTCCAAATGGCGCAAGCAACCTCACAATGAAGCAGAAGATGGTTCACGAACTCCCCATTCCTTTTACATAAGCAACACCAACGAACCACAATGACATGCCGCTTTCGGAGATTATCCATAGTAAGGATCTTTCCTAGGAGTTTGTGGATCATCTTCTTCTTCACTGTGAGGTTGCTTGTGTTCTGTGGAATGCCATTTTTTGTCGTTTCAGACTGTCTTGGGTGATGCCTCGTCGGGTGGTAGATCTTTTTGCTTGTTGGTGGACGGGTGGTCGCTCTCGGAGTGCGGTGGTGTGGAAGATGGTTCCTTGCTGCCTCTTATGGTGCTTGTGGATGGAACGTAATGATAGACAGTTCGAGGACAAAGAAAGATCAATGGAGGAACTCTTGTATTTTTTCTTTTCTTCTTTGTATTCTTGGACGGCCGCGTTCCTAGCACCTTCAGGGATTAGTTATAATGATTTTCTTGTTTTATTTTCCTCTTCTTAGCAGCCGTTCTTGTATACTCTCTGTGTACTTGATCGCATTTTGCGTTTTTAATAAAATTTTACTTACTTATAAAAAAAAAAGGATCTTTCCTAGAGCCGCTATCCAAACAAAAAAGACCACTCTCAATGGAACCTTAGTTCGCCAAACACTTTTCCACTAGAAACGGACACAATCATGACAGCCCATGATTCTGTAGAAAGACTTAATGCCAAACAAACCCTTTTAGAAGGGACCCACCATAGCTTGTCCTCCCCTACCTATCTCAATCTCGCTAAATGCAACACCCTAAAAAATGAGGCAAAGGCTTATATCTCCCAATTATGAGCCGCTCTAGTAAAGCTCACATTCCACTGAATGACACTTCCCAATAATTTCACAAGACTCACAATAGAAGCATCCTTTATGCGAGCAAGACCAAATAAAACAGGAAAAGCTTCCTTAAGGGCCGTATCCCCACACCAAAGATTATGTTAGAATCTAACTTTGGATCTATCTTCCACCTCAAATCTAGTATGACTACAAAACTTCCCCAACCCCTCCTAATATTCTTCTATAAACCCACCTCATATGCCCCGATGGGCTCTCTAGAACACTACCCTCCCCAAGCACTTCCATATTTAGAATCCACCGCCACCCTCCACCAACCGTTTTTTTCAAGCCCATAGTGCCAAAGCTATTTACCTAAGAGAGCATGATTGAAGCTCAGTAAGTTCCTAATCCCCAACCCTCCCTTAGCGATGGGTGTACATACGTTGGACCAACTCACCAGTTGATATTTGAATTCATCACCTAGCCAAATCATCTTAGGAAAACTCTCATTCAGCTTTTCCTCAATAAGTGCCATCTTACCTTTTTGAATTCATTTTTTTATATGTTAGTTATTGTATTTCCAACTCATCTTGGTATGATTTATCCCTTTTGGCTGTGGACAAGGATATTACCGTTGCTTCATATCTTGGTGACTTAGCGGGATGGGGAAGGTGTATTGAAATCTTTAGTTTATTTATGCTCAGGATTTGGAATTGGCATTTCTTTGATTTGTTCTATTCTAGTTTCCCTTGTAATGAAGGGAAAGATAAAATATATTGGAGATTAGCACGGTCTGCAACATTTGTGATTCGGTTATTTTATCAAGTGTTGCAAGGGTCGATTTGTGTGAAATTCCCTTCGAAGAGTATATGGGGGTACTAAGATGCCTTGAAAGGTTGCTTTCTTCGCTAGGAAAGCAGCATTTGGAGATAGTTAATTAATAGATAATCTTCACATGAGGAGTTTATGATTATCGACTGGTTTTGTATTTGTAGTGGAGAGTCAGTTGATTATCTATCACACCATTGTTTTGTCGCAAGAGAAATTCGGCTGTTTGTGTTTTCTCTATTTGTTATCTTGTGGGTAGGGCCAAAGAATATGATCCAGCTGCTTGCAAGGTTGGCAAGGGAGGTTTGGTCATCACAGGGGTATAGTGATCTGGTATGCTATTCCCTTTTGTGTAATGTGGACAAAGAGTGGGAGGAATAGCAAATCTTTTGATGCTTCGATCGTCTTTAGTCTATATTTTGATATCTTTGTATGATTGGATGTCTGCTTTTGGCAGTGTACATTCCATGTCTTTTTTTTTTATACCTCCCAGATCATTTGGATTTTAGATTGCAATTCTTTAGGAGTAGCTCTAATACAATCTTCGTGTATTTGAGTTTACTTTTTATCTAATGAATTTTATTTTGTTTATCAAGAAAACTTTCCTTTTCATCTATCTTAATATTCTCACTTTGGCTACACTTTTCTTATGAATGTGTTGCTTCATAATGGTCAACCATTTTGTACCGTAGAGCATAGTTGGGCTTAGAGCTGTCTTCTATTTATTTATTTATTTTTATTTTATTTTTTTTCCCAACTTAATGGGTATTTTCCTAGCTTGGTTGTTGTGCGGGTCAGAGTTTTGAGCATATAGGTGCTCTTGGGTCGCACTAGTTAGTTCGTGAAGGGGGCTTCGGCTGGTGGGTCTTATGTCTGGGTGGTTCTCTCCATCTGGTGGTACGAGTCTCTCCTTGGATGGCCGTCTGAGTTTGGGTGAGCCTTGAGATGGAAAGGAGGTTCTTAGTGGAGTTGAAATCTTTTGTGCTCTTGATCTTGGATGGGGCGTCGGTGCTGCGGGTGGAAGAAAAGAGGGAAGGCTTCTTCGGCGAGGTCACCCTGTGCAACCAATGCATCGCTTGGCTAGCGTCGACGATGGAGGTTCTTTTGGGTTTCCCTGAAGATAAAGAGTTTGTTAAATCTTTCAGGGAAGGGTCGAAGGTTTTGATTGCACGTAGAGGTGGCAACAAAGATGGCCGGTTTTTAGAGACAGCAACTTATGGGATGGGCGGTCGGAGAGGGATTCTTCTGATCCCTGAGGGTCGTGGGAGGGTGGGGTTGGCACAAATTTTCCGGTGAGCTTAGAAAGACATTAGATTTTCTCTTTGCTATGGTGGGTTGTGGGAGTGGATCCTCGTCTTCGGTAGAGAAGAAGGGTAGGAAGGAGAAGGAGCCAAGGGGGTTTGATTTTAAATAAGATGGGGCCGTCGTTTGCGGGAGTGATGAGGTCAGACTCGGGCCCTGTTGCGATGGTGATGCCCATCGTGGGTGGTTGGCATTCCAGGATGTGGGCTTTGTTAGTGGAGCCGTGTGCTCTTGATATCCTCCTGGCGGTGAGGTCTGTAGATTGTGAGGTTTTGAGATCGGCGGTGGATTGCTTTGCATTGGAGATACCTTTGCTTGATCCATTGGGCAACGTGAAGCCGCTACGTCCGTTGGGCAAGAAGAAGCTTGTTATTGGTTTCTTTGCTCGAGGCGCGGTAGGCTCTACTAGGGGGTCTAATTTTCGTTTGAATTTGCGTACGTGGAGCAAGCTGTTCGTTAGTTTCAACTTAGCTATGGGCCGGGTTGTTGGGAAGCTTTTGGGTTGGTCTGCTGGGTCCGGTCTGGGCCTCAAGAGCAAAGGATTTTGTTTGGGCCGGATCATGCCGAAACCCAAACTCAAAGAAACGAATTAGACGGAAGCCACAGAGGATACGGGTCTTGTGTTGGATCCTGTAGCGGCTCTTGTTTCTGCGAAGTGCTCTCAACGTTCGACGGCTGCCCATGGGAGTTCTCTTCGGCTGGAGATGACTTCGGCAGCAGATTCTGGGGTGGTTCTGGGTCTGTCAACTTCCGGGGGTGGGTCAAGCTGTTTGCATCTTGATCAGCGGTTGATTCCATCAAGCCATTTGTTTACTCTCACTTCGTCTTTCCCCCCTTGCCGACGCCGGAGATGTTGTCTTCTGTGTCTCTGGATGTTCCTCTGGCTCCGGTGAGTTCAATTGTTGGTTTTGGTTCTTTCGGTACTCCTGCCCCTTTGCCTAGCAGTCCAGGTGGTGCTAGCTTGACCCTTCAGCCCAAACCTTAGGGGTCTTCTCAACCCATCTTTGCCCCTCCTCCCCCTTCAGGGGCAGCTGTGTTGGGTGAGAAGCTTTGTTCTTCTCTTCCCGTGTTGCCGATATCTAAGCCTTTTCAGAAATACTACCGGAAGGCTAGGGAAGGTCGTTCAGTGCAGTTGAATGAGGATTTATTAGCAGAATCTCTGGCAACAATGAGGACGCCTGTTAGTTTTTCTACTAAGAAAGCAGTTGCAACGCCTCCAGTGAAGGTTTCTGCGGGAATGGCAGATTCTGTGAAGAAGGGTTTACTTCGGAGGGGCTTTCTCAACCCGAGCTCAGCTGTGAAAGCCTCTACTCCTCATTCCTCGCTTGTAGAGTCGGTCGTGTCGTCTTCGACTCGAGAGGTCAAGGATGATGGGGTGATTGGGCTTCCCTCCCCCTTGAGTGGTCACGTCACTTATTTCTTTGAAGAGGGCAATGAATTCAGGGTAAATGGTTTGTCCCAATCTCAGAAGTAGCCAGAAGGGTTTGATCTGTCTGGGGAGGTAGTTGTTGGGAGCAGGATGACGAGATTTGGGATGGGGAGGCTGGTGATTTCACGTACCCTTTGGGTGTTCTTCCTCCTAGCATGGCTTTGGATTTGAAAATGGATAGTGTTGATAGTGAGGATCCGTCCTTGGCTACTCTGAATGCCTTTGAAGAGGACTTTCTTTGGGATGTTAAGATTGCATGCCTGAAGTCTAAAGGTAGGAGGGAGATTTTGAACTTGGTAAGCTCCATCAACTACGGTGACCCTCCTCTCGGCGTACGAAAGGGAAGGCTCATGTGCGGTAGCGGGGAACGCTTCTTGAGGGTACGGGTTTGAGGGTTTTTGGTTTTTTGAGGGTTTGTTTCGGGTTTGTCTTTCTTTTTGTGGGCTTCTTTGGCTGCTATGTGTATATTTCCTGTATACTTAGGAACGTCTTACGCTTTCTATTAATAAAACTTTCTTACTTTAAAAAAAAAAGAACAGAAAATACTCGTATCAAGCCGAGCTCTTCTACGGTTCGGGGCTGTCTTGCTCCAGCAACTCCTAGTGTTATCAATCTGTCACGTTCCCATACCAAGAATTTTGAATTTGGTTAGTCTTCAGAGATGGTGGTTTGTGATGGGGAGTATGGAGATTTTTGGGGTGAGGAGGATGGAGAGTTTCCGTACCCTTTGGGTGATTTTCCCCCTACCACGTTGTTAGATTGGGCTTTGTTTGGGGATGAGGGGATTGAAGACTTAATAAAGGTTTCCCCTCGGAAGGTTAAGGGTGGAGGGGAGCCTCTGAATTTGGAATGCTCCATTAATTTTGATGCGAAGGGAGCGTCATCTAGGCGTGGGAAAAGGAAGGCTCACGCTTGATAGCGTTTGAGGGTTTTGGACTTTGTTTTCTCATGGGTTTGGGATTATTGGATTGTAGGCTTGATGGGTTGATTGGGTTGTGGGTGTTTTTGCTGTTGTTTGGGTTTTGGGCTTGTGGGAGCTCCCTTTGTATACGACTTATATACTTAGGAGCGCTTTACGGTTTAATAATAATTTTTTTTTTTTTTGATAAGTAATAGCAATTTATTGAAAAGCGCTAAGGGACGCAACCCTTATACACGGGAAGTATACAAGAGAGCCCCTAAAAGGGTCGAACAGAAAATAAATTTAAAAAATCTACAAAAGTAAAGACACTCAAACTATGATGTGGCGCTATCCAAGAATATAAAGTATTGAGCAACCGCCGTAGCTCCACCATAGGTGTCTCTACATCTTCAAACAGACGAGCATTCCGCTCCCTCCAAATACACCACAACAAGCATAGAGGGGTTAACCGCCAAGCCTCTTTAGCATGACTACTCCCAATTGCCGCCCCCCAACTAATCAATAACTCCAACACCGTTCGTGGCATAACCCATTCAACCCCAAATAAAATAAGAACGTAGCTCCAAAGTGCCCGGGCGACCTCGCAGTGAAGCAACAAGTGATCAATGGACTCCCCACTCTTCTTGCATAGACAACACCACTCCATTACTATTACATTCCTCTTACGCAAGTTATCATGCGTCAATATTTTGCCCAAAGCTGCTGACCATACGAAGAAAGCCACCCTAGTTGGAGCCTTAACACGCCAAATATTCTTCCAAGGAAAAAATGGAAGAGATGGGCCATCTTTCCTAAAGAGCTCTTCATAGAAGGATCTCACCTTAAATAAACATTTTTTAGAGGGATTCCACACTAATCTGTCACCCTCTCCATGACGAATCGAAGTAGAATATAATCGGTCGAATAAAAAAAGGACCATATCCATCTCCCAATCCTAGATTTGTCTTGTGAAAAGAACATTCCACTGAATTACACCATTATGGACCACCAAATTATCCGCCACCAACGCGTCTTTGTTCCTTACTATACAAAAAAGAGCTGGAAAGCATTGCTTCAAGGAACTATCCCCACACCACCAGTCTTGCCAAAAACTAATATTAGATCTACTCCCCACTTCAAAACGAACAAAATTGCGGAATTTCTCCCACCCCCTCCTTATATGTTTCCATACACCCACTCCAAAGGAACCCGAAACCTCTTTCGAGCACCACCCGCCCTTTAGACTTTGAAATTTGGCATCAATCACCAAACGCCATAAAGCCTCTCTCTCCCTACCATATCTCCATAACCATTTACCCAAGAGCGCTCGATTGAACTGGATGAGATTGTGAACTCCCAACCCACCTGCATACAAAGGTGTACAAATCTTGTTCCAATTCACTAGATGGAATTTTTTCTCATCACCAATGCCTCCCCAAAGAAAATCCTTTTGAATTTTGTCAAGACGATTAGCCACCCTCACTGGAATAGGAAACAAAGATAAGTAATAAGTGGGAATGTTGGAGAGCGTACTGTTGATAAGAGTCAACCGGGCACCCTTCGACAAGTACATCCGCTTCTAACCCGCCAACCTCCTTTCCATTTTTTCAATAACACCATTCCAAATAGAGTTGGACTTGTAAGAAGCACCCAACGGCAAACCCAAGTAAGTCATAGGCAAAGAGGCAACCCTACATCCAAGAAGATTAGCCAACCTTTCGACATCCTCTACTCCACCAATTGGGACAATTTCTGATTTTCTTAAATTAATTCTCAAACCAGAATTAATCCTTAATAATAAAATTTTACATTATTTATCAACAAAAAGAAAAAAAAAACTCCTAATGAACTTCTTCGTTCATCCACTATACTCCTTTTTTTCTTTTTCTTTTTTTGATAAGTATCCACTATACTCTAATTTAGGGGCCATACATCCTCAACCTGTATTTAGGTTTATTAATCCAAATGTTATGTTATTGAAATATGGTAATAACAAAGAGGTTAATGGCTTTTTCAGTTGTACCATTTGAAAAATTCTTAGATTCTCACCATAAGTGTACTGCAATAAGTTTTCTATGTTTTGGGGCTATTTGGACATTCTATGGTTTAAAGCCTAGGAATTAATTATGAAACAAGGGGAAATTCCTACCATAGATAACCCTAACCCTTTTGTACTTTTAAATCCAAACAAAGTAATATAATTGAACTAATGAAACCAAAAAAGAAATAATGACAAGGAGTTTTCTTTTATTAGAGTGTAGAGAGCAATACTAATATGTAATTGTTGAATAGAAAAGTTAAAAGATAGTAAGAATGCTAAAGCACTAGCTAAGAATTGAAATCTTATAATAATACAAGAAGAAAAGGAGGAATCAAATTCTCCCATTGTGAAAACAAGAATCTATTGTGTGGTATTGAAATCATATATGGTAACTTTTGGAGTTAGATTGCTTTGGAAACTTGTCAAAGCCTAATTCTATGATTTAGTTTTTGTCATGGTGGTGAATGAATAATCACATTATCTACTTCATACTGAGAAATTTTTTATGTGGGGTGTTTTGGAAGAAGTGTACATGGGTGAGGGAAATTTAAATATGGTGTTAGGTTGAGGAGGCCATATACTGGCTGAAACAATCTTAAAGGACATGGTTAAATAAGTTTAATTCATGGTCCATGAGTATAGGTTATGACTTACAAGATGCTGCTTTGGATCACTCGATGTTTGGTGATGGAGTTAGAGTTGGTACTATAATATTGGGATTCCTTGTGGATGATATTGCTGTTTCTGGCATGGCCAAGGATTGCATCACTAAACCTATGGTTAGTTTAGGTATTTTTTGAAATGCAGTCAGTGAGGTCCTACAAACGACTGGCTAACCAAAAACAATGGTAATGAAAAGGAACTCCAATATTACAAAGAAAGTATGTCTTGGACCTACTGAAAGACACTGGCATGTTGCGTGCAAAATTAAGCGACTCATGGATCATAGTATCAGGTTTAATAAATACGGTTTGTGCGGTCCTAAAAAAGACTGACCAAGGAGAAAAAGGTCCTGAAAAGGAACTAATTTCTCTGTATACTTTGGACCTACTGGAAGAGACTGGTATGTTAGAAGTCCTTTTTTATATACTTCCTGTATGTTTAGGGGTGCCTTTACTCTTTAATAAAATTCTCTACTTATCAAAAAAAAAAAAAATGTTAGGTGCATGCATCTAGTATCAGTTTTATTAAATATGATGGTGTACCTGATGATCCCGGAAGATATAGGAGACATGGTGGGAAGATGATATTGTTGTTATTGACGAAGTCACATATAACATTTTTTCCCCTTTCATACTTTCAATCTCTTTATAATAGGGTGGACTTGGCATGCTATGACCTGAATTTCATGTATGATATGCCACAGATTTAATAGAAACTCTTAATAACCTTTCTCTTTGTCCTCTATGCTAAAAAGGTTACGTGTACCTAGAGGTTTTTTTGCTCTTAGCAAGAATGAACTAAGCAGTTGATTGTGATCTGAAATAGGCGAAACAGGAATTAATGAAAGCAAGCAATGCATCTATTCAATCAATCAAAGGTTCAAGCATTTTTCTGACTGGTTACTGGATATTGTGGCTATGGGAGACTTGGATGCTTTCTTCCCTGCTGCTACACGTGAATATGCTCCAATTGTAGATGAAATTTGGAGGGATCATGCCATTCAGGAAACGTACAAGAGAAGAGAGGAATTGCATTGTCTTCCTGATGTTGCCAAATATTTCTTAGATCGGGTATGTCTCAACTATATCTTCTTTTCTTCATTGTGAAGTCATAGATACTTGAGCATCCTCTTATTTTATTCCTTCATTTTATTTATTTATTTATTTTTTATGTATTCATGTTTTCTCATGTTAGCCACTATATTGCAGATTTCCTGCAACTTGTTATAGGTCATAGCTTTCCTGATTTAGTTTTTTTTTTTCCTGAATCATTTTTTCATTTGTCATATGATGCAAATGTGACTAACTCAATAATTATTAGTCCAAGAATATAATCAAGAAGAAAGTCGGGATAGTGGTCTATAATATATAGTCTTTTAATCAAATTGCATCTCCTTCTTCCATAACCAAGGGTCAAAGGGTGAGTTCATGGGTTAATTTTATATGGTGCATCAGTTCTGTTGACCTATCAGAAAAATATATATTTTCATTGAAAAACAAAATACTGATGGGTATTTGGTGAGAGGATCATTATGGAGACGGTTATTGGCATAAAATTATGGAGAAGTCTGTGGTCAGTGGAATTCAGAATCAGTGAGAAGTACCCGTGGCTGTAGTCTTTGGAGAAGTATAAGGATGGTTGGAGATGTTATTAGGTTTTATTGGTTTCCTGGTTGGTAATGATAATAGAGCTCGTTTTTGCATGATGTATGGTGTAGGGATTTTGCTTCGAAGGAGATGTTTCCAGATTGTACCCAATAGCAGAAGACAAAGATGCTTCTATGCACTCTTATTGAGTTTTTATGGAAGATGGGTTGGTGTGATAGGTCCCAGTCAAAGTGTATGGAATATAACGAAAATAAACTGATAATCTCCACTTAGGGTGGGAGTAACTACAGTACAAGAAACAGTACACAAGTTAATTGCTTCTCTACCTACTTGATGAGCAAAGAACCGCTTGTATACATAGAACAACACGGTTACTTAATAGTTACTAAACAACCCACTAGCAATTACTCCACTAACCACTAACTCATATTACAAGATAACCCACTAAATACAATATAACTTCTACTCCACTCACCACTACCAGTGCAATACAACTTCACTAACCACTAACGCATAACAACTTCACTAATCCACTAAGTTAAGAAACACACGTACCACTATCATGAGAAAGTAGAACAGTTGAGGAATTGACGAATACAAGTTCCATAACCGAGCCACGTTGTGGCTATAAGGGTGGGTTATGGAATCTTAGGTTGGTTTGCACTTTCCTCAATTGAGAGTTAGATTTTGTTGATTCTGTTTTTTGATATCCTATGTTCTAATATTTGGCAAAGGGGCTAATAGGTTAAGGTGGAAACTAAATTGTAGTTTCAAATTCATTGTTCGATCTTCTATGAGGTTTTTAAGAGGTTCTCGCTGGGGGGTGGGTGTTGCATTTGTTTAAATGTTACAATCAACCATTCCAACCTGGTTTTTAACAATTGTCTTGGCCAAATGATTGTGGAACCTATGCAACAAGGGATCGTTGGACTGCTTGCCATATGTGAAAAAATAAAAAATAAAATTGCTTTCATGATGTAAGCATACCCATATTTTATATTTTGGCTTTGTTAGGTACTGAAGCGCTTGTAGTTCTTAACAAATACCTAGGAATTATATATTTTAATAAGTGATCCAGTTGATTAAGGGTGCATTTGGGATTGCGATTTTGTAGACAAAAAGTGCGACTTTAAACCAAATTGCAGAACATAAATCGTTTGGGAACTATGTTTTTAAAAATTGCGATTTGAAAACACAGAAAATCAGCTTTTTCAAATAGCAGGTAAGATGCTGCTTTTTTGAAAATGCAGAATTTGTAAGGCTAAATTGCGATTTTGCGAAACGCTTAACTGCGTTTTTAAAAATCATTTTTTCAAATTGCACATTTTAAAATCGTTATTTTAAATCATTTTTTTGAAATCGTAAACCTAAACGGACCCTAACTTGTGGTTGGGCTAGTAAATGATCTAGCTTCTTGTTTGGGTTGATAACTTGTCTTGGTGTGATTAGCCATAGTTGGTGTTGCGAAAGACAAATGACTAAAGCTATCTGGTAAAGATTGTAAGAGATCATCCATTGTCTTTTGAATTGATATGAAAATAAGGCAAACTTTTGGGGAGGGAGCCGAAGTTTTCTTACTTTGACCAAGTTTTCTAGTCCCAGCCAAACAGCCGAAAAATGTTGAAAATGTTTTGCAAAAATTGTTCTACGTCGAAACGAAGAGTTGTTATCGAGAAGATCGAGCACCGTTTGGTGGGATGGAAGAGGATGTACTTTTCTAATGATGAAAGGATTACCTTAATCAAGAGCACTATTTCTAATTTGCCTACGTATTTCATGTCTTTTTTTTTCCCTTCCTGGTGGTGTTACCAATCGTATAGAGAAGTTATTGGGGCTAGGTGATGAGTTCAAATTTCACATGGTCAGCTGGTCCAAGGTTTGTTTCTCGATTTTTGAGGGAGGGTTGGGGTCCAAAACTTTCTTTTGTTAAACTATGCTCTTTTGGGGAAGTGGCTTTGGCGCTATTTGCATGAGGAGAGGCCTTGTGGTGAGTAGTAGTGGACATCAAATATGGCAATCACATGGGGTGGGTGGTTTTTGGGGAAGTGGCTTTGGCACTATTTGCATGAGAGAGAGAGAGAGAGAGGCCTTGTGGAGAGTCGTAGTGGGCACCAAATATGGCAAGCTCGTAGGGTGGGTGGTGTTCTAATGAAGTCCATGGGGGTTGTACAAGATAGGGTTACGGAAAAATATCAAGAGTGGTTGAGGGGAGTTTTCTAGTCATACTAGGTTTGAGGTGGGAGATGGAGATGACTTCAATATTAGATTTTGGCTTGACATGTGGTGTAGGGCTCAGGTCCTTAAGGAAACTTTCCTGGATTTGTATGGTATTACTCGTGTACAGGATGCTTTTGTGCAAAGTACTTGAGTGTTATCTAGTGATTCCCATAAGTGGATTGTAAGCTTTATTAGAACGGCTCACAATTGGGAAGTGTACGCCTTTACTTCATTTTTTTAATTTGTTGTATTCCTTTAGATTGAGACAGGGAGATGCAGACAAGCTATGCTGGGCCCTTCCAAGAGAGGGATGTTTAATGTTAGATATTTGGTTTGTGGTTTATATATGTGTCATGAGTCTTTTGACATTCCTTTAGATTGAGACTGACGTTTCCAGACACTCATCCCAGGAAACTAACCATGACTCTAATACCAGTTGAGTTACCACTTGTCCCAAAAGCTTAAGCTGATAGGAATAGATAAATTTAATCATTTAATTAATATTTTAACACATAACATCTTAAAAAAAGAGAAGACTACATCAACCTCCCAATCTCGTACTAGACTGGTTCATTGATCACCTTCTGATTGGTGTTTCGTGTGCAAGAAGAGTGGGGAGTCCATTGATTTCCTTTTGATTAATTGTAAATTGATTTCCTTTTGATTAATTGTAAAGTAGCAAGAAAGTTGTGGAACTCTATCCTCAATTATTTTGGTGTTGATTGGGTTATGCCTAGAAGGGTGAGAGATTGGTTGGTGTGTTGGGGAGGTCTGGTAGGGCGTGGTAATATTATCGTAGTATGGAGGCTGGCTCAGTTGTGTTTAATGTAGTGCATTTGGAGAGAGCGGAATGCTCGAAGCTTTGAAGATGTTGAGACGTTGGTGATTGAGATACGAAGGACACGTTATATACTTGGATATCCTCGCTTTTTTCTAGTTTTGCAGTTTTTTTTTTTTTGAACTTGTGTTCATCTTTTCCTCCTGATGAGGGGGTTCTCTTGTGTAATTTTTGTATACTAGGGTTGTGCTCATTTGCGCTTTTTTAGTGTTCTTTCACTTTTCCTTCTGCATTTATATACATATATAAATTAATGTAATTGGAAGAAGTAGCCAGATATGTGCCAAAAGAGTTGGTCCATTTGTGATCTGAATCCCTTTGGTTGATGACTAACAAATCCAATATTTCATACAAATTTGTATCTTTGTTGGAATTACACATTCTTACATATATATATATATTGTTATAATTTTGTGTTCAGGGATGATCTAAGCCTTTGCATTTATACATTCGAATATTGAACATAACCAGATTACAAAAAGTGATGTAATCAGACTAGACTGTATTATCAAGTTCCATCTATCACAATGTTTAGATATTGGTTTGGAATACCAAGATTTTAGGATCAAAAGATTGGAACAGCTGTCTCAATGCTTCCAGATTAGGTGATTGCTTTCAGTCTGTTCTGCATTTTCTTATCTATGTCATAGTAATGTACCTAGGCATGAGATGTGGTCTCTCTTACCAATAGATGAAGTTGATTTAATGATGAGTCAGCAAGCTTGAATAGCCTTGTTTTTGTTCTTGTACACAACTAGTTTTTCAGTCTTCCATTTTATAATCTTGGTGATGTTGGTGTGTTGCTGTTTACAGGCTATAGAGATATCAAGCAATGAATATGAACCTTCAGAGAGGGACATTTTATATGCAGAGGGAGTCACTCAGAGCAATGGGCTTTCCTTCATGGAATTCTCATTTGATGATAGAAGCCCCATGTCTGAAGTATACAATGAGAACTTAGAATCCCTGCCACCCTTGACCAAGTAAAACCTTGATTCTTTTCTCCTTCTATACAAATTGTCACATGTTTTCTCGGCTTTTTTGTTTTTATTTTTTTTAATGTTTTCTTTCTATTTTGTGTCACAGATACCAACTAATTCGCATAAATTCCAAAGGACTGCATGATGGTTGCAAATGGCTGGAAATGTTTGAGGATGTGAGGGCAGTGATATTTTGTGTTCCCTTGGGTGACTATGATCAGATGTGGTCCCATGGTACTGGTCCTCTTCGTAATAAAATGCTAGCAGGCAGAGATTTGTTTGAGAGTTTGGTGAGGCACCCTTGTTTCAAAGACACCCCTTTCGTGCTCCTGCTGAACAAATATGATGTCTTTGAAGACAAGCTAAACCGGGTTCCTTTGTCAGCTTGTGAGTGGTTCAGGGACTTCAGCCCTTTGAAGCCCCATCACAACTATCAGTCCCTTGCACAGCAAGCATACCACTATGTGGCAGTCAAATTCAAGGAGCTATATTCTTCCTTGGGCAGAGAAAAGTTATTCGTCGGGCAGACTCGAGCTCGGGAGCGTGCTTCAATTGATGAGGCATTCAAGTACACAAGGGAGGTCCTCAAGTGGGATGAAGAAAAGGATGATAATAATCTTTATTGGATCACTGCGGATGATTCGTTTTACAGTACAGAAATGAGTTCCTCTCCATATATTAGACAGGAATGATCTGTCTGCTATGATGGGGCGTGCTGCCATTTTTCTCTGAAAATCTGGTGGATATTTTTTACTTACCCATGACATGGCTGAGCAGAGGAAGTGAGGTAAGTTGGCTATAAAGATGCTGTATTAAACTTGCAAGTCCGGCATTGTTGAGTGATTTCAAAATAAGGTCATTCTGATTCGCAAGATAGTGATTTTTTTTTTTTTGGCATAATTTGCTTGCCTGTATAGTGTATCTTGTTCTTCGACACAGATGGGGAACTTTCCTGAGTAAAGTTGTTAGATTTGTTGTAAATGCTGGAGGAGTTCCCTTTCTGTAATAGCACATCTTCATTGTGAGGCTCACCAACTCGATAGATTTCAATGATCTGCTTAGCAACTCACCTTTGATTTGTCATCGATTGGACCGAATATGATGCGTTTATTTATTATATAAATTCAAATTATAATTTTTCCAAGTGTTAAACTCAGGTCAGACTACCAAGATTATTATAGGCTCTCGGTGATATTGTATCTCCTGCAATACAATATTTGCAACAAAACAAAAAGACCATAAACATATAGAAGAGCCAAAAGGGGAATATCAACATGAGCTAATTAATACTTACAGATGCGAAGTGGTTGACATCACGGTGGTGAGCCTCATCTGCTCTAACTACATCGGCAGCCACCTCCTTATTTTTTTATTTTTTATTTTTAAATAATTTTTTAAGCATTTAATATTTATGTTTAATATATTAATTTTTTTTTTTTTTTTTTATTAAGAGTGACACGTATTATCATTTTATTGGTGATGACATAACACATTAACAGAATTTGACTGAAGAGACTATATTGATCTTGTATTTTTTCCTTTTTCCTTTTTTTTTTTTTTGGTGATTTTTTATGTAGTTTCGAAACTTTGGTTAATGTTAGTATTGCGTTCAAGTGTTTGTTGATTGAATACTTAAATGATGTGTGAGTGTTATCTCTCCTGCTGCTTTCAACGCTTTCCTTCTACTTCTCAAATCAACCTCCAACCTTTTACTAATAAAACTGAAGCTCTTGGCTGGGATGATCTTGCTTGTATGGAATCTGTGCCAATAGAACATCCTAAACAAGCTACTTTTGAGTTGATAGGCAAACTTTTATCTGCAATTAAACCTCATCATCCTCAATGGGTTTGTGACACTTTAGTTGCTGTCTGGAAATTTGCAAATCCTCTTGAAATTGAAATCTTATCTTCTGATAAGTTTTTGTTTACTGTGCCACAACACTCCCATGTTGAATGGATTCTGCATTAAGGTCCTTGGAATGTCCGAGGTTCTCTGCTTATTCTCAAACCTTGGTCTCCTGAACTAGCTTCATTGAAGAGATGGAACTCAATATGTCTTTTCTGGATTCAAGTTCATGGTCCGCCTTTACAAAACAAGACTGCTATCAATGCTATTAAGATTGGTAAAGCTCTCGGTCCTCTACCGGAAGTGGAAAATGGCGAGGTTTCAATTATCTTTTGCCGCCATCATCTTCATATAAAAAAAAAAAGAAGAAAAAAAAAAAAAAAGCATCAACATCTGTTTGTATAGAAAATGACTGATTCAAATTTTCAGAACACACATTGATCTTTAAAATTCTCATACCCATGTAATTAGGGCAGTTGAATCTACCATGATAAAGCAAAAAGATCATAGGAGCACAAAAGCCAGGGCAAGAAAGAGCTTAGTATTTGAATCTTTTTGCAAACAAACCAAGTCTTGCAACTTCAGTCTCATCTTTTCCATGTAAGTCGATCTATAAGACACAACAGCAACTCCATAACATGATACAGATTCTTCCAATAATAACAATAATTTTTTTTTTTTTTGAATAACCAATAATAACAATATTATGCAAGAAAAAATAAATTAAAACGAATATTAAATCATATTAAAAGCTCAACTACAACTTTAATCTATGAAATGTGCAAAAAGTTAGAACCCCTTTTCATGGTGATGGAGCTTTCACATTCTAAGACTGACCCTGAAAGTAGTTGACGGATAAAGAATAAGAATACAAATCAACCACTGAATTAAAGCAATTAAATCCATTGGGTTGACTGGCTCTTCCTTAATATAATAATATTTATAACTCAGAAAGCAAATTTGAAGCTTTCCATGTGTGCTCATGGACATTTCCCTAAAACTTTAATCTTTTTTGGCAAAAAAAAATTTGCCACAAATTATACCAAATAATTGGAGGAGTCTTCCGTAATTCCAGGATTTTTTTTTTGGTCTACATTGTTCAGTTTTCAGAATTCACAGATAAACTAGTCATTGCTAAGAAAATGGAGTAGTTCTAGAAATCCATCATGTGTTACTCTTGTGTCCATCCTAAAAATGAGGTGGCTTTTCAAATCACCATTGAGCTTATAATTGATCACTATTAAATTTTGATCAAATGGTGATTTTAAAAGCCACTTCATTTTTAGATAAACACAAGAATGACACATGAAGGACTTCTAAAATTACTCCATTTTTTAATGTCACATTCACTAAACTTGGCTTTTCTATCTAGGATTTGAACTTGGTAACGTGAGACTCGGGATTAGGTTTTCCTTCTGTGGCTTGTTTGGTTGCAGAGAAAGAGAAAAATGATTTATTTCCTCCTCTTGTTCTTTTTCTACCTTCCTATTTTTGAAAATTATCATTAGATATGTATGGTGGATCCCTCATATAGGCCTCATAGGTTTAATGGTGATTTTAAAAAATAGGAGGATGAGAGAAAAACATGAGAAAGATATATAGCAGATCTCGCTAAGAAAATGTGAAACCCAGCACAAGTCTATTGCTATGCCTCCTGGTCTGGCTTTTGGGATTTGTTTTCCTTCATTTTCCTCCGTCTTCTCGGCAAACAAACAGAGGATTATGCTCCTTTTTTGTGACCAAGGAAAAAAAGGTTGCCTCTAATTTCGAAGCTTTGTTCTCATAAATGCAAAGAATGTCATATTTACTTCGGAAGTTGCTTGTCCTATTGCTTGAGACTTTTGAAATAATGTTGATTTTAAGATGCAATCAAAGTAGTGGCACGAGTATTAGCAACAGTTTATCTTCGATTTTACTTAAATTTAGGGAGTAAAATTACTTTGTGTTTCCTTGTTCAAATACATTTCACAATAGCTTCAATTATCTTTTTCTATATCATTTAAATATTATTTCTTTACAAAATACAATTTCATAAAATTTCAACACATTTTTAAGAGGGGAGATAAATATTTTATGTTAAAATAATGTATAGAGAAGCTATTGCTGGTGATTTTTTGTAGTTTTGTTTTGTTTTTCCTTTTTTTTTTTTGTTTTTTTTTTTAAAATTTTAAATTTTAAGATTTTCTCTATATTTAAAGAAGGAAATAGGTTATTGGGAACTAGTCCTCTTAGTTTGACTACTAATTCCATACCACTCCAATTAAATCTTTCATTTATTGAAAAAAAATTTGGACCCACATATAAGAAAGAAGTATTAAAATTTTAATTCAATGATTAAATCATTCATTTCCCATCAACTTGATCTCTCACATGCTGTTAATTTTATTTTTTAGTCCATGCATCAATTGGGTGTCATCTATTTTCAAACTGTCAGGCATATTTGATCATACTTAGAGCATATTAACTAAAACCCCCATATTATGTATATCTAGATAATATGAAGCATGTTTCTCCTCCAACAGATGTTCTTGCAGAGTATAACATTTGAGCACTTCAAGATTCAAAGGAATTCTTGGTTGTTGAGTGTTCTGTGTTGGTGGCCAAATGGAGGAGGCTGCTTTGAAAATATGAGTGTTGGCAAGAATATAATAGAAAAGGAAAGAAAAAATAAATAATATTTAAGAGAATGTAGAGAATATTAGATATGTTTGAGTGTGCATAGAAAAAACAGTAGTTAAAGTAGAAAATTACACTTTTTGGTTAAATATTTTACTTCATGTTGCTGGAGATGCTCTTACAAGGTACGATATATACTATGCCGTTCGCTTTCTTCATTAGTCTTTGTTAAGTATTTATACCAAAAGATATGTTATAACATTTCAAAAAGCTTGTTTCATATTGGGGAGGTGGATTGTTCATATTGAGTGCGTGGATTATAAGTTTTACATTAGTTTCTTATTAAGTAACTTGACTAGTCATTTAGAAGTGATAGCCTAAATATCGTTGGCGCTTTTCCTACAATTTGGAAGACAATTTTATTCATCAAGTATGCTCTTATGTTGTATCGGTAGCACATTATAACTATTAGTTAAGAGAGAATGAAGATTCCCCTATAACCTCTCTCCCTCTTCAATTATTTTTTTTTAAAAAAAAGAAACAAAAAAAGGAGGAAAAACTTAACTTATTATGCCTGATCTTTCATCATTTTTTCAATCATACCCTTAAACTTTATAAAGTGTGTCAATTTAGTGTATCAATATTTCAATTTCACATCTCCGTTATATATATATATATTTCAAAAATTCAGGCATGTGTATTAAAGTAAATTCTATATAATCCTAACAAACGGCTAAATCCTTACATTTTTTTTTCCTAAAAAAAATGAAAGTTATTTTAAGAATTTTGACACCCACGAAAAATTCTAACGGATGAGTACAATTAAAAAAAAAAAAAAAATAGATACACTAAATTGATACTTTTAAAATTTATGAATATGATTGTAAAAGTGAAGAAAAATCAAAATTGATAAATGAAGTTTTATTTTATTTTTTATTCTTTAAAAAAGGGGTAGGAAGATCAAATGGTCAGCATTAGTTCTCAGTTTGCTTTTGACCACGACCCTCATGTTTTGTTTTCTTCTTTTCATTTGTCTTTTCTTTCATGGAAAAGCATGATTTAATGGAAAAGTATGATAGATTTCATTGAACAGGATTTTACCATGGGGCCGGCCCAAGTAAATAATACAGGATTGAACCCGTGATAAGTCGAGATCCTTGAGAATTGCTTTGTGAACCCTAACTTTCCATTCCAATTATTTTAGGCATACAACTTCTTTTGCAAAATGACCCGACAAAAATCTATTGAGATCTATTGCAATTAGCTGATTAGTAATTTGAGTGGTTAACGTAAGAGAGTATATTTGGAATTTATATGTCCGAGTCAATCGTCCGACAGTTCAAAAGTTATTTGAGCAGATGAGTTTTATATATGCTCTTTCATATTAGCTACTTAAATTCAGGCAGCTAATTCTTGTGGATTTCAATTTGACAAGAACAGTTATATATGTCACACAAACCCAATTCTTCAACGTCGATTGTTGCATTCAAATTTTAGTATTGAATTTGTACAATTTTTTCAACCCAGAGACAGAACTAGGGAGACTCGAGAGACATGACCTAATCGGTTTTGAAATTTTGCTTAAAATGTTTGTTACAATATAGTTCAATATACATGTTTAAAAATTAGATTGGGTTCTTATCAAAATTAGACTTAATGGCCTTTGACCCTCTAATGAAAATCAATCCTGATTTCATCCCTGTTGGTACCTACATATATCAGACTCGTTCTTCGTTAAAAATGTATTTTAACGTAATATAAAGGTGAAAGTAATTTTTAGTATTTGATGAATATTTTATGTTTAAAATTATTTATTAAACCTTTTATTTTTCTTTTCATAAAAATAAAAAGCATTATCAAACGAGAACATTGTTACTAAAAACCAGAACCAAGGCTCCTAGCTAAGATGGCTAGACTTAGGTCACACAAATTGGACCAGAATCTTCTCTAGTCAAAAAGAAACTGGAGAGAAGACGGTCCTTTATACACATGAATATTTTCATATTTTCACACAGTGTAAAATTATGAAAATGCTCCTCCTGTGTATAACCAACCGGCTGTTTCTCCTGTTGATTTTCCAGATGCACACAAATCAAGGTGATGAGCATTGATTGGACTTGGATTATGGAGTCTTGGTCAAAGGGTCAAAACTCTAAAATCCCTGCTCATTTCAGAGTTTCAGACTGAATCTTTCGTTTACTTTTGTGCTTTTGAAGGGCTTACTTTTACCCCTTGTCCCCCCCGCCCCCCTCCCCTTTGACGGTTGGGTTTATAGTTTCAAACCTTCAACGGTCAATATTCAAAATCTCACTCTAATACGTCTAACCAAACCATATCTTTCTCGCTCTCTCAATTTGAACGTTTCTTTTAAATTCTTGGCGTCCCATTTGAACTTTGAACACCGCCAGAACAAGCCTCAAACCTTTATATATAAAGCACTTGCAAACCCCATTACCTCCCTCACAGCTTTCACGAACAAGAAGGAAAACAACATATTTCTCATAATTAATCTTTGCTGCTCTTCTTGGTTTGATCAGATTTAATTCGTGTACAAATGGTTTTTTGGAGAAGAAGAAGAAGCGCCAGCCATGCCGGCAACAAGCATCCCGACGTAGAGCTGGTGATCCCGAATCATTTCCGATGCCCGATATCTCTTGATTTGATGAAGGATCCGGTGACATTGTCTTCTGGGATTACATATGATCGCGAAAGCATCGAAACCTGGCTTGAAGCTGGGAATTTTAACTGCCCGGCAACGAATCAGGTTCTGAGGAGTTTTGATCAGATTCCTAACCACACTCTCAGGAAAATGATCCAAGAGTGGTGCGTGGAGAATCAAAATTACGGAGTTGAACGCATCCCAACACCCAGAACTCCGGTCACGCCCGTCGAGGTCTCCGATATTCTTTTAGCCGTCAAAGCTTCGGCGCGGCGCGTGGAGCAACAGAGGTGCTTAGAATTGGTTCAGAGAATTGAGAGATGGGGTGCTGAGAGTGGACGTAATAGGCGCTGCATCGTTGCAAATGGAGCGGCGGCTACATTAGCCGCCGCATTTGATGCATTTTCAAATGACTCTGTTTCGAGGAATTCCAGAGTGTTGGAAGAGATATTGTCGGCACTGATCTGGATGTTTCCAATTGATGAAGAATCCCAGAAGTCCTTGGGATCTTTAGCTTCTTTACGTTGCATGGTCTGGTTTTTGAGCTACAGAGATATTTTACCAAAGCAAAACTCCATAATAGCATTGAAAGAGCTTCTGTCTTGTGATCAACAGCTTGTGGAGAAGCTGTCGGACATTGAGGGAATCAATGAAATACTAGTTGAGCTCGTTAGAAAACAAATATGTCAAACTATTACAAAAGCTTCGCTCATGGTAATTTTCCACCTGGTTTCTTCTTCCAGCGAGGAGATCAAATTAGCATTTGTTAAGATGGGTTTTGTTTCTTCACTAGTGGAGATTATTTTTGACTCCGAGAAAAGCATATGTGAAAGGGCATTGGGTGTGTTTGACGGGCTTTGCAGCTGCAAAGAAGGGAGAGAAGAGGCTCAAAGTAATGCCCTGACAGTGCCGGTGTTGGTGAAGAAAATCATGCGGGTGTCGGAGTCGGCGACTGTGTATTCAATATCTGCCATTCTGAAGCTCTGCAAATATGGAAGAAGGAATGAAGGAAGAGTTCTGGTAGAGGCTCTTCAAGTTGGTGCCTTTCAGAAGCTCTTATTAGTCATTCAGGTTGGTTGTGGAGATGGAACAAAGGAGAAAGCAACTGAGCTTCTCAAACTGTTGAATCCTTACAGAGCTGGTTTGGAATGCATTGAGTCTGTAGATTTCAAGAATCTCAAAAGGTCCTTTTGAAATTGTGAAAAGAACTTCTTTATATTTTTAGTATTTTCTTATTACAATCCAGTCTACTCGGGAATGGAACTAGTACTACCTTGTTGGAATAAGGATCACGGCAATTACTTGTTCGAATTGTTAGCAACGTGAACAAATAATATGAGATACCTTATATGGAACTCACCTGTCAAATTGCTAACAATTCGAACAGGTAATAAGAGTGGATCAGGATCCCAATCTATTTTGTTGTAAACCGTGCCAAAGCGGTGCAAACCTAGCATGTGGAAGGAGTAGTGAAATTAGGGTTTATTTCTTTCCTCGTAACAAAGTAACTTTAATTTTTATTTTTTTTTCAGCCTATATATGTATCAGATCTCAATTTTGAGGTTTCAAGTTTTATTCAATAACAAAGTGAAAGTGTCAAGATTTTTCTTCAGTATTGGATCAACGCAGTATATATCCTGTTTCTCACTATCTTCTTCTGCTAGCTATACTAAAAGAGATGGGAGTTAAAAAAGTTATGATTAAAGAAAATAGAAGTAATTGAAAGCTCTGGTTTCATGTGTATATCTCAAGTAAATGGAATTTATAATTTGTTGGAAAAATAAGAAAATAAAGTCACACCATACATGGGAAATGGTTGTTACCATCTGAAAGTGATGAAGCACTGATTGATTTGAGTTTGTAGGGCAAGTGTGGGTGAATGCATTGAATGTGAGCCCTTTCATAAGACAACATAAACATCACGTGATTGAGTTCCAAACTCCTATATCCTTATCTATCATGGAATGGTGGTGGTGGTGGTGGTGGTGGTGGATCTTTCATTTTCCATCCATCATTGGCAATCATCACACGCCATCCTTCACATCAAAGGTAAAAGGCCAATGACCAAGGACCTAACTCCATTTGTTAATCAAGATGGTGTATATCTATTACAATTCTGCTGTTCATCTTCTTTTATGTTCTTTTCCGGGTAAAAGATGGCGGAATCTTCTAAAAACTACATGGTTCTACTTCTAGGCTTTAAGTCGATCTCTTACGAACAGACCTAACAGTTCACGTAACACTTAGCACGTGAAAAAACTCACTCAACTCAACAATTTAGAGACTTAGCAAAGGTGTATGCTATGAGATGACAAAGAAGTGAGCGACGAAGTTCAAGATTGTATCATCAAATGACACGGACGGCACCACATAATGTTGTAAATTGTGCTAGAATATGACTTTGACACATTGTGGCAAGGTGTGGGTGTGGCTCTCCCACTTTTTGGCAATGTATGACTCCGACATATTGCGGGGGCTTTGCACTTTTTTTTCAATGTGTCACTTGGTAGATGCACTTTTTAATATACTTGAATGAGATCCGGCACCCAATAAAATAGATATTTGAGTAATTTAATTTTTTTTTAAGTCATTTATCTAAAATGAACAATCTAAATCACGATAGCATAAAGAGGAAAAAAAAGAAAAAGAGTTGTGTTGCAAGCGTGCCTAACCACCTCTTTTGGTTTGAGGATGGTTGAGGCCAAATTAAAGGGGTAGTTCCACCACCCCCCAAAGGTCGGCTTGACTTGAGGGTGATGAAAGTCAAAGGAAGTGGTTTGTCCATCCTTAAAGGTTAGTTTGGGAGTCGTCGAACTACCCTAATGGTTGGGCAAACTTCATCACTTTTTAATAATGACATCAAACTTTAAAAAGTGTCAATTTAAGGTATTTATTTTTCAATTTCAATAATCCATTCAAATTTTCCTTTAAATTCTGTCAAAATTTTCAAAATAGCTCTTTTTTTTTTTAGAAAAAAAAATGCTAAGATTTAGGTGTTTGTCAAAATTTGACGGAATTTGCAAAAATACTCTTACTTGAATCTTTGATTTTTATTTTTTAAAAATTTTTTAAACACAAGTATTTTGAGAGTTTTAACATGATTTAATGGAAAATTCTGAAGAATGGTTGAAATTGAAAAAAAAAATAATAAAAAAAGAAAGATGGATACCCTAAATTGACATTTTTTTCAAGTTTGAGATCACGATTGCAAAAATGATAAAATTTAGGAAAAATTGCACCGTTGGTCCCTGTGGTATGCCATAATTATTTTTTACTCCTTATGGTTTAAAAAGTTACTGGGAGGTCCTCGTGGTATGCAATAATTACAAATCGATCCCTAGCGTCAAATTCTGTTAAATTTTTTAACAGATTCCGTCAAATGCCAAGTCAGTGACACGTGTCGCCATCTTATGGCGACACGTGTCCATCTTAATAAAAAAAATATAAATTTATTAAAAAACAAATAAACTGAACAGGTGGCTTGGCCACCCCTTTGGCGGTGAAGGGGTGGCCTGGCCGCCACTAGCCACTGGGGGTGGCCTTTGGGCCACCCCTGGAAGATCCAGGGGTGGCCACCACCAGTTGCCTGGGGTGGCCCGATGGCCACCCCTGGATCTTCCAGGGGTGGCCTTCGGGCCACCCCCTGTAGCTTGGGGGTGGCCGCGCGCCACCCCCGGCCACTGGGGGTGGCCAAGCCACCCGTTCAGTTTTTTTTTTTTTTTTTTTTTAAAAAAATAAGTATTTTTATTTATTTTTTAATAAATTTATATTTTTTTTATTAAGATGGACACATGTCGCTGACGTGGCATTTGACAGAATCTGTTAAAAAATTTAACAGAATTTGACGCCAGGGATCGATTTGTAATTATTGCATACCACGAGGACCTCCCAGTAACTTTTTAAACCATAAGGAGTAAAAAATAATTATGACATAACACAGAGACCAACAGTGCAATTTTTTCTAAAATTTATGTTGTAATTTGGGCCTTTGATTTTAAATGAATGACCCAAAAACAAAGCTATTGCAGCCGGTGTAAATCCTAATAAGTATTGCGCCGGATGAATCCAAATCCTATTTAACTATATGAACTATAAAGCAGCCGTTCATGTGAGAAGAAGAGGGCACTGTTTTCTGTCAGACCAGGAAGAAAGGTATTGCATTATTTGCATACCAAAAAAAGCATCAGAAAAGAGAAATAATTCAAAACGCGTTTACGTGTATGGTTGAAGGTGCATCCATAGACTCTAGAGTATTCAAGGAGACTCAAAGGCCCCTTTACTAACTCCCTCCCCTTTCCCTTCCCTTCCCTTCCCTTCCCTCTCCTTACTTTTACATTTTCCAAAAAACATCAAATTCAAAACATTTTTTTCTTTTTTACTTTTTATATCACATCAATAATTTTTTATTATTATTTAATTAAAAAAATCTACTACAATACAAATTTTTTTCACTTTTCCATATAAATTATTTCTACTTTATATCACGTCAATCACTTTCTATTTTCACACAACAAAAAAATTCAATTTAAAAATTCACTTTCTATTTATGGGGAGCTTAAATTTGTGACAGCAAAAAATGCAATTTAAAAATAACGATTATAAAAATAATTTTTTTTCTCTTCTCTATATCAATTAAATATTTTTTATGAATGTACAATGCCCATGTATATTTAGGGAATTACTGTACATTTACAAGGCTCTCATGCATATTTAGGGCATCTACTGTGGGCCGGGAGATTTTTTGGTGTTTTTCATGAAATTTTTTCTAAATATAAGAAAGAGAACCAATATAGGGAATCTATTGCTAATGCTCTTTAGCCTTTAAAATTTTGCGTTTTAAAAAAAAATATCTCATTATCTGGGATTTGAAAAAACATATTTCTACATGTTTCAAATTGCAATTGTCAAACGATTCATTTTCTGTGATTTGATTTAAAATCATACTTTTTGTCTACGAAATTACGATCTCAATTACACCATAAGTTGGAGAGGTAAATTAATGGGATTGCTTCCCTTGTGACTTTCCTCTCAAAAAATAATGTGGGTTCTTTACATTTATGAAGTTCAACTGCAAGAGCAGAATTAGACGACTGCACAGGTATTATTAAGAAGTTGTCATGGAAGGTGGGGGGAAGAAAAAAAAAAGCCCCTCTCTCCTTCATTGATTGGAGAACCCACTTGTTCATGAAGCGTTCTTAAATACCAAAATAAAAGGGAAACGTTTCAAAGTCATTCTTAATGACTTCAATCTTTTATAATTATATTAAGATCCCATTCAATAGAACTGCAACCACTAATTTTGACCTGAAACCCATTTTTAACGTCCTTTGTATTTTAAGAATAATTTAAGGATAACTTAAAAAAGAGTATCAAATTATATGCCGTTTTAAGATAAGGGTATTGAACTAACAAACGTCTTAAATTGAGATATTTAAGTTTTTAAATGTCTCACTTAAGGGTACTCCGTTAGGATTTGCTGTTAAATCCTAACAAAGTACCTAAAATACCCTTATTTTTTTAGAAAAAAAAAAATGCTAGGATCTAAGTGTTGGTTAGAATTTAACGAAATTTGTAAAAATACTCATGCTGGAATCTTTAAAATTTTTTTGCAGGATTTAACAACAAATCCTAATGAAATACCCTTAAGTGAGACGTTTAGAAATTTGAATACCCAAGTTTTAGACGTTTGCTAGTTCAGTATCATTTTTGTGAAGTTATCCCAATAATTTAGGAACCCCTTTTCAAAAGCACATGTTTTTCACATATTCAAGGGATACATGACAATTTTTATACCGAATTGGACCCTCAGAGGAAATTTCTGTCCATATCCATCATGGATTGGGTGACGGCAAAGGATCTTTCAAGCGGGTCAACAATGGAATTACCTAGCCCATGTTAAATCCAGCCCAATGTCCCACTCCAAATCCTTGACAAACTCAAAAACCTATCTTGATGGAGGGAGAGAATTGGGAAAATCTCATGCATGCACTACAAAAAAAATTATTTTTTGCCACTTGCAGTTCGCCACGTGTACGGTCACTGTACACGTGGCGAACTGTTGGCCACGTGCAAGTGGCCACGTAAATATACGTGGTGGATCCGGGTGACACTAACTGTACAGTTGGCCGCGTGTATTTTAATACACGCGGCTAAATGTATTTTTTTTTTTTAAAAAAAAAAAATTATATTTTTTGGGTTAGCCGCGTGTATTAAAATACACGCGGCTAAATATATATATTTTTTTTAAAAAAAAAAATTATATTTTTTTGGGCCACGTATACTTAATATTCTGGAGTCTTTTTTTTTATTTTTTTATTTTTTTTTCCTTCGACGTCGAGAGTGAGAGAGATACAGAGAGTGAGAGAGACAGAGAGTGAGAGGTATTAGAGACAGACAGAGAGTGAGAGAGACAGAGAGAGAGAGAGGTATTAGAGACAGAGAGAGAGACGTCGACGTCGGGAAGGCCGGCCACACGGTGGTCTGGGAGCTGGCCGGTGGTGCGCGCCTGACGGAGAGTTGGCCGGTGGTGCGCGTCTGACGGAGAGAGAGAGAGAGAGAGAGAGCGAGTGAGAGGGAGAGAGAGAGAACACTGCGAGAGAGAGCGAGAGCGAGAGAGAGAGCGAGAGCGAGAGGGAGAGAGAGAGAACACTGCGAGAGAGAGCGAGAGCGAGAGAGAGAGCGAGAGGGAGAGAGAGAGAACACTGAGAGAGAGAGAGAGAGAGAGAGAGAGAGAGAGAGAGAGAGAGAGAGAGGGAGAGAGAGAGAGAGAGCGAGAGGGAGAGAGAGAGAGAACAGAGAGAACAGAAAGAGAGAGAGAATTGAGAGCTTGAGAGAATATATATATATATATATGATATATTTCAAAACTGGTGCAGGTAGGCGCGCGGGACAACTCCCGCGCACCTACCTGCACCAATTTTGGCCACGTGGCCTAAAGCCACGTGGCCAAATTCTTTTTTATTTACATTTTAAATATATTTTTATTTTAAATATATTTTCAAAAACAGTTGGCCACGTGTATTTAATACACGTGGCCAATTGCAAATATAAATATAAAAAATTATAAAAAAATATAAATATTTTAGCCACGCGTATTTATTACACGTGGCTAATTGGCCACGTGTAATTAATATACGTGGCCAATTGCAAATATAAATATAAAAAAAAAAATATATAAATATTTTAGCCACGCGTATTTATTACACGTGGCTAATTGGCCACGCATATTAATACACGTGGCCAATTACAAATATAAATATAAAAAATTAAAAAAAAAATATAAATATTTTAGCCACGCATATTAATTACACGTGGCCAATTAGCCACGTGTAATTAATACACGTGGCTAATTGGCCACGTGGCTACAGTAACGGCTACTGTAGCCACGTGGCTAATTGCATGTTTTTTTTGTAGTGATGATGCATCTTCCTCTCCAGCACTCAACAACTTTTCTAGAACATCAACCTCATCCAAGCCCTCGACCATGATAAAAAATTAGAAAACTTAAGGCACGCAAATTTCTCAAAAGCTCAAGAGGGTGGATTAATCGTTTCCTTTGCAAGGAAGGAGAACAAAAGAGGAGCCATGTCTTACAATCAACTGAAAACAAATTGCAGCTTAGAGCTATAAAAAGAACATGCCACAAGCACATAGATGGCGGCAATTGGACATGCATGAGATTCATATCATAAGAACAACTATTGGAGACAATTTCAGTTCTACAGAGTGTGTCAAACGATAAAAACTCAGTCATCTCCAACTAATTTAATAGGAGGACATGGATAAGAAATCTACTGCTCCTTGTACCTCTTCTCCACTTCCTCCAAGCTCTGAATCTCTTTGTGATACTTACAAATGCGGTACACAGTCCTGCACGCACATTCAAAGACATTTAAAACCATAGATGACAATGAATTGCAGACTCGTAGGACAAGGATACTGGATTGCTGGGCAATTACCAATAGAGAAGGATTGATGCAGCACAGAGAATGACATTCCTTTGAGCTTTGTAGATCTGCAAACCACAACTCAAGGTAAGCTTATGAAAGACTACAGATGTACAGATAAGTCATATAGCCATAAATCTGCATCACACTAAACCACGCTGACATGGGAAACACCCGTATCTTGAAAAGAAAAATAAAAATAAAAAAGGACCCAACATGGCTGGGAACCAGATTTAAACAAGTATGTTTTTGTTATTAATTCTTTTACCTGAAAAAGTGCTATAGTTTTTAAAATCACATAAAAAAAAAAAACCATAGTTCTTTCTAACAATATATTGTTTTCTTTAATAAATTTTAAGAATGAAAATCTCTATTCTCCCTAAAATTACATTTTAAGAACACAACTCTTAAGAATTAGAATTCCATGAAATAAAAAACAAAGTTTCATTTGGTTCTGTTCCTTTCAATTTTCTTATCATTAAAAAGTTGACAAAATTCATGGTTCTGTTTGTTAATATGTTTTGGGGGGTGTATTTTTGTTTCTTATTTGAAAGTGCTCTCATGTAACATAAAAGGTAAAAACTGCTTTTGTATTTTTAGGAGTATTTTGTATTTGGGTTCTTTGGTAATCTTTTTGTTTTGGGAAGAGGAAACAAAATACAGAAAACAAGAATTTTAACAAATAGAGCCCTTGATTTTCCCATATAGGAGGTTGTATATTTAGCGCATTCTGTCTTGCATACGTCCAAAACTGCATCTTTGTATTTAAGTCAATCAACCAAATAGCACATACATTATGCGGCATTATAATAACTCCTTCCATCCCGTTCTATCAAGTGATGCAGAAGCCATAGTTGATGCTGAGTTGTCAGAAGTTAATTGATGGTGCTGGAATTTCTTGACACAGGGAACCAGCACAAGAATGGCAAGAATCGGCATGATTAGGCGTCATTTTTACAAGGTGCAACGTACAGTAAAATGAGCATAACTTTTGCGTCAAAATCTGGCATAAGAACCCACTTCAAAAAGCTTATTTTGGCGCATATGTCCTGGCCTAGGCCTCAAATTCTACTGTTTTCCCCTTTGAATCAGGGTTTGAATGGTTTTTTTTTTTTTTTGTCATTTTAGGAAATATTTCAATTACCGTTTTAGAAGGGATATTGTTACTAGATTTCGCCAGGTTTTTGGCAGAATCCTTGTTTTGATTAGTAGTTTGATTTTGTTCAAGAGTTACTTTCTCTATTTTTGGTAGTTTTTGCTTTCATTTACCTATTTAAGCCCGACTTGTGAGCTTATTTGAGACATTCGACTTTGGGGTAATAATTCAGAATTTTCAGAGAATATCCTTGGTCTACTTGGGGTAACTAGAATTCTCTCAACCCTTTTCGACTTTCTCTTCCCTCCTATCATACATACCTCTAACTTCTATCCCCATTTGTTGCTTCCCTATCCTTACACTGTCTAGATCAATCCTAAGATCTACATGGCGTGACTAAATTTGATAATACCTTTCATCGTCAAGAGTCCATCATAATCTCTTATCATTACAACTTGTCTATTTTTCTTATTAATCCTTTAACATTCCTAAAAAATAAAGTGACATACATTTTCAAAATGGAGAAAATCTTTTTTACTAAGCATATTATTGCAATATCAGAGACCCCTCTCCTCTTTTCCAAAACCACATCCAAAAAGCATGTCAAAAACAAAGAAACAGCATAAATTCTATCATCATCTAAAGAAGCCAATATATTTGACACTGCAGGTTGGGAGACACCTGTCCTAATTAATGAACAGAGAAGTCAAAAAGATTACAATTTTATAGCATAAGGTTCAAGCACACTTAGCGGAAAGAATAATAACAGGTCCCTGATTCAGGTCACAGCTTGATGACTTATTAGTAGGTGTACCAATTTACAATAACAGGTCCCTAATTCAACAGTAAATGAGAACTACAGAAATCAATCATGTCACTACTCAAGGTCTAGAATGGAAGCATGGTTGTCTCCATCATCCCCATTATAGTACATACCCAATTATGCAAGTAACATGAACTCTAAGATTCTAATATTCTATCTTAACTTAAATACTCATATCCTATCTTAAATTAAATTTTCATATTTTTGCCCTTAGATAAGTCTTGACATTTCTCACTGTCTACACATTTTTCATATCCATATGTGGCGTGACACTGTTCATCAATCCATTTTGCATTTCAGTATGGCTAATCCGATGGATGTGTTTTTTGGCCCTTTCTTAGCCATTTTGGCTAAAAAAAAAGGAAATGGCTAAGCCATTGGGAGTGCTCTAAAAGCATATCTGAAGCTAAGCAGTTTATAAAACTTCATGAGGCAACAGGTGTTCAAAACTCTTTCTCAATTCATCATTAACTCACTTAAATGTTTCAATACAGTGCTTTGAATTCCTCAATTTGTAACATTCTTAGTTATTTGAAAATTAATTGCTTAACAATATGAAGCAAAACAAAAATTGTAATATCCTCATTTACGCCCAAGAAAAAAAGAAAACAAATAAAAGAAAGGCCATCAGTCTCAAATCTCATACGGTCCTACCCTACATAGCCTCTACATATATTATAATTTGGGCCTCTTTTTCCCCTATTACTCATGGTACTTGCGAAAATTCAATTTAGAAATTTAAATTTGCGAACAACTTAGTAAAGCCCCGGCAACTCTCAAAGTGCTCCTCATGCTTCCAAAATCTCCGTTAATCCATTACTCTTCCAAAAGTACTGAGACTTACTTCATATTGCATCTCTAACAACAAGTCTTATGGTTATCTCATCTAAAATTCACAAATTTTGAGCATTCTCAATACAATAATAGTAATTTACTCAGAAAAGTATCGAAAGTATACCAATTACCCACTTTCCACAATCAACGAACACAGAAAACATTTACCAAATTCCATTTCCAACTTTAAAAAGAAAAAAGAAAAAGAAAGAAAAAGAAAGACAAGCTTACGGATTTCTCATAGCGGTCTCTCTCAGCAGCAGTGCAGATGTCAGACGTGCACATCAAGCGATGCTCGTTCTTCCAGTAGATATCTGCAAACAAACAAGAATAAAAAACACAAAACTCCAAATCTTCAGAAACCATTTCAAATCCCTTTTCCTCATCACAGTCATCACCCTTTTGGAGACCCAGAAAGTACCCAAAAGACAAACGAAAAGAAAATCAAATTATCAAATTTCGCTAATCAAAAGTCAAATTCTCCAATTTTTCTCATCAACCAAACATGGGACAATCCTCTATTCAGCTTCTGAAAAGCCATAACAGGCGCAAACCATAATAAGATCCGAATTCTCAGCAAACGCAAACAAAATATAATCAGAGAGAAAAGAGAGAGCAGAAAAAAAAACCCACCCAGGAGCTGGAAGCCGGCAAAGGGGACGATGAAGAGCGCAGGTTGCAGAATTAGCGAAATCAAAGATACGAGACGATCCTTGATGAGCTTGGGTGAAGGCAGGGTTAACAGAAGAGCTATGGCGGCCTCTGCTGCAACCACGTACGTCAGTATCATCCACTGCAAAGCCATCTCTCTCTCTCTCTGAATCGGCTTCTTTCTTCTGAGCCTTGAGCTTTCGGTTTCGTTGTCGTCGATGCTTGGCTTAATGACTAAGGTAGAATGACTCGAATACTTTCTAGTCTCCTAGAGGTTCAGGGGGAGTGGGACAGAGTTAAAGTGTCGCTTTCTTGGCCGTTGGATTTGGTTTATTTGAGGATATACACGTGCGACGCATGTGCCAAAGTGTAGGTCCTGCTTTCTTTATTCGGTTACCTCTCCTTAATACAAATGCTTTTTCTTCAAGGACAAAAATTAATAAAATACTTACAAAAAATAAGTAATAAATTTATAAATTTCATAACTCGATCCGTTTATTTACCATCTAAACTATCTATAAAACCTTAATGAAATTTTTGTCCTCCTTATAAAAAGTCATATGAGATAATAAAATATTGTCACTCGTACAAAATGTCATTTCATCTTGACACACGAGGAAAAAAAAAAAAAAAAACTCAAAAAAAGTGATTGGGGTGGCTCCCCCATCTTCACTCTCCACCACTCTCTCACCTGAGTGTTGGGAGTCCAACGCCGCCAAAGAATGTTTTAGGTTGGCTAGACTACCCTCTAATCTAAGGAAGTGATCAAATCACTCCCTTAAAGAATTTTTTGAGTGGCTTGTGCACCTCTTCACCTAGGGGCTATTTGGATATACCTTTGAAAAAGTTTTCGGAGGTCACTTGATCACTTCTTAACTTGGGGGTAACCGACCATTCTTGAGAGTTATCTGACCACCTCATTATAGGGTTTTTCGGAATAGTTAATGTAACGCTCAAAAATTAATTAACTAATAATTAACCTGAGTATTATTACTAACGTAAAATAAGCAGCAGCAATTGGGAATATATATATATATATATATATATATATGTTGTAAAACTAGCTACTAACGTACATTAGTTATATACCACTCCTAGAGCATTTACTAAGTAACCATCATATAATACTATAATCCTTACATAAAGTTTATCACCATTGTAATTTATGGTTAAGTCATGACACTATTCACAAGCACTACATAGTAAATAAGTTCAATACATCCGTAAAATGAATACCAAGTACCAGAAGTTGTTTGGAAAACTACATAGTATGTCCTCAAAGAAATATGAACGATGAAATCAAGCTTGGGCAACTGCATCTACCATCGGGTTTTTCTTGCTCGACTCTTAGGGTTGGCTTCTTGATCTGTAAAACATATTATTTTACAAGTGAAAATAAATATATGTAAATCCATAACTTAGTAAGTAAAACACGCATAATAACATGATCATGAGGTGAGCCCCTTTTATAAACATGTAAGTAAAGTGTTCCATGCATTGATGTTTCAAAACTAGTAAGTTCACATCGACTTCTCTCTTTCTAGAGGGAGAAGTTCCACCTTGTTAGAGGATAAAATATATTCAGGTAAAGAATCCTCAAATCATGCAGAAAATCCTCGTTTTTCTCTCCAATATTTTTCATGATTTCCTCATCAATGTTCCTTGATTCTTTTCAAATTTTATGTCATGTTATGTGGGATGTACTCTCCTTAATTAACCTATATATTGATGTATTTTGTAACAAAAATTATGTAATGAAATTAGTAAAGATGTAGTCCTTTGGCTTACATGTGTTCTTCCCTTCTTCTCATTTCCTTCTCTGTGTTTTGCCTTCTCTTTAATCTTCTAACACTCCTCCTCTCTAGAGTAAGGCTCTTTCATCCTCCTCGTGAGGCTCCACTATTCCGTTGGTGTGGTCTCGAAGCGATGTGGGATGGATTTCTTCCCCCTCCCCTTCCCCTTCCTTGTCATCGTTCCCTTGTTCTTTTTATAGTTTATTTTTCTCCCAAAATTAAAGCTCAGCTTCTGCCCTTCCACCACTCATGGACTGCCGATCCCTGCCGTCGTGTCACCATCTGCATGCCCCTTGCCCCCCATCCATTGCCAATGCACCGAGCTCGGATTTACAATGGATTTCAGATTTGGCTTTCTCCTAGCTCGATGTAACATATTGCATGCACCCTTTCTCTATCCCTTCCACTGACGCGCCTCACCATCGTGTTCTTCGGCATCTTCACTCTTTGCATAAGTCCCGGCCTCCTCGTTGCCTTGCGATCACCACATGCCTCCGCATGGTCCCTATGCGCTTGCATGTAGAGCTCATGCGACCACCAAAACCCTCCCTACACCTCATCGTTGCCGCCCTCTACCGTCGTTACTGTTGTTTGATGGAGCTTTTTTTTTTTTTTTTTTTTAATTTTTTTATTTCTGTTTCTGTTTTGTTTTTATTTCTTCTTATTGTGGGAATCGACCAAATATTATTGATCGTATGTAGACAGAGAATTACAAAGAATAGATGGACAATCCTATCTGACTTTGATACAATTTACAACTCTTAACTTAGTTTGATACAAATTACAACTCTCACTGACTGGCAATATCTTATGATCTTAAGTTGATCATGATCAACTGCTTTAACCTTCATAAAATATGAGAGAGCGAGAGAGAGAGAGAGAGAGTAGTTTACCTGCAGGAGTGCAATGTTAATGCAATTAGAGAAGATGATAGCTAGCTAGATATGAGAAAGAGAAGACAGTGAGGGGAATGAAGCCTGGTCCGAGAAACTCTCTCAAAACTCTCACCATTGATCAGTTTATTGGTGGCCTCGAGCCAGACAACATTCCCCACACCTTCACTTTTCATCCTCCTCCATGCCTAAAATCCTTTGCTACCTTCCACTGCACCACCAATATATATGTATATACACAGTTTCTTGAAGCCAAGTGATATATATTCTTATATATCTTGGATTCTTTGATTGGCTTGTTGACTTTATAACTCACCACACGTGTCAGTAGGTGGCTCTCTTTGTCGTCAAGGCTCCCCAACATTGAGTTATATTATTGCTTGTGAACGCGGCTATTCCATTAAAGAAATGCTCATGCTCATTTTCCATGTTTATTATTAATAATATTTTCTGTTTCTTTGTTATATATAAATATTTATTATGCTTAACAAGATACGTACGTATACATTGATAGCCATTTATGTTTGAGGTCGGCAGCAGTGAAACTTGGTCGGATTCGAATCCAACAATTTACAACTCCATCATTATAAAGTCTATTATTATACTGTTACTCTACACTCTTCAACTCATGGATTTCGGGTATATACAAAAAAATAAAAAAATAAAAAAAAAAAAAAAAAATTGTGCCTGAGCCTATCTAAAATCGTGTACACGAAATTGAATGAGTTGGGACATTATTGGTTTTGGAGCCAACATGACATACTATTCACATTTAATTTGCATTGTCCCCTAAACTACCTAATTGTCTCACCCATAATCGTAGTTCTCTGACCTTGGGTACGACCATCCATGGCTCGCTGCGGGTCTCATTCTACAATAGTTTTTTTTTTTTTTTTTTTTTTTTTTTTTTTTTTTTTTATCTGATGTAGGGGTATGAGTGTCATTTTGAGTCAGGTGTATTGCACACGACTAATTTTTCAACAAGTTTAACAGAAAATTCCATCAGATGGTGTAAGTGAAAGGGGTAGATCGTCTAAGGGGTCGATTATAACTTTTTAAAGTTTGAGAGAACATTACAAATTACATGCAAGTTTGAGAGGAATAAGCGCGTGACTCATTTTTCATCAAATTTAATAAAAAATTCTAATAGACAAGGTAAGTAAAAGGGCTATATAGTCTAACGGGTCAATTGTAACTTTTTAAATTTTAAAAGAACATTACAAATTGATTCATTGAATGCAAATTTGAGAGGAATAATCGTAATTTTTCAGAACAATTAAATTGCATGATGGTGTTGGTTTGTTGAGCCGAGAGGTTGGGTAAGATTGTAAACAGTTGCAAATTAACCAACCTAGGGCTGGCAGAAACCAGAACGTGCATCATTTTTTGTGCATGACGATTAGAACCTTTTCTCTTTTGGTCAAACAGAATATATATATATATATATATGTGTGTGTGTGTGTGTGTGTGTGTGTGTGTGTGTGTGTGTGTGTGTAACAATGTGTCATAATCCATATTGGTGAAGTCTCAAAACTCTTCATTGTAAATGTAAAAAAATGTGCTTGAACAGTGATAGAAGATTGAGATAGCATGCGAAATATCTTTAATTTGAACCATTCATTTTAAATGAATGACCCATATTCTAATGGCAGCCAGGTGTGTAACTAATGTAGATCTCTTTGTCTTGAATTCCTAGCTATTTGGATTAAATTGTTGCATTTGCCGATGGAATTCTGGAGCCTTTTGTGCTTGAAGGCCTTTATGAAGAACAAAAGAGACTTGGTTTTTCTAGAATTTTGGTGGAGATGACTGTTGATTCTGAATTCCCCAGTAGATTGAGGTAGATAATGATGGAATGTGGGTATGATTACTATTTGTGTTGAGTATGGGTGTATATGCGGATACAGTTATTTGCTGTTCGTTTTCATGTTGAAGGAAAAGGTGTGTATGCATGAGTACATTTCCATTAGCAAGGCTGAAGAAAAGTTCTTAAAACAGAAATCTAGGAATCAATGGTTGAAACCTAAAAGAGACCATAATAGTTCTTTCTTTCACAGAATTGTGGAAGTTATGTATTCGAGAAATCTAACTAAACAGTACTTGTGGAAAGACAATGGGGATAAAGTGGAAGATATGGATCAAACTAAAGAAGGCTGGGAGAAATGAGCAATTGATTAGAGGCAGATTACTTGAAGATGGCATTGAAGGGATGGGAAAGGAGGTCAGTGTAGAGGAGATTAGAAAAAAATTCTGTTTTCTATGAAAAGTAACAAAGCTCCAAGACTGAATGGCTTCTCAGCTGGGTTCTTTCTGAAGGCTTGGCCGATTATTAGGATGGATGTCGTTGAAGCAATGCAATCTTTCTTCAGTTCCAGTATGTTGTTGAAGTGAATGCTACAATTATCACTCTTGTTCCTAAGAAACAAAATCCATCTTCTATGGGTGATTTTAGGCCTATCTATTGTTGCAGTGTGGTGTATAATTGTACGTATTTATAAGATTTTAGCAAAAAGACTCATTAGATAGTGAGTTCTAACCAGACAGCTTTTCTTCCTAACATAGAAGTATCTCTAAAAATGTATTACTTGCTCAAGAGTTAGTGTGGGGTTACCATAAAGATAAATGGGAAAGCTCGAGCTATTTGAGAGGATTACTGCTAGAAATAATTCTTTGATGTCAAGAAAGTTGTGTTTTGCTGGAAGATTGCAGCTGTTGTCCTCAATTTTGTATAGCATTCAAGTGAAGGTCTGCACAATTATTGGTCTTTACGAGTAGCATAATTTGTCCTCGGACGCTTCTCAATCCAATATTCAACATTTGTACTGAAAGACCTACTCCATTTCATTTTTGTTGAAGAACTTATTCCAAGGACAGATCAATAGTGAAGAAGCTGATCATTAGCAATTTAGGTACATGCATGTAAAAATCCAGTCCTGGCACCAAATTAGCTATACTATGTAATGTTCACACAAATTCTGCTTTCTTTCATTTTTCTAAATTATGTACTGTCCATGAGTGCAACTAGGATTTCATACGTTCCCCTAGAAATTTTTATCTCTGAATTTTTAGGCTACTTGGTCCCAAATCTATTTTACAAAAATTATAGGGCAGAATTATTAGGCATGCCAAAAGAAAGCAAGCATATTTAAAGTGTTGTTCTGATAATAATATTCTTACATATACAAATGTGTTTGTTTCTGTGTAGACAATAGACATGCTTAGCATTTAGAAAGAGGGGAAATTGCTTGGTGGTACACATAACTAACGTGTCGGATAAATATTCCCAGTTTTGCGAAACATTAAATCGCTCTGGGCACCATAATAATTACCTGCTTTGTGATTCAGAAACCAGATATAACTTCTGATCGTTGGAAACCATGTTTATGTCATGAATTTTACCCCCATTTTCTGACAAAATACAAGTGCCACTTGAACATTTCAACTGCTCCTTTGCTGCTTTGATGAGCTCTTCAATGCTTTGCGGAATCCACAACACAACTCCCTCTCTTCTCTCCTCCTTGGGATCCCATGGGTGAATGGGGAACACTGTGCATGTCTTCTTGCGCATTTCATCTGTTGTTGCCAACAGAAATGTTGTCAACTTACTGAGAGTAGTAGGGTAAACATATGACAAATCACTTAATGCAAGAAATTACTCAGGCTAAGGAGAAGGGCAAAAGATCGAAACAAAAACAGATGACACTAGTACGATTCCCTCATTGGGTAGAATATTTCCTTTTGTTATTATAAGAATGAAAGGATTTGATTTTTCTCCATTATATTTTATTTGATTGATATCCAACTTCCATGATTGTCTGCCTTGACTCCTTTTACATAATGTGCTTGACCTTCTAAGAATATCCATCTTGTCTCATTCTCAACATGTGTATGGGGTCTATTTCCTCAATAAAGTGATTACTAATTGCCTCCAGTTCTTTTTCTTTTCCTAAGCTACTAATTGCCTCTGGTTGTTTGCAATCATATCCTCGATCCATAGCTCCCTCTTTCTGAGAAGGCTCTTCTTCTGGATTTTCTTCAAATCACTTGCTGCCGTCATCACCCTATGGATCCATTCTTTAGTATGTTCAATTGTAGATTTCCATACAATCCTATCGATACAAGAATGATTGAAAAGTTTAGTGACAAGGAATTCTATTTCTCACTGATAGTGTGCATAAGCTTCACATTGTTCAGCCCATGTCCTAAAAGATTCAGATTTTTGCGACAATCAGTTCCCCAAAATAGTATCAAACCCTTATTTTTCAGCAGGTCTTTGGTTCAAAGAAAAAAATAAAATAAAATAATAATAATAATAATAATTTCTATTATATTGTCTGTAAGCAAAAAAAAAAAAAAAATTCAAATTTAATGAAGTACCAACTATTTTTTTTAGCAACAAATTTTTGTGTAACAAAATTCCATCCAGAAATAGACAGTTAATTGCTAACAAGATAATTGAGGATGGTGATGCAATATGTAAGAACTACAATTTTGTTCGTACCTCGAATTTCTTGAGAGCAATCTGATAGCTCGGACAGCTGAGAAGTTCTTGTAACTTCAAGCAGCTTGATCAAATTCTTATTTCCACCTATCCAGGCATCATCAAGTGGAGTATTTCCCCATCTGCATGCAAAAGACAGGCTGACAAAGTTAGTCCAGCTGGCAAAGTTCTAATGGCCGGCAATGCAGACTATATAATTGTCATCTTTCGTCAATTTAATGTTTTCTAACAACAATAGAAATTGAAATTTCTTTCAAAGTAATTTTTAAAGCTTAAAGAAATATCAACCAGAACTTTATTTCATCATGAGGGAAAAGTATACACCATGATATTACTATTTTTAATACTCATCCAAAGATCCATAGTGTAAACAACCATAAAACCCAAATATTGTTGATTGTGATGCCAAAATCAGGATGAAGGATAAGCAAAAATATATTTAATGCATACATCAAGCATATCATAACACGTAATCAATCAAAACAACTTCCTTGCTGCACAATCTTATATTCTGCACTTGCAAAACTGTCAGAGGCTCAAAAATGATCATGCTTCACCCTTGTCTTAAAAACCACATAATTATTTAAGTTATACCTGTCCTTTGACAAAACACTCGCTCCTGCTTCTAGAAGTAATTCTGCCATTGAATATAACCCTTCTGAGGCAGCAAGGTGAAGTGGCGTTCGGAGATCATAATTTTTGGCATTTGGATTAATGCCACTAGCCAAAATCCTTTTTAGAAGATCCAAATCCCTCCTCGCAATAGTCATACAAAGAAAATCACCAGCATTATCAATATTAAGTGCTGCCCCTGCCTTAACAAGTAAAGAAGCTACTTGATCGTGCCCATTCTTGATGGCTTCAAGCAAGGGAGTGTTTCCAAACTTATCTAGTACACATGGTTAAACAACACTAATTACTTGATCGTGCCCATTATTTAAATTAATGGACAAAGATAAAAAGAAAAAAAAAATTATCGAAAAAGTGATTTTAGAAGCCTTCTATACATTTGATGGTGAAAGATCTTTAATTAGATAATATCCATTTCATTCAAACCCCTTTTTTCTGCCACATCACCATTATAATTTCAATTTTTTTTATGATTTAAATTTTCGTCAAATGCTCTAATTTGTAGCCTTAAGTTTCAAAATATAGCAATATCCCCTTTTTTTGTCCTCAAGTTTGTTGAAAATTGTTTGCTATTATTTTGTGTTGGAAAAACATTTCAGAGTTTTGGTAGTGTTGGACTTTGAATTGGAACTAATAAACTAAATCCAGTTATTCACCACGAACAGTGTGACACATAAAGGTGTCAATTAATTTGGAAGGGAAAATAATCTAGTAAACATTTAGCCCTAAGGATTCCGACCCCATGTGCCCTTGAAATTATGTTTTATCTTGCAAGGGGAAATGTGTTCGGGAGCCCACAAAACTATGGACAGAATGACAAAGTACAGGGGCTTGGGCTCACCTGCCCACCCTTGATGGTAATCAAACTACAGGTCGTGGAAAAGCCAACCTGAAATGTTGATGCCCACTCCTTGCTCAACAAGGAAAACGACAATATCTTCATATCCTTTGGATGCAGCAATATGCTGAAAAAAAACCAAAAAAACAAAAAAATTAAATATGAGTATAACCCATACCATAATTTGTTTCATTCCTAGTAATTGAGGAAGGGGGGAAAAAACAAACACCATAATTAAGATGTTTCACAACAAACTTCACAATCTTCAACAAAAAAATATTATGTTTAATTCCCTTTACATGGATAGCGACGTTTAACAATCTGCAGTGTTCTAGCTTTTCTGATTTTTTGGACTTTTGTTCCTTTTTTTTTTTTTCCTCCTAATAGGGGGTTTACTCTTGGATACTTCTTATGCTCTAAGGTGGCACTCCTCTATGCTTTTCTAATGAGATTGAATTACTTAATTTTTTTAATAATAATAATAATGACAAAATAGACACGGGGCACAAATTAGTTCCAGCTTACACTAAAGTAGACTTCAAAGTTAAAATTCATTATAGATAAGTCTATAAACCTTAGTTCTGTCATAATACCTTGATTAAAAAAATTTGAGTTTAAAATTATCACTTATGAAATATCATTTCAGAGCGAACATGTTAACATGACTGGCATAACCATATAAATGCATCAATTAAAATTCACCAAGAGAACATAAAATCACAGGCATACATAAGACATATTGACATGAGGCTCCACTTCAATAACTAGGATTTACAAGAGTGATGTGTGAGAGTGACAACTGCCCAGAATGACATGTAAGCCTGATCTCATCAAAAAAGGTTGTAGAGAGGTTGTACCTCCCAAGCAATGGGTAAAACGTCCGCTAAGTTACCCTCAATCTTAGCTAGTAAGCCAAGACCTTCAAAGATGCCCAATATGGCTTGACAAGCTTGTAGGATTTAGGGAAGTGAAGTAGGTCCTATGCATCCTTGTAGAGAGTTAGCAACCTCCTCAGCAACCCCACACCTCAAATGATCCCTAGGTTTAACTACAGAGTGAAAGAGACAGAAAGTGTGCCAGACATTAATACAACATTTAAAGAACTTTCTTATAGATTTACTAACACAACTCAAATCACCATGAACTCATGCTACAATGTTCTTTCTTGTTCCCCTATCGAATCCCATTATTCTTACTCTTCGTCCATGCTACTCACATGTCAACTCAATGAGCTCCCCACATTGACTCCTCAGCACTCCACTCTAAACCTCAGTCCACATCACTTCTCGAAATCCTCCAAGATTTGCATCTCTAAGCAGAAATGATGTCATTATGTGTGTGAGATTCCTATATCGACATCTAGAAGGATTACTCTAAAGAATCAAGATGTCAGTGGCTAAAAACAGTCTCAAAGACCTAAAGGCCTATTACTCTCTCAAAAGCTCTCTCCTTTTGTGTCGTCTAATCTCAATGAAGTCCTGAGAATGAGATGTATACGTACACACACACACACACACACAAAAAAAAAAAAAACCCTAACCTCAGTTTGGAAAACTTCATTCAAAATAGGATACAAAATCTTTGAAATATTTACTGTCTTCAAATGGGAAACAGCGTGTTCGAACAACATTAGTTATGAAACATCACTTTTGGCTCTCGCATTCAAACGGCTATCTATCACGCTTTGAGTAAAACAAATCTAACATCTGTTTGATTCGAACAAGACTTTGAACTCACTTTGAACAAAACCAATATGAAATTTGTTTGGTTCAAATGAAGCTTCAAGCACACTTAAAAAAACTATAATCTGTCTAATCATGTTAAAATGTGGGTTCCAATGTGCTTTAAACGTTGGTCCTTGGTTGAACTTTTCTATTTACGTTCAAACGAGATATTGAGCACGAGTTTCGAAAATGAAACTCTTATGTTTCTCATCCCAAGTCCATTATTCAAACAACACTTGTATAGTTTGAACACTAGTGAACAATCTTGTAAAGTATCAAGCATTTTTATTTTAAAAATACAAGCCCCTTCAACTTTTTCACACAACAACTTAACCCTAAGTAATGAGTAGTCATGTCTAACTTCCTAAAAGTCAAGTTTTAAGTTTCTAGTCCACTATCATAAATATATTAGATCCATTCATAGCTCATGTCTTCATGAATACATGAAATATGCCTTGAATTAATGAAAGACATGACTCACTAAACTTGGAGTTTAAACCAATTCAATGAATTCATACGCGTATATTTGTCTATAAAATTTACTAACACAACTATGGACTTAACAATCTAATCAAATTCTAAAGTACTTCAAATTTGTACCAAAAGAACAGCAAATCAGCCCCTTGGTAGCTTTCCTTTCCTCCCCAAAGTATGCTTCTCGTAAACCTATGAAGCTAAGGAGGGAAACAAATGGAAGAAAAAGATAACAATTTCTGCTGTATGTGTGGAGCTCCCTTCATCATTATAAACAATGAAAACCGTCCTGAGAATTTGTGCATACTCTTCTTTCTAATGATGTTAGAGCAAAATGGAAATTCAAACACAAATCATTTTATATCTCAAAAGATAGGTTGATGCTCTAGGACATTTTTTATTTTTTACTGGACAAGACATAAAAGGTCTAGTTTCGCTTGTTAGTTTTAGATCTTCTATTCTACCTAAAAGCAAAAAAAACATTTTTTTTGTTTTTCTTCATGTAGCTTAAATTTAAATAGATTAGATGATTGACGAAACTCTCCCTTATTTAAAAATTTTAAAGAATGGAAGTTTCCAAATTTTGTCATTGAGATAAAGTCAGGAGAAAATAGTACTAAGTTGTTAAAATTAATTAAAAAGATCAGTATGGTATTCTAGTGCTCTATTTTATATAAAAATATATATTAAGAAAAAAAAAAAAAAAAAGTTAAAATGTGGCCAGAGCCTTCTAAATTCCATACCAAAGGTGATCTTTCATTATAATCCGTCTTATTGGGATCAGCTCCTGCTCTAATCAAACGTTTCACTCGATAAGAATCTCCATCATAAGCAGCACAATTAACCTTCATAGCCAACTCTGATTCACGCTGTTCAATATACAATGTAACATCTGATTCCAAAATCTTGCTCTGAAGATTGGAGTCCTTTCCCTGTCATTGCTAAAATTGTTAGAATATTATTTACTGACTCATGAATTCAGATTTCTAACTAGATAAAACTAGAGTTCAGTGTATTTTTATGTAAATAGAGAGCAAATTTCCACAACTGACACAACTACTCTCTATTCAAATAGAAGGAGAAAGAAAATTGATATTTCCAAGCTCAGTTTACCTCAAGTAGGTTGTTCACAATTATCCGTCCATCAGAAAAACATATCTCCAAGATTTCTTTAAAACATTGTTTATCAAGTCGCAAGACTCTAGATAGTTCACGAACTCGAACTGTACAAGTCTGAGGAGTATTACAAAGAAAAGAAACCTCGCCAAATGAGCAATGTGCTTGCAAACGCATAAGATATTCTTTTGTTTCATCATCTTCCACCTTTCCTATCTCCTCCTGTAGATAATATAATATCCATCAAGCCTACAATTCAAGAATATATAGATACAAAAACCCACAAAAACAGAGGCTTGCGTCTAGATATACTAATTTAAAACTTAAACATGCAAATAAAAAGAAAAGATATCCAATAAATAAATATATTTTAGATATTCTTGAGATTAACAGTCAACTATATATTTTTATGGTTACATTCTAGGTTTCTTAAAATTAATAATCCATTATAACTTAGAGATATTTTAGAATGGTTATATGCAGAAGTCAATATGTTGATTCTCGAGATAAATATGTAATAAAAAAGTAAAATGTAATCAACACTCCCTGTGCTTAGACACATTTCTGTTCACACTTCCTATGTTACTGATCCCACCCCAATGCCACTAATTCTTCTTCCTTTGGAAAAAAGCTTTGGGATCTATAGGGAGAAAGAAGGGAATAACGCTAACTAGAGAGAGAGAGAGAGAGGTGTTACGGGTTATCAAAAAACTTGAATTAATGGCTAGTATGGATATTCAAGACTTTATTCTTCCATCTTAACCTACTGTGATTGGTTTCTTGGTAACATCTTGTTACTCTATAAATAGGCTTCAGTCAAGTTGAGATCTTTACTTTTAAAAAGTTATAATTTTTATAGAATAAAAATTAGTAAATTATTTTGAGGTGGCCATATCATCTAATACCATATATAGAAAATAAAGATGCTATTGCAAGTAAACAAACAAATAAAAAGATAAACATATTGGAGTTTTCAAGCATTTAAAAAAGAAAAAAGAAAAATCCATACCACTTCGCCATGACATATGATATAAAGTTGATCTATTACGTTTCCCTGTTCTATAATCACTTCTCCTGGAATGAAAAACTCTTCATGGACTTTGATTGCCTGATAAACCATGGAATGAATAAGAGTCATTTCCACTGAAAAAAGCTAAGCTTCTAATGTTATCACTTCTGTTTTATACGAGTGAACATTATGAAGAGATATTAGATAATTACATTATAGAGAGAGCAAACAAAATAAGGAAACAAATATAATAGAAACTATTTATTCATAAAATTATATCCAAACACAAAACAAGGCAATTAGGATACTTCCAACTAATAGTCTACTTCAACTACATTCAGGTAAAACTAAAAGGTCCTTAAAGCAAAATAAATGCATTGAACAAAATTTCTAGACGTTGATGCTCTCATAGCCACCAGAAAGCATGGAGAATGCAGCCTCATTTAATGTACCTGCCATTTGGGTACCCACATTTTTTATAATGTGATACTAACTCTTTAAATACAAACATAATAAATAAATAAATAAGGCATACAGAATGCCCATTACAACGAATTAATTGATTACTGCTCAACTCTTGGAATTTAGATGTTGATGGACATTTTAGAGTGCCATTTTATTTTAAGAGCAGTACACTTGTTGCCAACATTCAGATCTTCACTGGTTAGAAAAATTTTCATTTGGTAACTAGTCTTATGAAACTCTATTTAGCTTTGATCTAAAATATGGTGCTAATGCAATGGAGATATGAATCTTTGGACAGTAAACTCTAAAATAATTTATAAACTTCAATTATATTTGATGTGTGAGTGAGAAAGATACATTGTTAAAGACTTTTAATTAAATTTGATGTGTGAGTGAGAAATACACTTTCTATTATCTTTTTTATATTTTTTGCAAGTAGAGTCAGCTTGCCATAACATTCAACCTCCTCTTATGCCCTTTCTTTTCACTAAGTAATTTATAAAGTAGCACATTGAAAAAGGAGGCACCTCTATAGCACATAGGAAGCATACAAGAGAAGCTCCAAAACATGAATTGAGGAAAAAATAAAAAAATAAAAAATAAAAAATTTGGCCACCAGTGAAGAAGGAAGAGAAGATAAAATACCAAGAGGACAGTGTTCTCAGCAAACTTATCTCCAGCGTCCAAGCTCAACCAATTGAAATACCCTACTACTCCTCTCCCTCCATATGGAGCACATCTAGACATTTCCTACTACTGACATTGGCTTCCGAAACACAACATCTCTGGCTCAATTCATCTGCTCAGCATCCTGCCACAAAAGTACTCACCTCCTATTCCCCTCCATTAAACATCTGTTCTGCATATAATCCACTAGTTTTCACAACGAAACTCTGTTGATCTCCTACCAATTCAAGACAACTCTCTCCATCCTTCCCCATATTTGAAATCCACTACTCTCTGTCAGAGGCTAGCCATCTCACTCTTCCGACAATTACTTTTAAGATCCTCAGCTTCCTCACTCCCAAACTGCCAACTTGTAACTAAAACCTTATCCTATTGAAACAAATGATTTTTAAACTCATCACGTTTCAAGCTGTAAAGAGCTCCTTCTTCAAGTCGCTCAGCCCCTATACCAGTATATGGACAACCAGATAAAGCAAGTCAGAAAACCTTTTTTTTCTTTTTCTTTTTCTTTTTCTAAATAAGTAAAAAAGCAGGATCCATGCTCCTTCTTAATTAGTGTGATCTTCCCCCTACTTTTTACAATTACTGCGTTTTAAACTCAGAAACCTTTTCTCACAGCTCAATAGTAGTATCTGGTACTGGAATAGCCTTAAAAGATGAATCCAGTGGGAGCCCTAGGTAAGACATAGGCATGGAACTACCACATGTAAATAGACTATCTACATTTTAAAACCATACGCAACGTACCTTTCTATACTAAAAATTGTGTTGACCAAATGGAGATAACAACAAATGGCATTCCTCTTAAATAAATTATACCCAACCGTCGAAAACAGAAGTAGCATATGATTCAAGACGAACTTGCGCAGAGAGCTAATCATGCAAGAAAACTCATAACGTTCAATTTCCAAAATGTGAATTTTAAGTAAGAAATCAAAACCTAATCTAGAACAACAAAATTGAGTTGTTACAGTAGTGCTTGCAGTGAAAAACAATTCCTAATAGCAATTCCAATGAATTTTGCATGTAGAAAGTTAAACTGGGGCTACAACTCTCTGCCCTTGAAATGGAATCCTTGGCAGTAAGGAAAACTGAGACTTCTAAAGTCAATGGATGTGATCAAGTTCGAAGAAATCATGTGACTTTCAACTTTAGAAACAGAAAAAGTAAGCTGAATTTATTGGTGTTCAACCGTTGGAATTCATAGTATACTTTACATATAGAACATGATGGCTTACAATTTGCTTGATGAAACCCAAAGAGCACCCCTTGAATATAGAAGCTTCTCTAATATATGGCTCATATAAGTTCTGTGAAATCTGCATAGAAAAAAAGAAACGAAAAGAAGACAAATTGTAGTACAAACATAAAATTCAAGCACTTCTATTAATTCATAAAGCATCATAAGAAAAACAGGTACATGCAATGAACAATATAAAATCAACGTCTAAAACATTACAGCATGAATTCTACCCTAACTATTGGGTCAGGCACTCTTCTTCTAACTTATCCCAGCTCACAAAATTAAACTAGGTAATTGCGGTGATTCTGAGAAACATCTTCCACAATTATTTGCAATCAGTTTGTAATTTCCCAATTGAAAATTATTTTCATAAAGGAAATAAACAGATTTAGTAAAACTTATTAAACCATCTGATGAGGCCAAGTGATACTTCCATAAAGACACAATTGTGAAAGATTAAATTTCATTAATGAAGTATGTTGAGGGAGGAGTCATCTAACGGGAAAAAAAAATGAAGACATAGAGGGAGAAATGGTCCCTCAAGTGATGTTCCGAGAATATTGGTATCATCATTCATCTCTAGTCTTCACACCATAATTGGATCTAAGTCAATGTTTCCTTTTAATAATAACCAAAAAAAAAAAAAAAAAAAAAGGCAAGATTTTGCATTTAAATTCTGAGGTCTACAGTTTTAGTCCTACATATTGTGAAACTCCACAATTCACACTGAAAAGAAAATGTCATCATTTAGATGAAAAACAGGCAATATTCAATGGCATGGATGTGAAGCCTTTTACACAAGATGGTGGCAAGTTTATATTTATGGGAGAAACAAACTTACCCCTTCTTTTATGATGGTAAGTTACACAACACACACCAAATTGATCTCGAGGCACATGACCTTATCCTTCACCATATTCTCATAAGGAGAGTAAATGCCATTTGAGCTAGAGGTAATAATAAGCCATTTGTACTAGAGGTAATTAGCACTTTCTCATTTATTTTTATTTTGATAAATAATGACATGTCATTGAAAAAGCACATAAGGGCGCAACCCTAGTACATATGAAGTACTCTCCCATTTATTTTTAAGCAATAGTGCGCTAAACTTTATAAACAAGCATCAAATTTTCCTATTCAACCCAAAGTCACTAATATTCTAACAAATTCCTCCAAAGTTAAGATTATTGCATGTTTCAATAGCTTCCATGGTCTATACATTTGAATTACAATTGAACTCTACAAAAAGAAACACTTGACTATTCATTTGTACCCTCACATCCTAAGATTAGAAATTAATAGAATCTCAAATATTCGACAAACACTTGCATCTGAAGAAGAGAGGCCTTTCTGCATGATAACCTCCAACTCTATCGTTCATTCTATGGAAATTACGGGAAATCTCAGACGATCATCCCCACTCAGAAACTTTTATGTCCCTTATTTCACAGCCAGAGACATTCAATCTCTTAATTGGTCTAATCCTTCTCACCAATCGTCATTCAAAAAATTGCAACTTAAGGTATGGGTGAAAGAGAAAATCTTGCAAAATCAGTGGGAATCATTGATATATGTGTTCATTCTATATCTACATGGTGAAAAACAACTGATATAACTTCTCTCAGTGATAACGATCACACAAATGCACATTTACAAAATGTAATAGATGAATAAAATAGTTTTGAAAACCATACTTATCGAGTAAAGCAATATGGAATTTTGAGGGAAATATCTACCACGAAAGCTTATTATATCAAGCATGTAATTGTTAGGAAGTTGGCCAAAAATTTATATCAAGTATGCCACATGCTATCCCCACCCCTCCCCACCCCTTTCTTTTTGCAGGCTCGAACTAAATTTGGGTTCTACACATGTAGAACAAAAGAATTACCAGAAATGGGAAATAGAAAGACTTGAATCAAAACCTCATAGACAAAATCTAGCCTCTTATATCATGTTAGAGAAACATCAATCCCAAAATCTTAAGCTAATAAGTAGTAAGCCAAATATTTATATCAAGCATACCACATGCTAAGAAGAATGTGCTAAACCGATGGTGTATAGGCAAATGAAAGTTTTTCAAAACCTTAGTCCGAATAGAGGCTGGAACATCCTGAAGTAAAGCAACTTCGGTGTTGCTACGCTCATATTGTAACCGTAGATGACCTTTGATCTCCTTACTTGTTTGTCTATCAAGCTTGTGTTTATTCATATATTTGATAAGGTCGGCCATTTTATCCCTAAACTGTTCTGTCTTTGATCCTTTTACTATCAATGCTGCCATATTACCAAGCAGATAAGCACCAAGAATCATGTCAAATGATACATAAATCATAATGAATATCATTTCCCTGACATTGACTGCATGTATTTCTCCATAACCTGCAAGTAGAGCATTTTATCAGCACGTACAGTGAAGCATCCCAAATCTGATATTAGAAACTCAGAATGAAAAAGCACTAATTCATACGGTAATGAGAAGGGACCATTGTCAAATTTTTAAAAAAACATGTACTATGTTAGATTTAATTAGAGAAAACCTTCACGATGTAGCACTGCTTCATATAAAAATAATAAGGAGTCATTTTAAACAATTTTTGAAAATAGACATACTGTTTTACATGTTCATAAGGAATAACCATTATGGCATACAGTAGAAAAGATGAGCTCTAAACTAGAGCACGAACTCGCACACACACTCATAGTAATCTTGAGTGTCATTTGTACAAATAATCAATAGCTTATTAGTTATATCTGTTTATCTTCAAGAGAGAATTATAGACAAGCATACCAAGAGTCGCCATGGTAACAATGGCAAAATAGAGAGATGTTACATAACGCTTCCAAAGATCAATCTCTCTAAAGTGTGAATAACTGTAGTCACCCATCTTCAAACTTCCTATCCATGTGTAACCTTCCTCGGAGGCAGGCAAAGTGGTAGCAAGATAGTAAAAGATGCAGGCAGCCGTATGTGTGCAATAGAGTTCAACAACAAAAAGTTTTGCAATTCTCGTAGCGAGGTAATTTAGCCGGATATCTTTCTCCAACTTCTCAAAAAACTCAGTTACTCTGAGTGCTCGACTCAGCCTAATCCACAATAGGTACCTGACTGGCTCTTTTCTACCAGAAGCCTGATTAGAGAAGTTGTGTTCAAATCATCATATATAGAGTTATTGAGTTTAAAAATAATTGAATAGAGATACCCCATAAGCATCTTGAGGAGTCAATCCAGAATAAAACAACTTGTGACACTGTAATTTACCACAAATGATAAGGAACAATATAACGTTGTTGATGATAAAAGAAAGAGTCCTGAATTGACTATCTTATTTGTAACATATCCTTTTCACTTTCCATTTTCTTTCCTTTTTTTTTTCACTTTTTTTGGGTTTCTAAATGCCTCCCTTCAAGATAATGCATACTAGAGCTCTTGTTGTGGAATAAACTTAACATTGTATGTTAATGCCATAGATAATCCTAGAAACTGTTTCTCCTTATTGGAGGTCATTAGAAATTCAATCCGAATGGAATAAAAGAAACGGCAGACCAAAACCAAAAAGTAAAAATTAGTGTACAATACCTTGTAGATAGCATCCCAGGGGAAACAACATAGTAAATCAACAAAGAACCGAGACTTCAAGTACCTATAGTCAAGAAAATCACGAAGCATGAAAAACCCAATGGTGTTTTGCATGGTTAATTACAGCAGATTAAAAGTAGGAAAAGAAGAAAACAGCTACCGAACGGCAATGAGATTGTGGTCGTAGACCATGCGGTAGGAGTGGGTGTCGCGATAGGCGATGAAGAAGCGGACAACAATGTCGATGAGGAAGGCGAATTGGCCGGCAATGTCAAGGAGGAAGAGGTTCTCGGGGAGTCCTCGGAAGAAGCCGAACTCCAGGGGCGTGAAGAAGGAGGAGTAGACCGCACATAGTAGAATGAAATGCGTCCACGCCACGTACCACCTGCGTTGCTTCCCATCGTATTAAAATGAATTTTGAGTTCATTTTGGATTGCGGTTTCGTAGATTAAGGTGTAATTTTAAATTAAATTGTAAAAAATGAATCATTTAGCAATTACATTTTTAAAAAATTACGATTTAAAAAAGCAAAAATCTACTTTTTCAAATAGCAAGTAAGGAGTGTTTTGTTGAAAACACATAATTTTAAAAACCAACTTGTGATTTTAAAGATCAAACAACGATTTTACCAAACGCTTAACTGCGTTTTTAAAAATTACTTTTTCAAATCGCACATTTTAAAATTGATGTTTTTCAATTGCACTTGTTAAAATCACAAACCCAAACAAAATCCTTCCATTCTCGCTATTTATACGTTTTTATTCCATTATTGTTTGCATTGCTTTATCATGGCTACTTTGTACAAGAACCACGAATCTTTGGGTTAAATGCCTACTTGCCTCCTGTGGTTTGCAAACTTTATTTTTTGCCCCTTGAGTTTTAATTTTTATCATATGTGGTACCTGTGGTATGGAAAAAGATGAAAATTGTACCTCCGTCCATTTTTCCATCCAAAACTGACGGAAATCCTTGTCAACACCACGTGGCACCATTCAAAATGCGACACGTGGCCACACTATTTTTTTTAAAAAAAAAATTAAGGCTTTTATAAAAAATTAAAAAAATAAAAATAAAAACGTAGTGGTGGCCCAAAAAAGGTGGCTTAGCCACCCTTACAATTTTTTTTTAAAAAAAAAAAAATAGTGTGGCCACGTGTCGTATTTTTGAATGGTGCAACGTAGCGTTGACGTGGATTTCCGTCTGTTTGGGATGGAAAAATGGACGAAGGTACAATTTTCATCTTTTCCCATACCACAGGTACCAAATATGATAAAAATTAAAACTCAGAGGACAAAAAATAAAGTTTGCAAACTATAGGGGGTAATTTTGTATTTAATCCTGAATCTTTTATAATTTTCTTACAATTAATTATTATATGATATGAGAATATTAAAAAAGAAAAAAAAGAGAGAGAGAGAGAAATGTAGATAATAGATTAAAAAAGTATATTAAAAAAAATTAACATAAGTATTTCAAATATAATGATTGTGTAGTGGATATATATAATCTTTACTCAAATATTTTATATGTAATGTAAACGTGGTAAAGGTTGAAATTACTTTTTTATCTTATAACTATTTTATAATGTTGATGTGATAGTCTTAACAAACTTTTAGATTACTCTTTTTTTAACCATGACAATCTAATGGTTAATTATGAATGTCACGTTAACCTTGTATAATAATTATATATATATATAACACTACTCTTATCCTTGAGATTTCTTTAGAATTAATTTACTGATATCCCAAATTCATGCTATATATCATCAAGAGTAATTTACCTTAGAATTTTTACTCAAGGTAGACAAAAAATGGCTAGTGCACATGGGGTGGGGAGCAGTGAATGTCCCCACCCCCTAGAATCCAATTCCATGATAGCCATGTGGTAGGTTGATTTATTGAGTACTAGATTCTATTTGGTTGGTTGATTTATCGATGCTTCAATAGTATTAATTTTTGGCCAATAAAATATATTTTTATATAAAAAATAATAATAAAATAATAAAGCTAAATCCTATTCAGAAGATTTGATGCATGGATTATTACTTACCCAGAACTTTTTGGGTAATAAAAAATTACAAATAAGTTTATGGACGCATCTTATACTTGAAAATTTGATGAAATGAGCTAATAATGTCACGTCAACACCAACAATGTTGCGTCAAACATTTTTTTTTTATAATAATAATAAAAATAAAAATAAAAATAAAGAGTGTTCGGACAACTCCCAAATTAGCTGAAGCATCCCAAGGCCATGGAATTTGGTTTGACCAGTTTGAGAGTGATCGAACTACCCCCTTATTTTTTATATTTTTGTTGTTTGTTTTATATTTTTTTTATTATAAAGAACACATGTCGCAATATTATTAGTTCTAACATCACACATTAATAAATTCTGTCAAATTTTCAAAGAAAAAACTACTTCTATTTCTTCTTATATATCCCAAACAATTTTAAGTTACTTTTTATTACCTATGAAGCTATTTGCATCTCATAAGTTAATGCTTATCGTTTCAATTGTAATTTTGAAAAATAAAAGGAAAATAATAATAATAATAATAATAATAATAATAATAATAATAATAATAATAATAATAATACAAATAATAATAAATTTCAATAATTTAATTTAATTTAATTTTTTAAAAAAAAAAAAGAAAAGAAAAAAAAAAGAAAAGAAAGAAAGAGGGTCATTTGTCTGAATTAGGTTTGCCTCAAATTGCCTTTGACAATTTAAGATCTCAAATTCTTAAATCCTAACCATTCTTTGGATCTAACAACTCATATTGTGCCAGCTGTTAACCTGAAATAAATGCTAAAATAATTCAAAATAAACTCATAAATATATAGACGAAAATGCCCTTCAGCTTAAAAAAAATTTAAAAACAGCTATATCCCCGGCCAGCGGCCGGAATTCGGTCGTTCTCGGCTAGAACGGCCAGATCCTAGCCGTTCCCCGGCCATAATTGCCGGATCATTGGCCAGCCGGCCTAAATCCGGTCGTTCCCCGGCCATAATGGCTGGATCCCGGCCGGCTGGCCGAGATCTAGCCGGATCTAGTAGCTCTCGGGCCAGAACGACTGGATCCCAGCCGGCAGTTCGAATCTAGTGGCCTAATCTGGCCGAATCTAGCATCTCCCCGGCCAGAACGGCCGGATCCCGGCCGGCTGTTCAAATTTGACAAAGGAAGGAACTGATCCTGGCTAGCCAACCGAGATCCGGCCGTTATGACCGTGGAACGGCCCGATTCTTGCCAACTGGTCGAGGTTCGGCCGGGATCTAGCCATTCTGGCTGAGGAACACCGAATTCCGGCCAGCTGTTTTTGAATTTTTTATGCTAAAGGGCATTTTCGTCTTTATATTTGTGAGTTTATTTTGAATTATTTTAGCGTTTATTTCATGTTGATAGCAGGCACAATATGAGCTGTTAGATCCAAATAATAGCTAAAATTTAAGAATTTGAAATCTCAAATTGTCAAAGAAATTTGAGGGGATCTTCATCCCATGTCTATGCTCATGTATGAAATCTCAAACAGCGATTTTACCAAACTCTTAACTGCGTTTTTAAAAATTAATTTTTCAAATCGCATATTTTAAAAATGCTGTTTTTCAATTACACTTGTTAAAATCACAAACCCAAACAAAATCCTTCCATTCTCGCTATTTATATGTTTTTACTCGGTTGTTGTTTGCATTGCTTCATCATGGCTACTTTGTGCAAAAACCAAGAATCTTTTATAATTTTCTTACAATTAATTAATATATAATATGATAATATTAAAGAGAGAGAGAGAGAGAGAGAGAGAGAGAGAAAAAAATGTAGATAATAGATTAAAAAAGTATATTAAAAAAAAAAATTTCACATAAGTATTTCAAATATAATGATTGTGTAATGGATATATATAATCTTTACTCAAATGTTTTACATGTAATGTAAACATGGTAAATGTAGAAATTACTTTTTTATCTTACAATTATTTTATAATATTGATGAAATAGTCTTAACAAACTTTTAGATTACTCTTTATTTAACCATGATAATCTAATGGTTAATTATAAATGTCACGTTATCATTGTATAATATATATATATATATATATATATATATATATATAACACTACTCTATCCTTGAGTTTTCTTTAGAATTAATTTACTGATATCCCAAATTCATGCTATATATCATCTAGAGTAATTTACCTTAAAAATTTTACTCAAGATAGACAAAAAATAGACTAGTCCACATGGGGTGGGGTGGGGTGAATGTCCCACCCCCTAGAACCCAATTCCATGATAGCCATGTGGTAGGTTGATTTATTGAGTACTAGTAACTATTTGGTTGGTTGATTTATCGTTGCCTCAATAGTATTAATTTTTGGTCAACAGAATATATTTTTATATAAAAAAGTATTAATAAAAAAATAAAGCTAAATCCTATTCAGAAGATTTGATGCATGGATTATTATTTATCCTAAACTTTGTGTAATAAAAAATTACAAATAAGTTTATGGACGCTTCTTCTATTCAAAAATTTGACAAAATCAACTAATAATTTCACGTCAACATCAATAATGTTGTGTCAAGTATTTTCTATAAAAATAGAAAAAAAATAAAATAAAGAGTGGTCGAACAACTCCCTAATGGCCTAATTAGCTAAAGCACCCCAAGGCCATGGAGTACAGTTTGGCCAATTTGAGAGTGATCGGATCACTTCTTTATTTTTTATTTATTTTTTGTTTGTTTTATATATTTTTATTTTTTATTGTAAATGACACATGTCGTAATATTATTAATTCTGAAATGAAACATTAATAAATTTTCACAAAAAAATAAAAATAAAAATAAAAAATTCTACTTCTATTTTTTCTTATCCCAAACAATTTTAAGTCACTTTTTATTATCTATGAAGTTATTTGCATCTCATAATTTAATGATTACATATTCAATTGTTATTTTGAAAGATGAAAGGAAAATAAAATAATTAAATAATAATTAAAAAAAAAAAGAAAAAAAAAGAAAAGAAAAGAAAGATGATGCTCATGTATGAAGTACACAGGATGAGACGCCAGAGAGAACCACACACAGGGAGTGAGTGAGTGAGAGAGAGAGAGAGAGAGAGAGAGAGAGAGAGAGAGAGAGAGAGAGAGAGAGAGAGATGGTGCATATATGCGTACCAGTTATCGAGGTGAATGATAAACCGATCCCATCTGGTTCCAGTCCGACCGGCGTCTCTTCCAAGCCCACTCCCAAAACTCAACTCTTTTCTAAACAACGCCGAATGCCTCTTCCACGACAGCTTGCCGGGGTCTCCAAGCTCTCCAACCTCATATCCTTCATCTTCCGACTCATCATCACCGCCGCCTCTTCCTCCTCCTCTCCTTCCTCCGCTACTCATGATCGATCTTCCAAAACTAATCAAGATATCGTATGAGAATCAAAGCTACCCTTTCTGAAACTGATTGGAGGGACAGATAGCTAGCTTGCTTGCTATTTCTTGTTTTCTTGAGAGAGTGACATATGAACAACTGACAGCAACGTTTTTATAGTATGATTAGTATCGGTGTGATTGACAGCAGTGGAGGAGAAGCTGAATCCTATCTTTTATTATTCTGCTAACTTTGTTGGGTGCATTATGTTGGAATTTACAGCAGTGAGATTATGGCGACAAAGAGAATCACCAGACTTAAAAGTCAGATCAGTAAAAGCCTGAGTGGGCTATATTCTGTGGAATAGGATCCTTTCCCTCTCAACTCTAATAAAATTAACCCTTGCATGCATGGCTTTAACTCTCTATCTATGAAGCTAACGAATACCCATTAAACCTTAGTTTATGATTTTTGTTTTGGGGGGGGGGGGGGGTGATAGTTTAGGAAATTTACTGATCTCCATGACTTTAACCTTTTGTTTATGAAACAAAAACATATGCCAATAACCCTTGGTCCTGGGAGAAAATCTCTTTCATTTTCTCACTTCCTTTCAACCTCCCTAATAAAGACAAAACATCAACCACACTTCACTCTTCCATTATATATCATACTATTTGGCAAGGAAAAGGCTTCACCAAGTCCATCCTTGTCCCTTGTTTTATATTCGATCTCATAGTCATATTCCCTTAGTTTCGACACACACCTTTGTTGTAATACAGTAACTAATTGGTGGTCAGCAAGAGTTACGAAAACTGCTGGTATATATATATCTCTTGTCAATTCAATGGAACCATTCTATACAACATCACTTAATTTTCTTCATAATTGACTAAATTCCATAGTCATTTTTAGGAAGTCACAGAATATTGGACTCAATGTCCTTAACCAATGTATATACCACCCCCAACACTATAGTGACTATATATATCACAAATTCACAGTACTTTAAGGACATAAAAATCAGTAGTGAAATCGTTAATTAACTTGCACATTTATAGCCACTGCAGTACATTGTTCCTCACTTTGTAACTGGTCTCCATTTGCTACCTTCACATTAATCTTTTCCGTAAAAGAGATTGAAATGCAGAGAAACTCATTTCTTGATTCATTACAAATGTGGCTACATGTATATATACAACTTAAATTTCAAATTTGACTAAAACACTAAAAGGAAATATATTACAAGTGAATATCATGACGGTAGCCAACTCTTCTTTTCTTCCCTTGTGTGTTCAGTAATCCCGTAGTGTAAGGACTGTGTCTGCTCATCATTAATTGGCTTGATGTCCATGGCAAGTATTGTCCTGCTGATTTAGTTGATTCTTGCCTTTTATGTATAGTTGACTTGTCTTTGATATCATGCTGCTTTAGGAAGCAGTGTAGGTGTGATGAGGCTGCATTAAACATAATTGACTGATCAATGCAAGGCGGATTCTGACTTACTGATCTAGGCACTACTTGCCTTGCATAAGGTATCTGCTGAGGCAATAGTTGCCTTGCATGGAATATCTGTTGAGGTAGTCTCATTTTGGTAGCCTGCTGTCTTGCCAAATCCTTATCGCTTGAAAAGTAATCTTTAGTATCACATATTGAAGGCATGCAATCATATATTGAAGGCATGGAATCTTTGACAATAGCTGGCACAACAGCTGTGTCATGCTTGGCATTCGTGGCAGCCATGGTCATCAATGCATAGACTTTAGGAGTGGTACACGTGGCAGCCTTAGGTAGATTAGGATCTGTAGCTGTGGCAATCGTGGGTGTTGATACAGTTTCCAGCATGGTGACGTGTTGCCTGATGATACGCCTGATGATTTGTCTTGTTCTTCAAGATCTGCAAAATAAAAAACAACTGCGTCGGGGGGTGCCGACGATCCCCCTCCGATGCCTAAGTCAGAGAGTATTGATTATGATTTTTTAGAGAAAAAAAACTGCTTGAGATAATTGAGTCCTCCTTTATATCTGTTATAAATATGTATTTATAGGCTGAAAAATAGCTACGAACCTGATGGCTGGACCTACTATTATTTAGGGCCTTAACTGTGGGCTGATCATGGGCCTGGTGGCCCACAACCTTTATGAGCAGATAATTTCCCTAACAGTTACCCCCCGATTCCCATGGTTGACTTGTCCAGCTAGTCGGGCATCGGGAATCTTCTTTGTACTTGTAACTGAAGTTACTTTTGTTCATCAGTATTGAGGGTGCAATGTCGGTCATTAGGCACTCGATGCCTTTCGAACCGATGGAGGAAGTTGTTCAATTTTCCGAGTTTCCCCAACTGAGGAGGATAATTGCCAAGTAGGAAGAATCTCAGTTTCTGTGGATACTAGTGACAATATTGGGATAGAGATCCCTGTATATCTTGCCCATATATGCTTTCGGGACCAACTTGATGTCGGATCTGCGTGTGCTCTTCTTGTATTTATTGGAGTGGAGCTTCCTGAGATGAAGTATGTTCCCCGCCTAGGGGTCGGGATACTCATAAGATTCTGACGACCGGTCAGGTTCTCTGGTTTCGGTCGACCCGACTGAGCTTCCGGTTCGGCCACGGACCTGCACAGTTTCGGGTGTGTGCCGACAACTGGTGACTTGATGGGTGTTGACTGAACTGACTGGCTCCCAGAAAGACAGAGGGTCTTTTACGGAGCTTAATGTATCTCAGGCTCGGTAGATAGTGTTGGCTGCATAACTGTATGCTGCTAAGGTTGAGAAGGGACGAACAGTGGCCGGGAAGCAAGATGTAATCAAGCTGCAATAGAGTGCTGAAGACCGACATAAAAGATTTCGAGGGAGTTCCTTCCTGGTCAGTATACCCGATGAGGTGGCATCTGAACTCGCCAACTGAGTCGAGGGTTCTTCTCGGATATTCCGATGTTGGGGCGAGCAGGCCCGTAACTCCTGGAGCGGTAAATTCGTTCCCGACTTCTGGGCCCCCAACTGATAGTATTGGGGGTAATTGTGAAGAAGAATTGGACAACTTGTAAAATGAATATTTCTCTTTGACGAAATCTAGCTGATGTTAAGACTGTTTGAGAGAAAGCCGATCAGGAAAAAGAACAGGCCATAACTTGGAAGAAAGTAGTTCTTCCGGTCACGGAATTCGAGCGTGCATCTGGCATAGTAGAGTCCAAGCATGCGTTCGCGGATGGAGAATCATCTGGGAGTTCCTTTTTGCAATTTTGGTTTTTGAATTTTGTTAAACTTTGAATAACTTTTCCTAGCCCCCTTCCTTTGGCTGCGTCCCTTCTAAGGCGTGTGCTTCAAATGAGGATTGCCAAGCAACCGACCCAGGCCATAGCTCGGGAAACCGTTCTTGAAGTTCATACTAGGGACTCTCCCAGGGCTACGCGAGATTCGAGCACAGTGATGATTTTGCCCAATTTCCACATAGCGAAAGAAACTGCTGAGGAACATGTGTCCAGAGGGGAGAGAACTCTGACTCTCCTCGGGAGGTTGAAGGGCTGTTCATCAATCGATTGCTTCTCGTCGAGTGAATATTGCCGCACCGAAGCGCGAGAATGCTGACAAGGAGAGTGTCATGGCCGGTGAGGCTGCAAAGAGGCTTCTGCCCGCTAGGGGCGAACTTATGCTTGGTTTCATGGGCCAAGTGAAGAGTGTATTTAACCATCAGGAGTATGAATCTTCGGAGGAGCATATATCCACAAGGGATGCTCCTAGTGTCGAGCGTGTCCCAGAAGAATCTTTGTTTGATGCCGAGACGAAAAATCTTTGTTTTCTCGTTCTTTTCATTCGTTGTCAAGTCGGTTGTGTTGTGGTGAAACTTGAAAGTTCATAGATGTTAATCCCACGCCGGAAGTTCGAGGGGCCTAGATGCAAGTTGGCACCCGAGGTAGAGCAGGTGAAGAAGGATGTCCGGGCTCGGGACCAATAACTGAGTGTTCTAGATTGACTGAGAGAGACTTGGGATCGGGAGCTCGAGGTTAGCTGGAAACAACGAGAAGAATTGCAAGGTCGGCATTTGACTGAGTCGTCTGAGTTATTTTTGAGGGTGTTCATTATTTGACCGAGGTACCTTACAATCCGAGGAAGGTAGCTCATATATGTGACCGAGTTGTCTTTCAAACCGGTTGTATTTGAATCATTACCAAGGGAAATAATCGGAGTGACTTGGTTGTCTTCCCGAACCAATTGTATTACAAATCGAGGGAGAGCACTTTGAGTTGATCTGGTTTGAGTGGAACCGAGTAACCCTCGGTGTTACCGAGGGACACGACCAGGTGTATGTTCCGAGCCGGTTATGTTTCAAACCGAGGGACAACACTTTGAGTTGATCTGGTCTGAGTTGAACCGGGTCACCCCTCGTGCTACCGAGGGACAAGACCGGGTGTGTGTTCCAAGCCGGTTGTGTTTCAAACTGAGGGAGACAACACTTTGAGTTGATCTGGTTTGAGTTGAACCGAGTCACCCCCCGTGTTACCGAGGGACATGATCGGGTTTATTGTAGGGGTTGCCTCCCCATGTGGTTTGTTGTAGGGGTTTCCTCCCCGTATGGTTTGTTGTAGGGGTTTTCTCCCCGTATGGTTTGTTGTAGGGGTTTTCTCCCCGTATGGTTTGTGCTAGAGCCAGACCCCTGAAATTTGTTAGAACAGATGTATATATATTGAATAGTGATTAGTTTGCATACCTGAGTTGATAGACTGATTTCCAAATATCTGTGGTTGTTGGCGTTGCAGCACAGAAATGCACTTTGAAAGCACAATTGTTGTTGATTTGATCTGGTCTAGTTTGATCTGGTTTGATTTGAACCGAGACATTCCTTAATGACTTAGACAAATTTGGTGATTTGTTTGAGTCATTGTTAAGGATATGACCGGTGCGTGCTCCGGGTCGGTTGTATTTCGAACCGAGGGGAGCAACGCTTTGATTTGATCTGGTCTGAGATAAACCGAATCACCCCCCGTGGTGCCGAGGGGCATGATCGGGTGTGTGTTCCGAGCCGGTTGTGTTTCAAACCGATGGAGACAACACTTTGATTTGATCTGGTCTGGTTTGATCTGGTATGAGGCTTACGGCAGCTCTGGGCTTATGGTGGCCCGAGGCTTACGACGGCTCAGCTTCGTGCTCGGACGTACCGATGCTTTTGCTCGGGATTGCCGGGTTTGCTGGAGGCCATGATGAGGCTCTGCTCGGGATTGTCAAGGCTTTTGCTTGGGATTGCCAAGGCTTATGTGTGCTCAATGCATGCCGAGGCCTTTGCTCTGGGGCTCGAGTCATGCCGAGTCTACTCGAGGCATGACGAGACTTTTGTCTTTTTCTCCTTTTGAGCTTTTCGATGGAGTTCCTGTATCAACACATCACCATAAGACAAACAGATCAAAAATATAAGTTTGGACTAGATGCTTTGAGTGACCATTGATTCTCGTGAGGTTTTCATCGAACGAGGCGACATGAAAGCTCCTTTGTGTGTTGTACAAGCTCGGGGTGATGTAGCCCCCTTCCTCTAGCGCCTGTGGAGAAGCTGAGAACCATGGTAAAGCAAAATTAGCAATGATGCCCTGTCTTCTAAAGAATATTATGGGTATGGTGAAGTTGCCTAGCCATGTTTTGCTCACGAGCGGGCATTTTTTCAAAATTTTATAGTCTCGCTTGATAGAGACCTCTGGCCCAAAATATTAGCCTTGCATGCGTCTTAAGGGAACATATGTATGCATATATGTAGCAGAGTCTAGCAATTAGCGATTTATTAGTGCGAGAAAACATGTAAAATTGCACTGAGATTTAATCATGCGACTTGATATATAGTCTTCTATTTTAATCATATTTTTATTTCACCGGGTTGGTACCCCCCAACATTTATACTTAGCTAATTTATAGCTAAGTATGAATGTTTTAGGGTTTTGGTGTTAGACTGTCGAAAGAACAAAGTGTGGCTAAGTATAAAAGTTTTCGAAGCCTTCTATTTTATATTGCTTCGTTTTCGTGTATACTAAAATAAGTAATGATGTGTTATCATTTTTTGTGTTGCGATGAGAAGCCAATTTTTTATGTCTCCGATCAAGATACATTTGACTGTTCAAATTTAATGCCTCTCCATGACAAAGAATTGCTAAAAATCGTGTTTCTTGAGTTATCAAGTGTTGTGAGTAGACTAGCATAAACGAAAACGCAAAGAGTGAACTTATCTTGATATTCTGGTGAAGTTGTGCATTGAGGCTCCTTGGAAGAGGCCCTCGAAATGAATCCTCGGATTGGACCCTTGGCTCAGAATGCAACCTCAACTCGGAATGGATCATCGGTTCGGAGTGCAAACTTGACTCGGAATGGATCATCAAAAGGAATGCACCTTCGGCTCGGATGGGATCCTCAACCCAGATGGAATCCTCAGCTTGGAACGGACCCTCGGCTCGGGATGATCCGTGGCTCGGATGAGATCCTCAGGTCGAATTGGGCCCTCAGTCCGGTATAGAAAAGCATATTTTAAATTGAGATTTAAAATAGAGTAGAGAAGCACAAATACCACATGTTTCTCTTTTACTTTACCTCTGACTACCTTTTAATTATAGGTATCAAAAGTAAAAGTTAGATAACATGTACAAATCAAGATTTCAGCTTTCATTGCTTTTGATACGTGACCTGCCCATTCCACATCATTATCTCACTTCTTTTCAGGAAATAAGTACTAAAAAGAAGCTTTTAACATCATGCCTATTGCCTATTTTTTGTCTTTATCTTAAAAGGGAGGAAATATCAAAGCACTTATCTGCGATATATAGTGTCTCTAGACCGTGAGTGATAGCATCATGCCTCTCTCTAATAATATATTCAGCAACAATTACAAGAGCCGGAGGATTGGTCCGAGAATTGTGTGCTTGCAAGTTCAACATTCAGAGATAAGAGAGGAGTTTCCACTTATCTGGTGTTGACGCAGTTGTTGGGATATTTGCGCAATTTTGAGAAGTTCCGCGGTAACCTCCGAGTTAAAGAAGAGTCTCCTTTAGGCGTTGGAGCTGTACAAAGCTTGAAAAAGAGCAACCGAAGAAAGAAGACACAAGATCCGAATTTCCTTAAGAATTGCATCGTCATAGTTTAATGACAACTCTAGCTCGTTGATAAATCTGGGCTCAACGGCTGAGACAGTCTCTTGTTTGTCTGAAGTTTGGGACACCGTGATCAGAAAATAAAAAACCCAGCTTGTCCAAGTTGTGATATGGGCTTCAAGATATCAGAGAACTATCTTGGGCGATGATTTCATTAGCTCCTGATCTTTTTCATGCCACCAATACCAGATATTTTAAAGGAACCAAGCGACAGAGAGGATTATATAATATAAGTTGCTAATTATATAATATAAGTTGCTAATTATGATAATATAAGTTGCTAATTACTTTAAAATGAAAAGTAAAAACTTATCTCGAAATAAGGGTTTCATGATATGAGAATTAGGTTGACCTGGGGACACACACGAAGCACAAGTGCCATTTGCTTTGGGGTGAGCAGTTCCTGCCTTGATTGGAATTACTTATCCGTCCACATGGCCCATTGTTCTCGCTGCCTCATTCCATGGCCCAAACCCAAAGCCTGAAAAATGCTTCCCAAAAATCAACCTTCGCCCACTTTGTACACGCTATCAACAACGACATGAAAGAATCTTCTATTGGCTATGGACAATTCTACGACTCCATGAACGTCGAGGCCGGTGATTAGGCGGTGGAGGCTCCATTGGATCCAGACTTTGCTGCTCGAGAAGAACCCAATCTAATTGCAACAGTTCTTCACCAACTCAAACAATAAAATCTGAAATTTTGCTGACAACTTCCCACCGAGCAACGCAGAGCAGGTTTCGAAACTGGAGCAGTAAGGATATAAAAATATTGCTTACTGACTTGGCGATCATCAAAGACTAACTGGCAGAGGCGAGCACTGTGAGTGAAGGTGTAACGCTGATCCGGGTCTGCGGAGAAATGTAACTTGCTCGCGGGAACAGAACAGTACGTCGTTAGGGAACGACCGCGATTTTGTGGTTGACTGGTGGTTCCTCGGGGTTGTGCGAGCCTCTGTAGGTTGCTGATTTTGTTCTCCAGAGCACCGAATGGCGTTGTGGACGGAGATGGAGTTAAGCACACGGATTGCCATGAACACTAGTCGAGGCTCTCGATGTCACCTGCCCGGGGGAAGCCGACATGCAGGGTAGCCGCAGCGGATTCGGTGGTCACGGTGCTGGTCGATGGTCTCGGAGTCAGAGGAGAGGATCCAGAGCTGAACCTTCGAGGTGGCGGATCCTCCGTCACCTAGGTCGGCGTCACTGGCAGTGAGTCCAGATCGTGACATCTCCGGCGTCAATCAAATTGGGTTGGGTAGACCCATTGGTTTTTCCTTCTTTTTTTTTTTTTAGGTTGGGCCGACCCGTTGGGCTTACCGAATCAGGCCTGCTCAGGTTAAGAAACAAACTGTTTTACCCGAAGTCCCCTGTCCCTCAACTGCTCACATGAATGCGCTGAATGCGCTGGTGCCTCACGTTCCTCAACTGCTCACACGAATGCGCTGAATGCGCTGCTGCCTCATGTTCCTCAACTGCTCACACGATACTGCCACCTGGATAAGAGTGAGGCCCTGAAATGTCGAGTCAAGCCCGGATCTGGCGGATGCACAACGGCTGGCGTCGCCATCGGTTGAACCTTTCGCAAGGCTGGTGATGGTGCAGTGAGGATGATTCTCATTAAAACTAGATTAGTGGTTGTGCATCTATCGGTCTGCATGTCCTGTCCTGCAGAGATGTCGTTTTTCCCCGTTCTTGCCGATAGAGATTTACATCCAAATGACGTCATCATGTGTGTGTGCAGACCTGATGAAGGAAGACACGAATTTGATGTGTGTGATCGCGGATTGGGCATCATGATCATCGAATCTGAGTCACCATTCGGGATTTTTTTTTTTTGCAAGAAACGATTAGTCGTTCCCACAGACGGCGCCAAACTGTTGATACAGTTTCCAGCATGGTGACGTGTTGCCTGATGATACGCCTGATGATTTGTCTTGTTCTTCAAGATCTGCAAAATAAAAAACAACTGCGTCGGGGGGTGCCGACGATCCCCCTCCGATGCCTAAGTCAGAGAGTATTGATTATGATTTTTTAGAGAAAAAAAACTGCTTGAGATAATTGAGTCCTCCTTTATATCTGTTATAAATATGTATTTATAGGCTGAAAAATAGCTACGAACCTGATGGCTGGACCTACTATTATTTAGGGCCTTAACTGTGGGCTGATCATGGGCCTGGTGGCCCATAACCTTTATGAGCAGATAATTTCCCTAACAGTGGGTTTAGTAATGGTGTCAGCGTTAGGTTCCATGACATGTGGTGCTGCCATATGACTAGAGTTAACATCCCCCCTCAAGGTGAAAGGGGATGCAATCACCTTCAACTTGGATTGCAAGAAATGAAATCGAGCAGTGGAGAGACCCTTTGTAAAGATATCTGCAACTTGATCAGCAATGGAGATAAAGGAGATGAGAACATCTTGATTGAGGACCTTTTCACGGACAAAGTGATAGTCTATCTCGATATGCTTTGGTGCGGGCATGAAAGACAGGATTGGAGGCAAGTGCAAGGGCACTGACATTGTCACACCAAATCACTGGAGGCACCGGCAGAGGAACTTGAAGCTCACAGAAAAGCATTTGGATCCAAAAGAGCTCGGCAGCCATAATGGCTAAGGAGCGATATTCGGCTTCAATGCTTTATCGGGAGACAACAGGTTATATCTTAGCACTCCAAGAGATCAGGTAGTCACCAAGGAGGACAGCATAGCCAGAGGTGGAACGGTGATCGTCCGAATTACTAGCCCAATCAGAATCACAGAAGGCATTGAGTTGAAGAGAGCTTTTGGAATAGAAAAGGCCATGATCCATAGTGTTTTTGAGAAATCTGAGGACATGTTTAGTAGTTGTCCGATGAGTAGATGTAAGGTGATGAAGATGCTAACATAGCTGACTGACTGAGTAGGCAAGGTCATGGTGAGTCAGTGTGCAGTACTGCAAGCTAGGCTCCAACCAGACTTCGATATTCACTAGAATCGGGAAGAGCTGCACCATCAAGTCTAGAAATTTTATAGCCAGATGCACAAGAGGACTTGGCAGGTTTAGCCCCTGTCATATCAGTCCGAGTAAGAATATCATGCACATATTTGGATTAACATAAGTGAAGGCCTGCAAAAAAATGAACCACTTGTATACCAAGGAAATAGCTCAATGGACCTAAGTCTTTCACTAGAAACTCCTGCTGCATCCAAGTAATAAGTGTAGTGATACGGTGATGGTGAGTTCCTGTGACAATAATATCATTCACATAGATTAGCAAGAATACTCAAACAGAACTAGAAATGTAAAAGTAGAGAGAAGTGTCCATAAGAAAGGTTGTGAAGCCAAGTTTCAGGAGAAATGTGGACAGTCTGGTGTACCAAGCCCGAGGGGTCTGCTTCAAGCCATAGATATCCTTATGGAGTTTGCAGACATGATCTGATTTATGTTGATCAATGAACCGCACAGGCTGCTCCATATACACTTCTTCGGATAAGAAACCACGGGAGAAAGTATTGGAGATATCAAGTTGTCGAATAAGTCAATCTTGAAAAACTGCAAGAGCTAAAATGAGCTGGATTGTAAAGGGCTTTATGATCGGGCTAAAGGTCTCAGTGAAATCAATGCCAGATTGTTGTTCAAAGCCCTTTGCAACTAATCATGATTTGAATCTTTCAACCGAGCCATCAGCCTTCCTTTTAATCTTGTAGACCCATTTATTGTGAATGACATGCTGGTTGGGAGGTCTAGAACAAAGAGTCCATGTGCCATTGGAGAGAAGTGCCTCAAACTCAGCCTTCATAGCAGCCCGCCACCTCGGATCAAGAGATGCTGTGCAATAGGTAGATGGTTCAATTTATGGAGCAGTAGTGTGATAACTAAGTAGAGGATACTTAGTGTGGAAGGTTTGGAAGTCAGGGAATTGCTTGGGATGGAGATGGCCAGTTTGAGATCGAGTGATCATGGGATGCGTAGGAAGATAGGGAGATATAGTTGGAGCAGCAGGGAAGGTAGGCTCTAGAGAGGCTGGAATGGGAGCAACAGAAAATTCAAGCTCTAGAGAGGCTGTAATAGGTGAAGAAGGCAAAGATGGAGATGCAGGAGGATCAGGGATAGAAGGTTCAGCCAGAGAGTTAGAAAGGGAAGGTGAAGCACATTCCTGCAGAAAAACAGGAGGAGTAGGGCCCGAGGAGGAAGCAGGATTCGGTTTAGTCAAAGAGGCAAGGGAAAGTACTGTAGGGGGCATAAAGGGTACATCAGAAACATGGGAAATAATAGGAAAAGGAATGGTAACCTCACCTATGGCTAAAAGCTGAGAAGGCAGAAGGGCAACACCATGATCCTTGGCAGGGAAGTGAGTCTCATCAAAGACAACATGGTGAGACAAGTAAACCTTGCTGGTGACTGGGTCTAAGCATTTGTAGCCGGCATATTGATAACCTAGGAAAATGTATGGTTTAGACTTAAAATCAAGTTTATGTAAACCATATGGGCGCAAGAGAGGGTAGCACAGGCATCCAAAAACCCGAAGTCTGTGGTAATCAGAAGATTTATTGTATAATTTCTCATAAGCAGATGAGTGATGAAGAGTGGCAATAGGTAACCGGTTGATGGTATGAACAGTAGTAAGAAAAGCATCAGGCCAATACTTGTTGGAAAGATGGGCATGAGCTATGAGAGTTAATTCGGTCTCAAGAATGTGTCTTAATTTTCTTTCAACAATGCCATTTTGAGGACTAGTATAAGGGCAGCTTTTCCTGTGAACTATACCATGATTGGTGAGAAAATTTTGGAACTGGGAAGAGGTGAATTCACCTCCTCCATCAGATTGCAAATGTTTGATGTGAGTGGTAAAAGTGTTTTCAACAAGGAGTTTGAACTTGACAAAGGTCTTATAAGTTTCTGACTTGGTGCGAAGAGGGTATATCCAATTGAATTGAGAGTAATCATCCACAAATATCACATAATATTTCTATCCACTCATAGACAGAATAGGGGATGTCCAAAGATCAGTGTGAATCATCTGGACAAGTTGAAATACGGGTAGATGCATGAAATGAGAGTTTAGTTCCTTTACCCAATTGACAAAATGAGCAAATAACATCTTAATTAAAACCAGATTGAGAAACATGCAGTTTATTTCCTTGGACAACACAAGTTACAACATCAGAGGAAGGATGTCCTAGCCTAAATGCTAAACCATAGATGAAGTCTTTATTCCAAGCTTAGCTGTAAATGTCTTGCTGCTGCCTTGATGAGATTTTTTTTCCCAAACCTGAGGCAATACATCTCGTTTTCACTCCTCCCTTCCAGTAGTAGCCTGTAAGTCTGAAGATCAAAGATGTAAAAGTGAGTGCAATGAGAATGAAATAGCAATCATTGTCAATGCAAAAGTTTTGGATAGAAAGGAGGTTAGCAGCAGCTTAAGGGCAATGTAAAACATTGTTAAGAATGAAATTATTATGAGACGTATTAAGAATAGTTGAACCAGAGTTGGCTATGTCAATGGTGGATCCGTTTCCAACAGTAATAGCATCATTGTTCCGAAGTGGTTCTTGAATGTTGAGGTTGTTAATATCATGAGTGATGTGTGCATTGGCTGCACTATCAGCATACCACTCTTGATCATCGTAGACTGAGTTTTCAATCATAGCTTGCAGTTGGGAGGGTGGTCTCCTACCCTGGAACGCATAGTCCATCTTGTGAAAACAGTCAAGGGCTTGATGTGATGTCTTGCCACATATCTGACAAGCAGGCCTGGATCCAGTGTTGAAAGGAGGTCAGAAATATGTTGCTGCTTGTGGCCGTGGAGAGGGGTAACTTGCTGAATGAGAGTATCTTGAGGGATGAGGAACAACATTGTACCTGAGAGTTGGAGCAATAGCATTAAATCTGGATCCAAAGTTCCTAGAATAAGGCCTTGGTCCCTAATGTCCATGGTATCTGGAATGAGGAGGTCTTGAAGCTTGCTTCTAATTAAACAAAGCATAGGTGCTAATATCCATACTCTTGGATTGTTGCTGCTTAAGCAACATTTCGTGATTCAACAACTCATCTTGAAAATCCTCAAAGTTGAGTTATTTGTCATGGGTCATGATGGATATAGTGGTGATAAAGCTGTTAAAGAGAGGACTTAAGCCATTGATGAGATAGGTAATTAAATCTTCATTAGGAATGGGCTTGCCAACGATAGCCAGTTGATCTGAACATTCTTTGGCTGACTGGATGTAGCCAGAGTAAGTCTTAGAGCCCTGATTAAGACTCTGGATTTGCTTCTTCAGATTTGCAATGCGGGACTTTGATTGGTTGGCAAATTGGTTTGCTAAGGCTGACCAGACAAGTCGTGAGGTCTCAAGACCATAAATGGTGGAAAGCACATTTTTTGATAAGGTGATATTAATCCAGCATTCTGGATTAAGAATTTGCTTGCCACTATCATCGACTAAGAATTGAGGAGGGCATGGATCAATTTTATCAACAATGCCCATGAATTTTGTGCTGTGCAGAATGGAGAGGAATTGAGTGAGCCAGCTAAGGTAGTTTGGTCCTTCTAGCTTTTCATGAATCTCGGATAAATGGAAATTTTATTGATCAGACCTTTTCAATTGTAGCCAATATCTTATTACGAATAATTCCGACAACTTTAGGAGAAAAAGAGGTATTCACCTATTACAGAGATTGTGCGATTTGATATTTTTTTTTCTTTACTGCTTTTAGTCTTCGAAGAAAGATACATTATTTGGGAGAGAAAGAAAAAAATTATGGAAATAAATCTACACTTATTGTGAAGGTGAAGTTTGTAAATAAAACAATTCGATAAGGTTTGGTGGAGGAAAAGCAGCAGAAATTGGTGTGGCAATAGGGTTAGTGTTTGAGGAAGAGGATGCAGTCATTGAAAGAACAAAAGAGGTTTGCTGGGATCGGTTTTAGGCGTGTGCCAGAGTAGGCTCTGATACCATAAAAGAGATTGAAATGCAAAGAAACTCCTTTCTTGATTCATTACAAATATAGCTACATGTATTTATACAACTTAAATTTCAAATTTGACTAAGACACTAAAAGGAAATATATTACAATTGAATATCATGAAAGTAGTCGGCTATTTTTTTCTTCCCTAGTGTGTTCTGCAATCCCTTAGTGTAAGGACTATGTCTACTCATCATTAATTGGCTTGATGTCCACGGCAAGTATTGTCTTGCTGATTTAGTTAATTCTTGCCTTTTATGTATAACTGACTTGCCTTTGATATCATGCTGCTTTAGAAAGCAGTGTTCATGTGATGAGGCTACATTGATCATAATTGACTGATCAATGCTGGGCAGATTCTGATTTACTGATCTAGGCACTACTTGCCTTGCATAAGGTATCTACTGAGGCAATAGTTGCCTTGCATGGATTATCTGTTGAGGTAGTCTCCTTTTGGTAGCCTGCTGTCTTACCAAATCCTTACTGCTTGAAAAGTAATCTTTATTATCACATATTAAAGGCATGCAATCATATATTGAAGGCATGCAATCATTTACAACAGTTGGCACAACAGCTGTAGCATGCTTGGCATTCGTGGCAGCCTTGGTCATCAATGCTTGGGCTTTAGGAGTGGTATGCATGGCAGCCTTAGGTAGATTAGGATCTGCAACCGTGGCATCCGTGGGTTTAGCAATGGTGTCAGCCTTAGGTTCCATGACATGTGGTACTGCCATATGATTAGAGTTAACATTCTGTAGTCACCATTAGAATCCTTACCTTCTTCACAATTGAGAGATCCATGAAGTTAAAAGTTATTCCTGAATCACTAGACTTACCAACACTTGCCTTTGAATCCTTCCCACTACCCTCATTGTATTAGGAATTGGAAATATGAAAATAGCATGTATTGAAATTTCAGGAACTTATGTTCCGTTTGTTTCGGCGTAAAATGATTTCTAGAAAATGACTTCGGCATTTTCCGGTAAATAATAGTCAACCGGAAAATGATTTCTGTTTGACCAAAAATGCTTAGTAAATTTTGGAAAATGATTTACGCTTTTTAAAAGCGTAAATCATTTTCCGAAAACGCCAGACGCATTCAACCCCTATTAAACAACACAATCGACCATCACCGAAATCTTGCCGATACCAAAATTCGACAGCATTCAATCAATATCGCCAGAATCCGGTCAGCCCAGATTCCAGAGACCGTATTCCGGCCGGCTGGCCGGATCTCGCCAGAAAATCCTAGCCAGAACGGCTGGCTGGCCTAACAAATCGGGCCAGAACGGCCGGCCGGCCGAATCCCTGCCAACTGGCCGGGATCTGGCAAGAACGGTTGGATTCCAGCGGTTCTGGCAGATTCCAGCCATTATGCCAGAGTCCTGCTAGTATGCCAGAATCCGGCAGTTTTGGCCGGAATCTGGTAATTTTTGGCCGAAATCCGGCCACTTTCGCCAGAATCTGGCCAACCCAGATTCCGACGAAACTGTTCGAATTCCGGCCTTTATCTTGGATTCTGGCTATAGTAGCTGAAATGACGGAATCCAGTAAAAGTGGCTGGACCTGTCGATCAGTGACGGAATCTCATCTTCAATAATTTTTATATTATTTTACATTAATATTTATATGTTTTGAATAAAAATTGATTTTTATAGGTTAATATGATTGAATAAAAATATTTGTGATTTTCCATACGCGCCAAACACCGAAAAATGCTTTCGACGAAAAATATTTTCTAGAAAAATGACTTCTCTGAAATCATTTTATGACGGTAACCATTTTACATCGAAACAAATAGAGCATTAATGAATTTTGCTACTTCTTGTCCCACCCAAGGCCAGCTCTATATATATAGAAAAAAAAAAAAAAAAATTAGGCCATTGCCTAAGGCCCCAATTTTATAAAGCCCCCAGTTAATGAATAAGCTAGATTTTTTTTTTTAATAAAAAAAAATATTTGAAGGCTTAATTATAGTAATTAATAAGTAATTAAAAAAAGACATTAATATCATTTAATTCTCCAACATTCCATTCTTGAAATAAGTCTTAAAAATTGATATTAAATAAGAGAATCAAATAATATATATTAAAAACATTCTTAAATAAAATCTATTTTCTAACTTTAAACATTTTATTCTTGAAAATAATTGAGAGAAGGAAAATAATAATAATATTCAATTATGTTGTGGGTAGAGGTTTTTTTGGGCCTTGTAATGAGCATTGAGCAGCCAAAATTTGAATCAGAATTTAAAAAGACAATAATTTTACATCCCATAAAGTGAGAATTAATTCTTAAATAAAAATATTATAATTAATATTTTTTTTAAAAAAAAAAATCACTTAACCGTATTGCCTTATGCCTCAAAATGTGTCGTGCCTCTTCTCCAAGTCTTTCCCTCTTCCCTAAGTCGTATCTTTTCTCTCTCTCCCTCTTGCCCAGCAACATATCTCTTCTCTCACACTCTCGCACCGAAGGAATACCAACGATCTACTGGTTAGCCTTCAAATTTTTTTTTTTTTTTTTTTGAAAGGCTTCAAAATTTATTTCAGACTAAAGGCTTACTACCTTTTGTAAGTGACTAGATAAAAAGGATACCCACCCTTTTATAGGTCCTATTCCCTTGTTTGTAGTCGTTTTAAAAGTGACATAAATACTGTAATTTCTTACTGTGCATGAAGTATAGTTTAGGAATCTTGCATACATGAGAAGGGTTACATTTTTCATCATAGTAATAACACAAGCCTTTTTTTCCTTCTTTCCTTCAGCTGACTTGTGAAAACCTCTGAACAGGTAGGCTAGTCTTTGTGTTTTTTAGTAACTGATTTTCTCCATCCTCTTTTCTACTAAATTGATTAGTTCCCTCTTACTGCTTGGATGAACTTGGCTTTCCATAACCACTGAAATTCCATCGATCAAAGCCAAATCCAGTTGGCTTTATAATATTCTTAGTATTGTTCACATATTCATTAATTTGAATCTTAGCTAATTAAACCAAAGGCTACACTAATATTTAAGGGGCTTAACATTCTGACTGGGAGCCTTATTCCATCATTTGGGCCACTCAAGAAACAACTTAGCTTAATTGCACTGAAAATCCCATTAATCTATTGGAAATGGCTTCAAATTGAGCCTAATAAGCTACAACTGTAGTTGTTTGTCTCAATCGTGTTAAAGTCTCCATAGGGTCATCACATGCAGTGGGTCTAAATCGAACCTGCTAGGCTTTAACAAGATATTCTCAAGTGTTAAACAGCCCACTGCCTTCAGCATCTTGGAACCATATTACTAGATTAAAGCTTCCCATTCCATGTGAAAGAAAGCTATGGAAATCCTTTGTTGCATTGGAGTTTGGTGGTACTCAAAGAACTTATTTGCCTTGTATACCCATCTTAAAGGATTTTCCCCATCAAACTCGTGGAAATCTAACCGAAGAGATCTGGTGTATATATATATATATGTGTGTGTACTTTTATTCCCTTCAGAACTATCTCATTCAGTATACTCTGTAAGTGTCATTCTTTTTGTTGTTCATGAGGTTTTTGCAATATGTAGTTGTAAAAAAACTTGATGTGAATTTTAATTGTACTCGCAAGTGCACGAATCGTTTGCAATAAAGGGTTTTGCAAGTGCGAGGTCGATCCCACAGGGAATTGTGTTTTTGAAAAACAATTTTGTTTCTAAACTAATTAAATCTTAACCTAGTTCCAAAACAATGTTTGATTTTTTATAAAAAGAAAAACAACATAAAGTAAATAAAATAAAATAAAACAAAAGAAAAGATACTAAGGTTTTGGAATTCACACCCACCAAATCATATCAACATATTCTCATGTTCATCAATACACATCCGAAGTTCTCACCATACAAATCTTATGTATGTTCTACTATGCTTCAAAAAATCATTAAATCATTCAATGAATCTGTTCTTTGCACAAATCACAAAAGATATCCGGTTTTAACCAAATCATCAAATGTATCCGTAGAACGAAACACAATGAATATCCAACGTTTTGATAAATAAAAACCCAAGCAATCAATTATGTGAAATTATCTCAAATCATCAAATGTATCCTTGAATCACAAAAGATATCCAAGAATCATTCCACAAATTGAAAAGAAGTAAAACATAGGAAAAATTAAACCAAATAAAATCGGATAGTATAAACTTACATGAAAATATTGTTGCTCTTCAATGGTGAGGCTTCATCGTCAACCTTAGTTGAAAAATTAGCTACACATGACTATTGAAAATAAAACCTAACCTAAAGAAAAACTAAACTAAAAAGAAAAGAATATTTTGGTCTCTAGCTTCTCCCCCCTTTTTCTTGAGCCTTAGAGGTCTATTTATAGGGAGAAAACAAATCCTAGAAGCCCTAGAATTCCTAGAAAAATCGGAGGTTAGTCTCCTAGTTTGAGTAGGAGACTCAAAACTCAATCCAAGAAGGAAAAGGACTCCAAATCCGTCCAGATTTGTGGTCTTTTATTTCGGGACACTTTTGGCATATCAGACGTCCGAATTAGGAAAATCCTATTTCACAAGGATTTGTATAAAATTGAGTTAGGTTTCCAACGCCACTTGATTCACCTTAATCGGATACTTGAGCTGAAAGTTATGGTCAAAATACTATAACCTGTGCAGAATCTGAATTCTAATCCGATTTTGACTCCAATTAGAGAAATTCCGATTTAGTCCTCTCCTTGATTTGATTGAACATAACCACATTATCTAGGTCTTCTCAAAGTGTGCTTTCTTTCACCATAAAGCTATTGTTTTCTCTCAATGACCTGCAAAATACTAAAATACCAAAACTAACAAAAAACATTAGAAAATAATAAAATTAAAGGTTTAGTAAATGCAAATTAAGGGGTCCACATATGCAATATATGACACTCATCAAGATGATAAAAGTGAACTGAAGAAACTTGGACTGAATTAGATACAATCAGGCTGCTCGAGGTGCTTAATTGGGCCTCCCAATGAAATGAATACGACTTGGCTAATTTCTTGAATACCTAACCATCTTGAATTGGACCCATTACAAAACACACACTACATAATATGAAACGCAGACCTATAAAACACATTACATTAAACATAAAACGCAATCTCTTTGTATTCTCTGCTTAACATCAATGGACTCCAGTTGGCTGCTTCATTTTTTTTCAAATTCACACCACACCAACCCAAGCTATGTTAGAAAATTGTAATGAATTTTCTAGTTTCTAGGATATAGATGGGAATGGATAATAATGATTGAATGTGAAAGATGGATGATGAATAAGGAAGGGCAATTCGAGAAGCCCAAGAACTCCGATGATTGATTTGAGAATAGTTAATCTCGAAGAAACATTTTATTGATTAATATTTTTGATACCTAATACAATCATCCCCTGAATCTTATATAGACTCAATTAACTATAAGTCTAACTACTAATATTCAACCCAACTAACTATTAAATTATAAACACAAGGCCAAAGAGCCCTAACCTAATACTATCCCTTACAAAAATCTTTTTAAAGTAAAGGATTAAAGAGAATTGGTTTTCAATCTCCCAAATGGGAGCCTCTTATTTCCTCCCATTTAAAAATGTTACGTCTTTACTAATTGCTACTAATGCCCTAAATGATTAGTATTTTAGGGTAGGGGATGAATTTTGGGCTGATTGATTTATAATGAACCTTGGAAAATTTATTTTTGAAGCAATCGGCTACAAGTAGTAGTTTTTTGCCCAAATGGGTTATTTTAGGTCCAATTGGTTTGGAAGCCTAAATCTGGAGCTAAAATGGTTTGAAATATAATTATGGGCCAAAGGATTTATGGTTTAAAGAGGTTAGGTCAAAGAGCCTAGTGTTAGGCTTCTTTTTCAAATGAGTGAAATCCGACCCAATGGCCCAATTAAGGCGACAATTTGAGAAGCTTGAAGAGTCTTATAAAAGGTGACATGGCAATGTACATAGCAACCAATAGGAAGGAGACAAGTGGTCTAAAAACCATGGGAGCCTCCAACATGATTGGTTCTGGAGCGTATATGACAAACTAAGTTTGACAGAAATTGGGTCAAGTCTCAAGTGTAATGCATGTCGCGTAATATGACAATAATATTATTTATCATTTATGTGAAAATGCAATTATATCATTATTTTTGTAAAAAATAAGAATAAACGAATCTTTTTGGGCCATGGAAAGTCAGAGACCCACTGTTAAGGGTGTTAGATGAGCTTAGTTCATCTTGAATTCAGTTCAATTCGGCTTACTTAAACTCGATTCAGTCTCGGTTTGAAAAATAAATTAGTATTTGTGAACACAATAATTTACTCGTTATTAAATGAGACATATTCGTATAAACTCGACTCGGCTCGTTCAAATCTCATGAACTATTCGACTCGTCTTGTTCGGCTCGAATCATTAGCTCACCATAAGTCTCAGATTAGACCACAACCAAATTGTAGGTCTTTGGCTGTGGCCGGCGAGGCCGTGGGTCTCCTTAAACAATATATATATATATATATTTCCTTTTTCTATTAATGGTCACACAAACTCTGTTTTCTTTCTTTTTTCTAAATTATGTACAGTCCATGAGTGCAACTAGGATTCATACTTTCTCATAGAAATTGTTCTCTCTGAATTATAAGGCTTAGGGCTGATCAAATACCCGCATCCCCCGCCCCAACCCGCATCCCCGCCCCTAAAATCTCGAGTTTTAGGTATTTTTTGCTGGTGCGGGTCAAAAATTGATATACCTGTGCGGGGCGGGGCGGGTTGCGGGTTGGGGTTTTAAAAAACCCCGGGGACCCGCCCCGCCCCACACAATACCCGCCTCGCACAGTTAAAAAAAAAAAAATACCCTACTATTACTAACCCTAGCAGAGCCGCCGCCCCCCCCCCCCCCTCCCCCTCCCTTCCCATTTTTTCTTTTCTTTTCTTCCTAATCCCTAGCGCTGCACCCTTCCCCTCTTCTTCTTCTTCACGATTTCCGTCGTGCTGCGTCTGCTCCAATGGAAATATGGAAGTCGATAGGCCTTGCCGAGTCACCGGTTCTATGGGAACGTCATGAACGGTGGGAACGTCAGGGTTGGCGAGGAGACCGGGAACGGTGGGAAGATCGTCGACGTTTGATTCAAGAGGCCTCGCCGAGTCGCCGATCCTGAGGTCAGTGGCCTCTCATCCCTTTTTCGTGATTTGTTTGAGTCTGGTTGTTGTGATTTGTTTGTGATTTTCCTGTTTGAATTTGATTTTGTTTGAATTCGGTATTGTTTGGATTTGATTTTCTTGTTTGGTTCCTGAGAAAATCTAGCTTTGGTTTGGTTTATCATTTTTCTAGATCTAGGTATTAAACCAGCATATCCTCGCATAACCCGCACCCCCCGCCCCGCATCACCCCCACCCCACATCACCCCGCACCGCACGGGTTCTCCCCATTTTGTGCGGTTTGCGGGTGCGATTTTCACAACCCACAGGGGTGCGGGGCGGTGCCAAAAAATGGGCATCCCCGCCCCCCCGCCCCATGCTCAGCCCTAATAAGGCTGCTTGGTCCCAAATCTATTTTATAAAAACTAGCTTGTAACCCGTGCTATGCACGGGATTCTTCCTTATAATTTAGTTTATTATAATAATAATAAAAAATGGAAGAAGAGAAGCATAGAAAATATAGATAAAAAATAAAAACTGAAAAATACTAATATAATATAATATAATAGGGACAAAAATTTCTTAAAAACTGGTTTGTAGGAAATTTTCTAGAACTCACATTTAAAAAAGACACGTATCCTTTAAATATGTGAGAAACACATATTTTTTTATTAATACTATTAAAAAAGCATGTAAGAAATACATGCTATTTAAATAACATGTGCTTCTCACATGCCAAATTACACATTTCAATCTTATATGTGGGTTGTAATAAATTTTCTACAAACCGGTTTGTAGGAAATTTCTGTCCATATAATAGTGTTATCTTTTTTGTATTACACAAAGTAATAAAAAACTACTCAATAAACATAATACGCTAAAAAATCATCATACTCTATATAAAAAACAACCATAGGAAACTCTCTTTCGCCATCATTTTCTTGAATTTAGTATAAAATTTACAAAAGATAAAATAAGTAATTTGAATGAAAAATAATATATTAATTACATAAAGAAAAAAAAGAAGAGGAGAGGAAAAGAAATAAGATAACCATAGAAAATATAGACAAAAATTGAAAAATGAAAAATACTGATAGAATAAGATAGAGTTTTCTTTTCCATATACTTTTCCGGTAGATATGAAACCTTGAAAATAATATTGTCTATCAATTAAGCACGTTAACAATGTGCATTATACAGGGAAAAAAAAATTCAGTGAACAATGTAAATTCAAAAATTGTCGTACCTCGTACTCAAAACAACAATTAATGTAAACTCTCTCAGTCCATGGTTTTCTTGAATTCAATGTAAAATTTAGAAAAGAAAAAAAAAAGAAATTTGAACAAAAAAAATAGGGAAAATTACAGTTTAGCCCCCCAAATTACCACATGTTTTGCGTTTAGCTCCACAAACTGCCAACACTCTGACTCCGACCTCTCAAACTACCGACGACTTCAAAAATGGCCACTCTGTTACCTCTTCCCGTCAAAATGGATGGAAAACCTATCACATGCCATGCACGTGACATTTTAAGACACAAATCACCGAAAATGCCCCTGTCTTCAAAATTGAAAGTACAAAAACGGCGTCGCTTCATCCACATCGACTGTCACGGCAACCACTGGCAACGAGCTTGACACCTCAACGACCCCAATGCGCTCCTCTGTAATCAGCCTCTTTGATTTCTTCGTCCCTTTCTACGAAGAAGAACAGTTCTCAGAGTCCACACCCCCTCTCTCCTCCACGATCATAAACAAAAACCTAGACGGTCCGTACATGTATAGCCCCCGCCACTTTAAAACGTTGTCCATCTCCATCGTTTCTTCCGTGTAGAGAGGTGGAGAGGGAGATGCAGGATTGATTTTTCCAGCAGAAAAAGTAGAGGAGCTCCTTTGAAGGGTTGTAGAGGGAGATGTGGGACTGGTTTTTCCAGCAGAAAAAGTGTTGTAGAGGGAATTTTTCACGACGAAGAGGGTCTGCCGTCGGATCCTTCTCCATCTCCGTAGCACGCAGAAGAGCTGAGCAAGTATGGCTACGACAGAGACAGCAAACACCACGGTGAGTGCCGTGCCGAGCTTGCTCAGAGGAATCATGGCGGATATTTTATCGAACTGTTGTTGGGGCGAAAGTGAAAGACAAAAGTTTTTTTGGTGTGTTTTGTTGTGGACTTTGGAGTTTCTAAGCAATGGTGTATTTTCAAAAGAGCATCAACTCATGTAATGCATGATTCTGAATCTTGCTGATTGAGGAGGGTCCACCGGTCCACCCACTTGTAACCAAAAGTACACATGCAAACTCGGTTTGGCTTACACGTATCCCAGACTTGTTACCTCTTCTAGATTCTCTCCCCCAGCTGGATTGACACGTTGATTTTGTTCAAGTGCTGCGTGTAGCTATATCAAAGGACGCAGGACGCTGGACTTGAAGATAAAGACGCAGGACTTGAAGATGTGATCAAAGGACGCGGGTTGCCCACATTTTAAACTAGAAGGCGCTATATTCACGAATTTGTAAAAGGGACCTTAGATTTTTATGTCCTTTCTCAAAGGACTTGAAGACTACTCACGCAGACATGAAAACCATGCAAACAAATCATCGAAGAACTGATGAAGCTCGCATTGCCTAGTGCATGGTAGAAGGTGAAGGTTATTGAAATGCCTCCACAAGTGTATTTTGTTACTTGGATTTGCACGGCAAAGTTGGTGCTGATAGAAACTAGCTTCCCTTGCAAAGATTGATTAAGGTTGTAAAAGTTTAATTCTTTCAAAGGGATATTTGCTTGGGCTTCTACAACCAGAGCACCAATGTTGTCACAAAAAAATCTCAGGCTCACCAGTATTTGGGTTTTGAACGATTCTTCGTGCAAAAGGTGAGAGTTTCAGCGAGGGAGCTCTTAAGAATGTCAACAAATGTCAACAATCGCTGTAAAGTTGTTGAGAAGGGGAGTGCGGTAGAAGTAGAAGCCGGAGTTTGTGACTCCGACGATCAGTGGTGGCCGTAGCCTACCTGCAGTACGCTTGTTTTGTTTAAAATGACCATTTTGTACTTTCAATTTTGAAGACAGGGGCATTTTCGGTGATTTGTGTATTAAAATATCACGTGCACGGCACGTGATGGTTTCTCCATCCATTTTGACGGAAAGAGGTGACGGAGTGGCCATTTTCGGAGTCGTCGGTAGTTTGGGGGGCCAGAGTCAGAGTGCTGACACTTTATGGGGCTAAACGCAAAACGGGTGGTAATTTGGAGGGCTAAAATGTAATTTTCCCTAAAAAATAATATAAATTAGGAAATAGGGACAAAAAAAAATGTAAAGAAAGAACAAAATCAGAGAAAATAAAGTAAAAAAAAAAAAAAAGTAAAATGATAACCACTAATATAATAGAAAATAACTATTTTTTTATATACCTTTTCCAGTTCCAAAGAAATTTATAGGTATAGAAAGAAACTACGATCAAATAGATATTTTTTAATTTGACCATCATTCTTATATATAGCGTAAAAGAAACTACTTTTTCAACGAAAATAAAAAATAATATAAATTATCAGTGCAAAAATAAGAATAGAAAATCAAATCAAAAAAACAGAAGCACGTAAAATAAATACAAACATATTATTTACAATTTTATTGAACACAGCCCCGACAAACTTGAAAGGGAAACTAAAAAAAAAAAGGCTATAGGAGTATTACAAACAAAAAGATTCCAACAATAGCAAAAACTTTGCTCTCTTTGCTTTGAGCACCACTCTCCGGTAATGTAAACAACATTGCAGTTTTGCAAAGCCACAAACCATTACTTCTCCATATATTTATTTGAGAAAGCGAGAGATATTGGAGTGACTTTTGACATTTCCCAAAGAAAAAAAAAAATTGACGTTTGACTCTTTGAGGTTTAGTTTGTAACGGACATTTAGTGGGAGGGGAAGCAGTGTTGGAGTAAAAGATTTTACTTAAAGGAAGAAAGAGAGATGTAAAAATTAGTAAGAATTTAATGACAACAAAATTAAATGTTTCTATTCATTTTCTATTCAATGGAAAATGAATAAACGGTAATGTAACGCACCGTTTATTTAACTTGAAATACATAGAGCAGTTCAATTTTACTTTTTTTTTAAAAAAACTTTTTTTTACTTTTTTTTTTTTTTTTTTTTTTTCAGTTTTACTTAAAGGAAGAGAAAGAGGTAAAAATTAGTGAGAATTTAATGATAAAAAAAAAAATTTGACATTTCTATTCATTTTTTATTCATTATAAGAGAGTTAATTAGTCATATTAAATGCATCGTTTATTTTACTTGAAATACACAGATCAGTTTAGTTTTACTTAAATTACCAATTTTTTACTCAAATGACCGATTCAATGTATAAAAAGTATAGATTTATGCCACATGTCCTAATTCTAAGCCAACTCTAAGTTGGAACTCAGCTTTTATATATATATATATATATATGTTTCAATAAAAATAAAATTCATATTATTTTGAACATTAAAAAAAAAAAAAAAAACATTTCAAATTTAATGCTTAATTAACTCTTTAGTGTTTTAAAAGCATTTATATTCCTTTTGTGTTTTGCCTTTTTTTACTTTCAAAAACAAAATAGCACTTACAAAAAATAAGTGAAAATCGTAAAAATCACATAAAAGAAAAACAAATATCCCATAAAACATTTAAATGAATTAATACATAAGACCCTTATTTTTAGTTTAATTCATATAAATTAAAACATGTTAAAATATTTGTTCCCGTAGATTTAGTTTAGAATGAAAATAAGTATGAAGAAAAAAAATAGCAAGAAGAAAACCCCGATTTTGATTATCAAAATATAAAATAGGAAATTAGTATGAATTTTTTTTAATGTCGATATGATACCTATTATATTTCAATCTTATATAATTCTGAACATTCGAAAAAGAAAATGAACAAAAAAAAATCTCATAAACATTCAAATTAAGAATTGTTCAACCACAAATTTCACAAACAAAATAGAAACATATTTGGATTTCAACCAAAAATATAAAAATACCAAAGAGTCATACTTATTTCATTAATTGAGAGAGAGAGGCTACTTGTATCATTAATAGAGAGAGAGAGAGATTAAATAGACCGGTTCAATTTAATTTAAAAGACCGGTTCAGTGCTTAAAGGACCGGTTTAGTCACTAAAAAGTATGGGTTCATGCCACGTGTCACTATTCTATGCCATTCTAAGGAAGAACTCGGCTTTTATATATATATATATATATATATGTGATTATAGGGCAGAATTATTAGGGAAACCAAAAGAAAGCAAGCAGGAAAATAGCTTACTGGTACATATAATTAACGTGTAGGACAAATTATTCCCAGTTTTGCGAAACATCAAATCACTCTAGGCACCCTAATTACCTGCTTTGTGATTCAGAAACCAGATATAACTTCTGATCATTGGCAACCATGTTTATGTCATGAATTTTACCCCCATTTTCTGACAAAATACAAGTGCCACTTGAACATTTCAACTGCTCCTTTGCTGCTTTGATGAGCTCTTCAATGCTTTGCGGAACCCACAATACAACTCCCTCTCTTCTCTCCTCCTTAGGATCCCATGGGTGAATGGGGAACACTGTGCATGTCTTCTTGCGCATTTCATCTGTTGTTGCCAACAGAAATGTTGTCAACTTACTGAGAGTAGTAGGGTAAACATCTGACAAATCACTTAATGCAAGAAATTACTCAGGCTAATCAAGGAGAAGGGCCAAAGAAACAAAAAGAGATGACACAAGTACGATTCCCTCATTGGGTAGAATATTTTCTTTTGTTATTATAATTAAGAATAAAACGATTTGATTTGATTTTTCTCCATTATATTTTATTTGATTGATATCCAACTTCCATGATTGTCTGCATTGACTCCTTTCCCATAATGTGCTTGAGCTTGACCTTCTAAGAAAATCCATCTTGTCTCATTCTCAACATGTGTACGGATCTATTTCCTCAATAAAGTGATTACTAATTGCCTCCAGCTCGATCTTTTCTTTTCCTAAGCTACTAATTGCCTCTAGTTGTTTGCAATTATATCCTCCTTAGCTCTCTTTCTGAGAAGGCTCTTCTTCTTGATTTTCTTCATATCACTTGCTGCCGTCATCACCCTACGGATCCATTCTTTAGTATGTTCAATTGTAGATTTCCATACAATCCTATCGATACAAGAATGCTTGAAAAGTTTAGTGACAAGGAATTGTATTTCTCACTGATAGTGTGCATAAGCTTGAATCAAATTGTTCAGCCCATGTCCTAAAAGATTCAGATTTTTGCGACAATCAGTTCTCCAAAATAGTATCAAACCCTTATTTTTCGGCAGGTCTTTGGTTCAAAGAAAAAAATAAAATAAAATAATAATTTCTATTATATTGTCTGTAAGCCAAAAAAAAAAAAATCAAATTTAATGAAGTACCAACTATTTTTTTCAGCAACAAATTTTTGTGCAGTAAAATTCCATCCAGAAATGCACAGTTTATTGCTAACCAGATAATTGAGGATAGTGATGCAATATGTAAGAACTACAATTTTGTTCGTACCTCGAATTTCTTGAGAGCAATCAGATAACTCGGACAACTGAGAAGTTCTCGTAACTTCGAGTAGCTTGATCAAATTCTTATTTCCACCTATCCAGGCATCATCAAGTGGAGTATTTCCCCATCTGCATGCAGAAGACAGGCTGACAAAGGTTAGTCCAGCTGGCAAAGTTCTAATGGTAAAAAGCAATAAAGGTATGCCTAGGTCATTGTGCGTTATTTATTTCCTACGTGCTTTTTTCCGTTCACCCTACTGGCAATGCAGACTATATAAATTGTCCTCTTTCGTCCTTTTAATGTTTTCTAACTACAACAGAAATTGAAATTTCTTTCAAAGTAATTTTTAAATCTTAAAGAAATATCAACCAGAACTTTATTTCATCATGAGGGAAAAGTATACACCATGATATTACTATTTTTATTACTCATCCAAAGATCCATAGTGTAAACAACCACAAAACTATATTTAATATGCATACATCAAGCATATCATAACACGTAATCAATCAAAACAACTTCCTCGCCGCACAATCTTATATTATGCACTTGCAAAACAGCCAGAGGCTCAAAAAGGATCATGCATCACCCTTGTCTTAAAAACCACAAAATATATATTATTAAAGTTATACCTGTCCTTTGACAAAACACTCGAACCTGCTTCCAGAAGTAATTCTGCCATTGAATATAACCCTTCTGAGGCAGCAAGGTGAAGTGGCGTTCGGAGATCATAATTTTTGGCATTTGGATTAATGCCACTAGCCAAAATCCTTTTTAGAAGATCCAAATCCCTCCTCGCAATAGTCATACAAAGAAAATCACCAGCATTATCAATATTAAGTGCTGCCCCTGCCTTAACAAGTAAAGAAGCTACTTGATCGTGCCCATTCTTGATGGCTTCAAGCAAGGGAGTGTTTCCAAACTTATCTAGTACACACGGTTAAACAACACTTATTACTAGATTTCTTTTTGGGTTGGGGGGGGGGGGGGGGGGGGGGGGAGGGGGAAGAGAGAGAGAGAGAGAGAATATCAATTAACAACGACGAACCATTGCATATCTTCTAGTAAAAATAATGAATAGCTGCAAAAATTAAGACATCACATCAAACTTTTAAATCTTGAAATGTTTTAAATTAATGGAAAAAGATAAAAAAGAAAGAAAGAAAAAAATTATCGAAAAAGTGATTTTAGAAGCCTTTTATACATTTGATGGTGAAAGATCTTTAATTAGATAATATCCATTCCATCCAAACCCCTTTTTTCCTGCCACATCACCATTATAGCTTCAATTTTTCTATATATGATTTAAATTTACGTCAAATGCTCTAATTTGAAGCCTTAATTTTCAAAATATAGCAATATCCTTTTCTTTTCTTTTTTTTCCTTAAGTTTGTTGAATTTGTTTGCTATTATTTTATGCTGGCAAACAAAGGAAAAATATTTCAGAGTTTTGATAGTGTTGGACTTTGAATTGGAACTAATAAACTAAATCCAGTTATTCACCACGAACAGTGTGACACATAAAGGTGTTAATTTGGAAGGGAAAATAATCTAGTAAACATTTAGCCCTAAGGATTCCGACCCTATGTGCCCTTGAAATTATGTTTTATCTTGCAAGGGGCAATGTGTTCGGGAGCCCACAAAACTATGGACAGAATGACAAAGTACAGGGGGTTGGGCTCACCTGCCCACCCTTGATGGTAATCAAACTACAGGTAGTGGAAAAGCCAACCTGAAATGTTGATGCCCACTCCTTGCTCAATAAGGAAAACAACAATATCTTCATATCCTTTGGATGCAGCAATATGCTGAAAAAAAAAACAAAAAAATTAAATATGAGTATAAACCATACCATAATTTGTTTCATTCCTAGTAATTGAGATAGGGGGAAAAAAACAAACACCATAATTAAGCAATGTTCTAGCTTCACAAACTTCACAATCTTCAACAAAAAAATATTATGTTTAAATCCCTTTACATGGATAGTGGGATTTAATAGTATGCAATGTTTTAGCTTTTCTGATTTTTTGGACTTTTGCTCTTTTTTTTCTCCTAATAGAGGTTTTTTTTCTTGAATACTTCTTATGTACTAAGGTTGCACCTCTTTGTGCTTTTCTGATGAGATTGAATTACTTAATTTTAAAAAATAAAAAATAATGACAAAATAGACACGGGGCACAAAATCAGTTCTGGCTTTTACACTAAAGTAGACTTCAAAGTTAAAATTCATTATAGATAAATCTATAAACCCTAGTTTTATCATAATATCTTGATTAAAAAAATTTGCGTTTAAAATTATCACTTATGAAATATCATTTCAGAGCAAACATGTTAACATGACCGGCACAGCCATATAAATGCATCAATTAAAATTCACCAAGAGAACATAAAATCACAGGCATACATAAGACATATTGACATGAGACTCCACTTCAATAATTAGGGTTTACAAGAGTGATGTGTGAGAGTGACAAATGCCCAGAATGACATGTAAGCCTCATCTCCTCAAAAAAAGCTGTAGAGAGGTTGTACCTCCCAAGCAATGAGTAAAACATCCGCTGAGTTACCCTCAATCTTAGCTAGTAAGCCAAGACCTTCAAAGATGCCCAATGTGGGTTGACAAGCTTGTAGTATTTAGGGAAGTGAAGTAGGTCCTATGCATCCTTGTAGAGAGTTAGCAACCTCCTTAGCAACCCCACACCTCAAATGATCCCTAGGTTTAACTACAGAGTGATAGAGACAGAAAGTGTGCCAAGCATTAATACAACATTTAGAGAACTTGCTTACAGATTTACTAACACAACTCAAATCACCACGAACTCATGCTACAACGTTCTTTCTTGTTCCCCTATCGAATCCCATTATTCTTACTCTTCGTCCATGCTACTCACATGTCAACTCAATGAGCTCCCCACATTGACTCCTCAGCACTCCACTCTAAACCTCAGTCCACATCACTTCTCGAAATCCTCCATGATTCGCATCTCTAAGCGAAAATGATGTCATTATGTGTGTGAGATTCCTATATCGACATCTAGAAGGATTACTCTAAAGAATCAAGATGTCAGTGGTTAGAAAGTCTCAAAGACCTAAGGCCTATTGCTCTCTCAAAAGCTCTCTCCTTTTGTGTCATCTAATCTCATGGAAGTCCTGAGAATGAGATCTATATAATACGTACAAAAAAATAAAAATAAAGATAAAACCTCAATTTGGAAAACTTCATTCAAAATAGGATACAAAATCTTTTAAATATATACCGTCTTCAAATGGGAAACAGCGCGTTCATACACCATTAGTTATAAAACATGACTTTTGGCTCTCGCATTCAAACGGCTATCTATCACGCTTTGAGTAAAACAAATCTAACATCTGTTTGATTCGAACAAGACTTTGAACTCACTTTGAACAAAACCAATATGAGATCTATTTGGTTCAAATGAAGCTTCGAGCACACTTCAAACACAATAATCTGTCTAATCATGTTAAAACGTGGGTTCAAATGTGCTTTAAACATTGGTCCTTGGTTGATCTTTTCTATTTACATTCAAACGAGATATTTAGCGCAATCTTGTAAAGTATCGAACATTTTTATTTCAAAAATAGATACTTCTTCAACTTTTTTACTCAACTTAACCTAAGTAATGCGTAGTCATGTCTAACTTCCTAAAAGTCAAGTTTTAGGTTTCTAGTCCACTATCAAAAATATATTAGATCCATTTATAGCTCATGTCTTCATGAATATGTGAAATATGCATTTAATTAATGAAAGACACGACTCACTAAACTTGGTGTTTAAACCAATTCAATGAATTCATACGCATGTATTTGTCTATAAAATTTACTAACACAACTATGCACTTAACAATCCAATCCGATTCTAAAGTACTTCAAATTTGTACCAAAAGAACAGCAAACCAGCCCCTTGGTAGCTTTCCTTTCCTCCACGAAGCATGCTTCTCATGAACATATGAAGCTAAGGAGGGAAACAAATGGAAGAAAAAGGTGACAATTTATGCTGTATGTGTGGAACTCCCTTCATCATTATAAACAATGAAAATCGTCCTAAGAATTTGTGCATGCTCTTCTTTCTAATGATGTTAGAACGAAATGGAAATTCAAACACAAATCATTTTCTATCTCAAAAGATAGGCTGATGCTCTAGGATATTTCAACACATTTTGATTTTTTACTGGACAAGACATAAAAGGTCTAGTTTTGCTCGTTAGTTTTAGATCTTCTATTCTACCTAAAAGCAAAAAGCATTTTTCCGTTTTTCTTCATGTAACTTAAATTTAAATAGATTAGATGATTCACTAAAAACTCTCCCTTATTTAAAAATTTTGAAGAACGGAAGTTTCCAAATTTTGTCATTGAGATAAAGTCAAGAGAAAGAGTACTAAGTTGTTAAAATTAATTAAAAAGATCAGTATGGTATTCCAGTGCTCTATTATAAAAAATAAATATATAAATTTAAATGTGGCCTGAGCCTTCTAAATTCCATACCAAAGGTGATCTTTCATTATAATCCGTCTTGTTGGGATCAGCTCCTGCTCTAATCAAACGTTTCACTCGATAAGAATCTCCATCATAAGCAGCACAATTAACCTTCATAGCCAGCTCTGATTCACGCTGTTCAATATACAATGTAACATCTGATTCCAAAATCTTGCTCCGAAGATTGGAGTCCTTTCCCTGTCATTGCTAAAATTGTTAGAATATTATTTACTGACTCATGAATTCAGATTTAATTCTAACTAGATAAAACTAGAGTTCAGAGTCTTTTATGTAAATAGAGAGCAATTTTCTGCAACTGACACAACTAATCTCTATTCAAATGGAAGAAGGAGAAAGAAAATTGATATTTCCAAGCTCAGTTTACCTCAAGTAGGTTTTTCACAATTATCCGTCCATCAAAAAAACATATCTCCAAGATTTCTTTAAAACATTGTTTATCAAGTCGCAAGACTCTAGATAGTTCTCGAACTCGAACTGTACAAGTCTGAGGAGTATTACAAAGAAAAGAGACCTCGCCAAATGAGCAATGTGCTTGCAAAAGCATAAGATATTCTTTTGTTTCATCATCTTCCACCATTCCTATCTCCTCCTGTAGATAATATCATATCCATCAAACCTACAATTCAAGAATATATAGATACAAAAACCCACAAAAATAGAGGCATGCGTCTAGATATACTAATTTAAAACTTAAACATGCAAATAAGAAGAAAAGATATCCAACAAATAAATATATTTTTACATATTCTTGAGATTAACAGTCGAGTATATATTTTTATGGTTACATTCTAGGTTTCTTAAAATTAATAATCCATTATAACTTAGAGATATTTCAAAATGGTTATATGCAGAATTAAATATGTTATTCTTGAGATAAATATGTAATAAAACCAAGCTCTTTTAGGTAAATGGAACAGGATTTGTACTCCGTTGCACTCAGGTGGGTTGGGAGTTCACAACCTTTCCCTGTTTAACCAAGCTCTTTTAGGTAAATGGTTGTGGAGATATGGTAGGGAGAGAGAGGCTCTATGGCGTTTGGTGATTGACGCCAAATTTGGGAGCCTAAAGGGTGGGTGGTGCTCTATTGAGGTGTCGGGTTCCTATGGAGTAGGGGTTTGGAAATATATTAGGAAAGGGTGGGAGAAGTTTTGCAATTATGTTCGGTTTGTGGTAGGGGATGGATCATATATCAGTTTCTGGCATGATCGGTGGTGTGGGGAGATTTCTTTGAAGCTTTGTTTTCTAGTTCTGTATAGTCTTGTGAGGAACAAAGCGGCTATGGTGGTAGATAATATGGCTGTTCATAATGGCAATATTCATTGGAATGTTCTCTTTACGCGGCAATTACAGGACTGGGAGTTGGAGATGGTGCTCTCTTTCTTCAAGCGGTTGTACTCCACTCCGATTCGACAAGGAGAGGGTGACAAGTTAGTTTGGAACCTCTCTACAAGGAGCTATTTTGAAGTAAGGTCATATTATGAAGCACTTAGTCGGAAAGAAGGTCCATCATTCCCGTGGAAGAAGATATGGTGTGCTAAGGCTCCGACAAGGGTGGCGTTCTTTGTATGGACTGCAGCTTTAGGAAAAATTTTGACTCATGACAATCTACGAAAGAGGAATATTGTGGTTATTGAGTGGTGTTGTATGTGTAAAAAGAAGGGGGAGTCTATTGATCATCTGTTACTTCATTGCGACACCGCCCGTGAGCTTTGGAGTTTTATGTTTTCTTTATTTGGAGTTGAATGGGTCATGCCACAATCGGTGATGGGTTTGTTGACTACTTGGGGTGCTTTTCGAGGGCATGGCCTAGCAAAAAATGTTTGGCGTTTAGTTCCTCACTGTGTTTTATGGAGCATTTGGAGGGAGCGGAATGCGAGGCTTTTTGAAGATGTTGAGACTGTAATGGTAGTTTTAAGGAAGCGTCTTCTTAACACGCTATATCTATGGATAGCTCCCCATCTTTGCCACCTAGGTGTTTCTACTTTTGTAGACTTTCTTAATTTATTAGTTGTTCCTCCTGTTTAGGGGCTCTCTTGTATACTTCCCGTGTATTAGGGTTGTGCCCCTCTGCTCTTTTTATTGAATTTTAAATTACTTATCAAAAAAAAATATGTAATAAAAAAGTAAAATGTAATCAACACCCCTTGTACTTAGACGCATTTCTGTTCACACTTCCTATGTTACCGATCCCACCCAAACGCCACTATTTCTTCTTCCTTTGGAAAAAGCTTTGGGATCTCTAGGGAAAAAGAAGGGAGTAGCTCTTACTAGAGAGAGAGAGAGAGAGAGAGAGATGTTAAAGGTTATCAAAAAACTTGAATTAATGGCCAGTATGGATTTTCAAGACATTATTCTTCCATCTTAACCTACTGTGATTGGCTTCTTGGTAACATCTTGTTACTCTATAAATAGGCTTCAATCAAGTTGAGATCTCTTTACTTTCAAAAAGTTATACTTTCTATAGAATAAAAATTGTTAAATTATTTTGAGGTGGCCATATCATCTAATACCATATATAGAAAATAAAAATGCTGCATTGCAAGTAAACAAACAAATAAAAAGATAACATATTGGAGTTTGAAAGCATTTTAAAAAAGAAAAATCCATACCACTTCGCCATGACATATTATATAAAGTTGATCTATTACGTTTCCCTGTTCTATAATCACTTCCCCTGGGAGAAAAAACTCTTCATGGACTTTGATTGCCTGATAAACCATGGAATGAATAAGAGCTATTTCTACTGATATGATTGAACATTATGAAGAGATATCAGATAATTGTTTATCAAAAAAAAAAAATGAAGAGATATCAGATAATTACATTATAGAGAGAGCAAACAAAATAAGTAAACAAATATAATAAAAACTATTTTTTTCATAACATCAGATCCAAACACTAAACAAGGCAATTAGCATACTTCTAACTAACAGTCTACTTCAATTACATTCAGCTAAAACTAAAAGGTCCCTAAAGTAAAATAAATGCACTGAACAAAATTTCTAGACGCTGATGCTCTCATAGCCACCAGAAAGCATGGAGAATGCAGCCTCATTTAATGTACCTGCCATTTGGGTACCCACGTTTTTATCATGTGATACTAACTCTTTAAGTACAAACATAATAAATAAATAAATAAGGCATATAGATTGCCCATTACAACGAATTAATTGATTACTGCTCAACTCTTGGAATTTAGATGTTGATGGACATTTTAGAGTGCCAATTTATTTTAAGAGCAGGAGACATGTTGCCAACATTCAGATCTTCATTGGTGAGAAAATTTTTCATTTGGTAACCAATCTTATGAAACTCTATTTAGCTTTGATCTGAAATGTGATGCTAATGCAATGGAGATATGAATCTTTGGACAGTAAACTCTAAAATAATTTATAACTTCAATTATATTTGATGTGTGAGTGAGAAATACACTTTCTATTATCTTTTTTATTTTTTAATTATTTTTTGCAAGTAGAGTAAGCATACCATAACATTCACCTTCCTCTTATGCCCTTTCTTTTCACTAAGTAATTTATAAAGGAACACATTGAAAAAGGACACATGTCTATAGCACACAGGAAGCATACAAGATAAGCTCCAAAAAATGAATTGAGGAGGAAAAAAAAAAAAAAAAAAAACTTAAAAATTGGGCCACCAATGAAGAAGGAAGAGGAGATAAAATACCAAGAGGACAGTGTCCTCAGCAAACTTATCTCCAGCGTCCAAGCTCAACAAATTGAAATACCCTACGACTTATCTCCCTCCATATGGACCACAACTAGATTCTCCCCACTTCTAACAGTGGCTTCCGAACCACAACATCTCTACAAGTCTCTCTGGCTCAATTCATCTCCATAGCATCCTGCCACAAAAGTACTCACGTCCTATACCCCTCCATTAAACATTTGTTCTGCATATAATCCCTACCATTTCAAGATAACCCTTTCCATCCTTCCCCATATTTGAAATCCATTACTCTTTGTCAGAGGCTAGCCATCTCACTCTTCCGACAATTACTTTTAAGATCCTCAGCTTCCTCACTCCCAAACTGCCAACTTGTAACTAAAACCTTATCCCATTGAAACAAATGATATTTAAACTCATCACATTTCAAGCTGTAAAGAGCTCCTTCTTCAAGTCGCTCAGCCACCTATACCAGTATATAGACAACCATATAAAGTAGGTCAGAAAACCTTTTTTTTCTAAATAAGTAAAAAAGCAGAATCCATGCTCCTTCTTAATCAGTGTGATCTTCCCCGTGCTTTTTAGAATTACTGCCTTTTAAACTCATAAACCTCTTCTCATAGCTCAATAGTAGTATCTGGTACTGGAATAGCCTTAAAAGAAGAATCCAGTGGGAGCCCTAGGTATGACATAGGCATGGAACTACCACATATAAATAGACTATCTACATTTTAAAACCATACGCAACATACCTTTCTACACTAAAAATTGTTTTGACCAACTGGAGATAACAATAGATGGCATTCCTCTGAAATAAATTCCACCTAACCATTGAAAACGGAAACAGCATATGACTCATGACGAACTTGTGCAGACAGCTAATCATACAGGAAAACCGATAATGTTCAAGTTCCAAAATGTGAATCTTAAGTAAGAAATTAAAACCTAATCTAGAACAACAAGACTGAGTTGTTATGGTAGTGCTTGCAATGAATAAACAATTCCTAATAACAGTTCCAATGAATTTTGCACGTAGAAAGCCAAACTGGGGCTATCAGCTCTCTGCCCCTGAAATAGAATCCTTGGCAGAAAGGAAAACTGAGACTTCTAAAGTCAAAAATGGATGTGATCAAGTTTGAAAAAATCATGTGACTTTCAACTTTAGAAACAGAAAAAGTAAGCAAAATTTATAGGTGCTCAACCATTGGAATTCTCAGTATACGTCACATATAGAGCATGATGGCTTACAATTTGCTTGATAAAACCCAAAGAGCACCCTTTGAATATAGAAGCTTCTCTAATAAATGGCTCATATAAGTTTTGTGAAATCTGCATAGAAAAACAAAAGGACAAATTGTAGTAAAGACATAAAATTCAAGCACTTCCATAATTCATAAAGCATCAGGTACATGCAATGAACAATATAATATCAACATCTAAAACGTTATAGCATGAATTATACCCTAACTATTGGACCAGGCATTTTTCTTCTAACTTATCCCAACTTACAAAACTAGGTAATTGCGGTGATTTGGAGAAACATCTTCCACAATTATTTGCAATCAATTTGTAATTTCCCAATTGAAAATTATTTCCATAAAGGAAAGAAATACATTTAGTAAAACTTAAACCATCTGATGAGGCTAAGTGATACTCCCATAAAGACAATCGTGAAAGATTAAATTTCATTAATAAAGTTGAGAGGGGAGTCATCCAACGGGGAAAAAAGGAAGACAGAGAGGGAGAATGGTCCCTCAAGTGAAGTAATTAATATTCCGAGAATACGGGTATCAGCATTCATTTGTAGTCTTCACACCATAATCGGATCTAAGTAAATGCTTCCTTTACAAAAAAAAAGGGTAGGATTTTGCATTCAAATTCAGGGTCTACAGTTTTAGTCCTACATATTGTGAAACTCTACAGTACAGGCTGAAAAGAAAAATGTCATCATTTAGATGAAAAACGGGCAATATTCAATGGCATGGATGTGAAGCATTTTACAGAAGATGGAGGCAAGTTTATAAACAAACTTACCCCTTTTTTATGATGGTAAGTTACACAACACACACCAAATTGATCTCGAGCACATGACCTTATCCTCCACCATATTCTTATAAGGTGAGTAAATGCCATTTGAGCTATAGGTAATAACAAGCCATTTGAGATAGATGTAATTAGCACTATCTCATTTATTTTTATTTTGATAAATAATGGCGTATCATTAAAAAAGAGCAAAGAGGCGCAACCCTAGTACACATGAAGTACTTTCTCATTTATTTTTAAGCAATAGTGCGCTAAAACTTTATAAACAAGTAGCAAATTTTCCTATTCAACCCAAAGTCACTAGTATTCTAACAAATTCCTCCAAAGTTAAGATTATTGCATGTTTCAATAGCTTCCATAGTCTATATATTTGAATTACAATTGAACTCTAAAAAAAGAAACGCTTGACTATTCATTCGCACCCTCACATCCTAAGATTAGAAATTGATAGAATCTCAAATATTCGACAAACACTTGCATCTGAAGAAGAGAGGCCTTTCTGCATGATAACCTCCAACTCTATCATTCATTCTATGGAAATTACAGGAAATCTCAGACGATCATACCCACTCAAAAACTTTTATGTCCCTTATTTCACAGCCAGAGACATTCAATCTCTTAATTGGTCTAATCCTTCTCACCACCCGTCACTCAAAAAATTGCAACTTAAGGTATGGGTGAAAGAGAAAATCATGCAAAATCAGTGGGAATCATTGATGTATGTGTTCATTCTATATCTACATGGGGAAAAACAACTGATATAACTTCTCTCAGTGATAACGATCACACAAATGCATGTTTACAAAATGTAATAGATGAATAAAACAGTTTTGAAAACCATACTTATTAAGTAATATGGAATTTTGAGGGAATTATTTGCCACGAAAGCTTATTATATCAAGCATGGAATTGTTAGGAAGTTGGCCAAAAATTTATATCATGTATGCCACATGCTATCCCCACCCCTCCCCACCCCTTTCTTTTTGCAGGCTCGAACTAAATATGGGCTCTGCACATGCAAAACAGAAGAATTACTAGAAATCGGGGATAGAAAGACTTGAATCAAAACCTCATAGACAAAAACCAGCCTCTTATAGCACGTTAGAGAAACTTCAATCCCAAAATCTTAAGATAATAAGTAGTGAGCCAAATATTTATATCAAGCATACCACAAGCTAAGAAGAATGTGCTAAATTGATGGTGTATAGGCAAATAAAATTTTTTCAACACCTTAGTCCGAATAGAGGCTGGAACATCCTGAAGTAAAGCAACTTCGGTGTTGCTACGCTCATATTGTAACCGTAGATGACCTTTGATCTCCTTACTTGTTTGTCTATCAAGCTTGTGTTTATTCATATATTTGATAAGGTCTGCCATTTTATCCCTAAACTGTTCTGTCTTTGATCCTTTTACTACCAATGCTGCCATGTTACCAAGCAGATAAGCACCAAGAATCATGTCAAATGATACATAAATCATAATGAATATCATTTCCCTAACATTGACTGCATGTATTTCTCCATAACCTGCAAGTAAAGCATTTTATCAGCACGTACAGTGAAGCATTCCAAATCCAATATGAGAAACTCATAATGAAAAAACACTACTTCATATGGCAATGAGAAGGGATCATTGTCAAATTTTTTAAAAAACATGTACTGTGTTAGATTTAATCAGAGAAAACCTTCACGACATAGCACTGCTTCATATAAAAATGACGAGGAGTCATTTTCAACAATTTTTGGACATACTGTTTACATGTTTATAAGGAATAACCATTATGGCATACAATGGAAGAGATGAGCTCTCAAATAGAGCACGAACTCGCATAAACTCATGGTAATCTTGAGTGTCACTTGTACAAATAACCAATAACTTGTTAGTCATATTTGTTTTTTATCAAGAGAGAGTCATAGACAAGCATACCAACAGTCGCCATGGTAACAATGGCAAAATAGAGAGATGTTACATAACGCTTCCAAAGATCAATCTCTCTAAAGTGTGAATAGCTGTAGTCACCCATCTTCAAACTTCCTATCCATGTGTAACCTTCCTCGGAGGCAGGCAAAGTGGTAGCAAGATAGTAAAAGATGCAGGCAGCCGTATGTGTGCAATAGAGTTCAACAACAAAAAGATTTGCAATTCTTGTAGCGAGGTAATTTAGCCGGATATCTTTCTCCAACTTCTCAAAAAACTCAGTTACTCTAAGTGCTCGACTTAGCCTAATCCACAACAGGTACCTGACTGGCTCTTTTCTACCAGATGCCTGATCAGAGCAGTTGTGTTCAAATCATCATATATAGAGTTACTGAATTTAAAATAATTGAATAGAGATACCCCATAAGCATCTTGAGGAGTCAATCCAGAATAAAACAACTTGTGACACAGTAATTTACCACAAATGGTAAGGAACAATATAACGTTGTTGATGATAAAAGAAAGAGTCCTGAATTGACCATCTTATTTGTAACATACCCTTTTCACTTACCATTTTTCTTTCCCTTTTTTTTTTTTTTTCACTTTTTGGGGTTTCGAAATTGTAAGCACTAAATGCCTCCCTTCAAGATAATGCATACTAGAGCTCTTGTTGTGGAATAAACTTAACATTGTATGCTAATGCCATAGATAATCCCAGAAACTGTTTCTCCTTATTGGAGCTCATTAGAAATTCGATCCGGATGGAATAAAAGAAACGGCAAACCAAAACCAAAAAGAGAAAATCAGTGTACAAACCTTGTAGATAGCATCCCAGGGGAAACAACCCAGTAAATCAACAAAGAACCGAGACTTCATGTACCTAAAGTCAAGAAAATCACGAAGCATGAAAAACCCAATGGTGTTTTGCATGGATAATTACAACAGATTAAAAGTAGGAAAAGAAGAAAACAGCTACCGAAGGGCGATGAGATTGCGGTCGTAGACCATGCGGTAGGAGTGGGTGTCGCGATAGGCCACAAAGAAGCGGATGACAATGTCGATGAGGAAAGCGAATTGGCCGGCGATGTCGAGGAGGAAGAGGTTCTCAGGGAGTCCCCGAAAGAAGCCGAACTCCAGGGGCGTGAAGAAAGAGGAGTAGACCGCCCATAGCAAAATGAAATGCGTCCACACCACGTACCACCTGCGTTGCTCCCCATCATATTCATATCAATTTCCATTATATTCTCGCTATTTTTACGTTTTTACTCAATTGTTGTTTGCATTGCTTCATCATGGGTACTTTGTGCAAGGACCACAAATCTTTTATAATTTTATTAGAATTAATTATTTATATGATATGAGAATATTAAAAAAATAAAAATTAAAAGAAAAAAAAAAAAGAAAAAAAAAATTAAAAGAAAAAAAAAAGAGAGAGAAATGTAGATAATACATTAAAAAGTATATTAAAAAAAATAAAATTAACATCAGTATTTCGAATATAATGATTGTGTAGTTGATATATATAATCTTTACTCAAATATTTTATATGTAACGTAAACAAGGTAAAGTTTAAAACTATATTTTTATTTTATAATTATCTTATAATGTTGATATGATAATCTTAACAAATTTTTAATTTTTTTAATTTTTAATTTTTTATGTTTTTAACAATGAGGATCTAATGGCTAATTATAAAGTTTATCGATTTCCCAAATGCATGTTATATATCATCTAGAGTAATTTACCATAGAATTTTTACTCAAGATAGACAAAAAAAAAAAGTCTAGTCCACATGGGGTGGGGTGCAGTGAATGTCCCACCCCCTAGAATCCAATTCCATGATAGCCATGTGGTAGGTTGATTTATTGAGTACTAGATTCTATTTGGTCGGTTGATTTATTGATGCCTCAATAGTATTAATTTTTGGCCAACAGAATATATTTTTATATTTTAAAAAAATAAATAAATTAAAGCTACAACCTATTCAGAAGATTTGATGCATGGATTATTAATTACCCAAAACTTTTTGGGTAATAAAAAATTACGAATAAGTTTATGGACGCATCTCTATTTGAAAATTTGACAAAATCGACTAATAATATGTCACGTCAATACCAATAACATTGCATCAAGCATTTTTTATAATAACAATATAGAAAGAAAAAAGAAAAAATAAGAGGTTGTCGGACAACTCCCAAATTAGCTGCAGCACTCCAAGGTCATGGAATACGGTTCGGCCAACTTGAGAGTGCTCGGACCACTCCCCTTATTTTTTATATTTTTGTTGTTTGTTTTATATATTTTTATTTTTCTTATCCCAAACAAGTTTAAGTCACTTTTTATTACCTATTAAGCTATTTGCATCTCATAATTTAATGCTTACAGATTCGATTGAAATTTTGAAAAATTAAAAATTAAAAAATTAAAATTAAAATTAAAAAAAAAAAAAAAAAAAAAAGAATAAAGAGGGACATTTGTCCACGCTCATGTATGAAGTACACAGGATGAGAGGCCGGAGGGAACCACACACGAGGAGTGAGTGAGAGAGAGAGAGAAAGAGATGGTGCATATATACGTACCACTTATCGGGATGAATGATAAACCGATCCCATCTGCTTCCAGTCCGACTGGCGTCTCTTCCAAGCCCACTCCCAAAACTCAACTCTCTTCTAAACAACGCTAAATGCCTCTTCCACGACAGCTTGCCGGAGTCTCGAAGCTCCTCAACCTCATATCCTTCATCTTCCGACTCATCATCACCGCCTCCTCTCCTTCCTCCGCTACTCATGATCGATCTTCCAAAACTAATATTCAAGATATCGTATGAGAATCAAGCTACCCTTTCTGAAACTAATTGGAGGGACAGAGAGCTTGCTATTTCTTGCTTTCTTGGGAGAGAGTGACATATGAACGACTGACACCAACGTTTTTATAGTATCGATGTGATTGACAGTAGTGGAGGAGAGGCTGAATCCTATCTTTTATATTATTCCGCTATAACTTTGTTGGGTGCATTATGTTGGAATTTACAGCAGTGAGATTGTGGCGACCAAAAGAATCAGCGGACTTTAGAGTCAGATCAGTAAAATAAAGCCTGAGTGGGCTGTGTTTTGTGGAATACGATCCTTTCCCTTTCAACTGTAATAAAATTAACCCTTGCATGTCTTTAATGTTAGAAGATAAAATATCCTCGGTCAAAGAATCCTCCAGATACGAAGAAAATCCTCCGGCAGCTTACTCCCTCTCCTTGATTTCCTCTGGATTCTCCTTTACCGCCTGACAGCATCGACTTGCAGATTTCTCATCCATGATTTCCTCTTCATTATTTCTATGTTTTCCTCCAAAATTTACTGCATGATTCACGGGATTTGCTCCCCTTAATGAGCCTATATATTGTTAACTCTTGTAACTGAAGATGTAATGAAATCTGCAGAAATGTAGTCATTTACTTGCCTCAGTGTTCTCTTCTTCTTACCTTCTGTTTCTTGTTCTCTTCCTCTTCCCTGCTCTGTCTTCTCCTTCTCTTTAATTTCTAACATTTAACTCTCTGTTTATGAAGCTAACGCATACCATTCAACCTTAGTTTATGATTTTTCTTGTTTTTTTTTTTTTTTTTTGGTTGATAGTTTATGAAATTAACTGATCTCCATGACTTTAACCTTTTGTTTATGAAACAATAACATATGCCAATAACCCCCTTGGTCCTTGGAGTTTAAAACTATATTTTTATTTTCTAATCATCTTATAATGTTGATATGATAATCTTAACAAATTTTTAATTTTTTTAATTTTTAATTTTTTTAATTTTTAATTTTTTATGTTTTTAACAATGAGGATCTAATGGCTAATTATAAAGTTTATCGATTTCCCAAATGCATGCTATATATCATCTAGAGTAATTTACCATACAATTTTTACTCAAGATAGACAAAAAAAAAATGGCTAGTCCACATGGGGTGGGGTGCAGTGAATGTCCCACCCCCTAGAATCCAATTCCATGATAGCCATGTGGTAGGTTGATTTATTGAGTACTAGATTCTATTTGGTCGGTTGATTTATTGATGCCTCAATAGTATTAATTTTTGGCCAACAGAATATATTTTTATATTTTTAAAAAATAAATAAATTAAAGCTACAACCTATTCAAAAGATTTGATGCATGGATTATTAATTACCCAAAACTTTTTGGGTAATAAAAAATTACGAATAAGTTTATGGACGCATCTCTATTTGAAAATTTGACAAAATTGACTAATAATATGTCACGTCAATACCAATAACATTGCATCAAGCATTTTTTATAATAACAATATAGAAAGAAAAAAGAAAAAATAAGAGGTTGTCGGACAACTCCCAAATTAGCTGCAGCACTCCAAGGTCATGGAATACGGTTCGGCCAACTTGAGAGTGCTCGGACCACTCCCCTTATTTTTTATATTTTTGTTGTTTGTTTTATATATTTTTATTTTTCTTATCCCAAACAAGTTTAAGTCACTTTTTATTACCTATGAAGCTATTTGCATCTCATAATTTAATGCTTACAGATTCGATTGAAATTTTGAAAAATTAAAAATTAAAAATTAAAAAATTAAAATTAAAATAAAAAAATAAAAAAAAAAGAATAAAGAGGGACATTTGTCCACGCTCATGTATGAAGTACACAGGATGAGAGGCCGAAGGGAACCACACACGAGGAGTGAGTGAGAGAGAGAGAGAAAGAGATGGTGCATATATACGTACCACTTATCGGGATGAATGATAAACCGATCCCATCTGCTTCCAGTCCGACCGGCGTCTCTTCCAAGCCCACTCCCAAAACTCAACTCTCTTCTAAACAACGCTAAATGCCTCTTCCACGACAGCTTGCCGGAGTCTCGAAGCTCCTCAACCTCATATCCTTCATCTTCCGACTCATCATCACCGCCTCCTCTCCTTCCTCCGCTACTCATGATCGATCTTCCAAAACTAATATTCACGATATCGTTTGAGAATCAAGCTACCCTTTCTGAAACTGATTGGAGGGACAGAGAGCTTGCTATTTCTTGCTTTCTTGGGAGAGAGTGACATATGAACGACTGACACCAACGTTTTTATAGTATCGATGTGATTGACAGAAGTGGAGGAGAGGCTGAATCCTATCTTTTATATTATTCTGCTATAACTTTGTTGGGTGCATTATGTTGGAATTTACAGCAGTGAGATTGTGGCGACCAAAAGAATCAGCGGACTTTAGAGTCAGATCAGTAAAATAAAGCCTGAGTGGGCTGTGTTTTGTGGAATACGATCCTTTCCCTTTCAACTGTAAAAAAATTAACCCTTTCATGGCTTTAATGTTAGAAGATAAAATATCCTCGGTCAAAGAATCCTCCAGATACGAAGAAAATCCTCTGGCAGCTTACTCCCTCTCCTTGATTTCCTCTGGATTCTCCTCTACCGCCTGACAGCATCGACTTGCAGATTTCTCATCCATGATTTCCTCTTCATTATTTCTATGTTTTCCTCCAAATTTTACTGCATGATTCACGGGTTTTGCTCCCCTTAATGAGCCTATATATTGTTAACTCTTGTAACTGAAGATGTAATGAAATCTGCAGAAATGTAGTCCTTTACTTGCCTCAGTGTTCTCTTCTTCTTACCTTCTGTTTCTTGTTCTCTTCCTCTTCCCTGCTCTGTCTTCTCCTTCTCTTTAATTTCTAACATTTAACTCTCTGTTTATGAAGCTAACGCATACCATTCAACCTTAGTTTATGATTTTTCTTGTTTTTTTTTTTTTTTTTTTTTGGGTTGATAGTTTATGAAATTAACTGATCTCCATGACTTTAACCTTTTTTTTATGAAACAATAACATATGCCAATAACCCCCTTGATGTTTTTAACAATGAGGATCTAATGGCTAATTATAAAGTTTATCGATTTCCCAAATGCATGCTATATATCATCTAGAGTAATTTACCATAGAATTTTTACTCAAGATAGACAAAAAAAATGGCTAGTCCACATGGGGTGGGGTGCAGTGAATGTCCCACCCCCTAGAATCCAATTCCATGATAGCCATGTGGTAGGTTGATTTATTGAGTACTAGATTCTATTTGGTCGGTTGATTTATTGATGCCTCAATAGTATTAATTTTTGGCCAACAGAATATATTTTTATATTTTAAAAAAATAAATAAATTAAAGCTACAACCTATTCAGAAGATTTGATGCATGGATTATTAATTACCCAAAACTTTTTGGGTAATAAAAAATTACAAATAAGTTTATGGACGCATCTCTATTTGAAAATTTGACAAAATTGACTAATAATATATCACGTCAATACCAATAACATTGCATCAAACATTTTTTATAATAAAAATATAGAAAGAAAAAAGAAAAAATAAGAGGTTGTCGGACAACTCCCAAATTAGCTGCAGCACTCCAAGGTCATGGAATACAGTTCGGCCAACTTGAGAGTGCTCGGACCACTCCCCTTATTTTTTATATTTTTGTTGTTTGTTTTATATATTTTTATTTTTCTTATCCCAAACAAGTTTAAGTCACTTTTTATTACCTATGAAGCTATTTGCATCTCATAATTTAATGCTTACAGATTCGATTGTAATTTTGAAAAATTAAAAATTAAAAAATTAAAATTAAAATTAAAAAAAAAAAAAGAATAAAGAGGGACATTTGTCCACGCTCATGTATGAAGTACACAGGATGAGAGGCCAGAGGGAACTACACACGGGGAGTGAGTGAGAGAGAGAGAGAGAGAGAGAGAGAGAAAGAAAGAGATGGTGCATATATACGTACCACTTATCGGGATGAATGATAAACCGATCCCATCTGCTTCCAGTCCGACCGGCGTCTCTTCCAAGCCCACTCCCAAAACTCAACTCTCTTCTAAACAACGCCAAATGCCTCTTCCACGACAGCTTGCCGGAGTCTCGAAGCTCCTCAACCTCATATCCTTCATCTTCCGACTCATCATCACCGCCTCCTCTCCTTCCTCCGCTACTCATGATCGATCTTCCAAAACTAATATTCACGATATCGTTTGAGAATCAAGCTACCCTTTCTGAAACTGATTGGAGGGACAGAGAGCTTGCTATTTCTTGCTTTCTTGGGAGAGAGTGACATATGAACGACTGACACCAACGTTTTTATAGTATCGATGTGATTGACAGAAGTGGAGGAGAGGCTGAATCCTATCTTTTATATTATTCTGCTATAACTTTGTTGGGTGCATTATGTTGGAATTTACAGCAGTGAGATTGTGGCGACCAAAAGAATCAGCGGACTTTAGAGTCAGATCAGTAAAATAAAGCCTGAGTGGGCTGTGTTTTGTGGAATACGATCCTTTCCCTTTCAACTGTAAAAAAATTAACCCTTTCATGGCTTTAATGTTAGAAGATAAAATATCCTCGGTCAAAGAATCCTCCAGATACGAAGAAAATCCTCCGGCAGCTTACTCCCTCTCCTTGATTTCCTCTGGATTCTCCTCTACCGCCTGACAGCATCGACTTGCAGATTTCTCATCCATGATTTCCTCTTCATTATTTCTATGTTTTCCTCCAAATTTTACTGCATGATTCACGGGATTTGCTCCCCTTAATGAGCCTATACATTGTTAACTCTTGTAACTGAAGATGTAATGAAATCTGCAGAAAATGTAGTCCTTTACTTGTCTCAGTGTTCTCTTCTTCTTACCTTCTGTTTCTTGTTCTCTTCCTCTTCCCTGCTCTGTCTTCTCCTTCTCTTTAATTTCTAACATGGTATCAGAGCCTCCAAGGCCCACGCCAAGTCTCTTTCGATCCTTCCCATGGCAACCGTAAACCCCTCATCTTCAAACACTTCACCAACATCCAAACACTATCCCTGCAAACAAACATCTGCCAAATGCATGAAACTCTCGTCCCGTCAAATGTTCCAGTTCTCTGTAAATCGATCAACACCCTTTCTCATGTCTTCTCTAGCGCTGGCACGTCCAGTGTCTTCCTTCCCTCTCAATTTCCTGCCAGCCCCAAGATGTAGCATCATCAGCATCTCCTCAACTCAGCTGTTCCCAGTTTTGTTCTTCAGCTGAATCTCTCTCTGAGGCTTTTCTTCAAACACCTCAGCCACACCCGAATCACCCTTTTTGACCATGCTCACAAGCTCGTCCTTCTTCAAGTCCTGCAAACCAAGAAACTCATCTCAGCATCTGTTTTGCCCAACCAACCAACACCAAAAAAAAAAAAAAAAAAAAAGGGGCTTCTTCAAGAAACGCTCTCTCTGGAGAGTGGGACAAGACTGGTTTCTTCATCTCTAAGAATCAAATGTGACAGCCAAGCTTCTCACCTTCGTTGGCGTTCACTTAGTCATGACTTGAGCTTCGCCTCCCAATCGTCCATGTTCTTCACGCGCTCCTCTTTCCGCTTAAGCTCGAAATCATGCTGTTCGATGAAGAAATTCCATCGACTGCAACTGTTTCCCATCTCCTTCTCCAGGTTTGTCCTCTTTTGTGACTTCCTGCCCTTTCTTTTCTACACCTCCATCTTTAGCCTTTTTCTTAGGAAAAGATGACCCTTTCGTAGTTTATAGTGCATTCAAAATTCTTTTTTTTTTTATCAAAAAAAAAAGGCCTAGAAAGGCAGAAAGATCTCTGCACGCGTCTCCAAGCACCCACATGTCTCTTTCGCTTGATTTTTCTCTCTCATGGTTTATTTACTACACGTCAGTTTCCTTCTCATTATTTTATACATGTGAGTCTCCCTCTCTTTCTTTATTTTTTTACATGCACCATCCTTTAGCCAGAACATCATCCAAGTTTTACATTCTCTTTTGCTTTGTTTTCTCCCTGCTAGATTTTTCTTTGTTTTGCTTTGGTCCGTCATCCGTGTATCCACCATTCTCAGAAGCAGTTTTACATTCTCTTTTGCTTTGTTTTCTCCCTGCTAGATTTTTCTTTGTCTTGCTTTGGTCCGTGTGTCCACCATTCTCAGAAGCATCAGAAGATGCTAGAAGTTATCAAAAAAAAAAAAAAGGAAACATCAAAGCACCGAAAAGAAGATGAAAAAAAGGTGCCAACAAGAAAAAAAAAGAAAAAAAAGAAAGAAAAGGAAAATCTCTTATTGGTGCATAGTTGGCTCTCTTTTCTTTTGGCTCATTGTTGACCTAATTTCATGCTTGAGGCAATGTTTAAGGCTCAAGCCCTTTTAAGCCATTTGTTAGCTCTTTTCTCTTTGGCCCACAGTTGGCCCTGTTCTCTTTGGCCCATTGTTGGCCTAATTTCTAGCTTGAGACAAATGTTCAAAGGCCTAAGCTCATTTAACCTTTTGCCCCATAGTTGGCCCCCAAATTTCTTGCTTGAGATAATGTTGAAAAACCCAAGCTCTTTTTAAGTCATTTGGCTCATTTCTTTTGACTCATAGTTAGCCCAATCTTAGCCTTGTGGTACAGTTAAAATGCACAGGCTTTTCCTTTTAGCCCTTTAGTGGCTCTTTTCTTGGTCCACAGTTGGCCCTATATTTGGCTTTTGAGGTACAATTTAAAGACCCGAGCCAATTCAAAAAGAAAGAAAAAAAAAATGTTGATCAGAAGAAGCAGACAAACTGATAGAAGTTTCTCCTATCAGTTTGCGGGTGTGTGTTAGAAGATAAAATATCATTGGTCAAAGAATCCTCCGGATACGAAGAAAATCCTCCGGTAGCTTACTCCCTCTCCTTGATTTCCTCTGGATTCTCCTCTGCCGCCTAACAGCATCGACTTGCAGATTTCTCATCCATGATTTCCTCTTCATTATTTCTATGTTTTCCTCCATATTTTACTGCATGATTCACGTGATTTGCTCCCCTTAATGAGCCTATATATTGTTAACTCTTGTAACTGAAGATGTAATGAAATCTGGAGAAATGTAGTCATTTACTTGCCTCAGTGTTATCTTCTTCTTACCTTCTGTTTCTTGTTCTCTTCCTCTTCCCCGCTCTGTCTTCTCCTTCTTTTTAATTTCTAACATTTAACTCTCTGTTTATGAAGCTAACGCATTCCTTTCAACCTTAGTTTATGATTTTTCTTTTTTTCTTTTTTTTTTGGGTTGATAGTTTATGAAATTAACTGATCTCCATGACTTTAACCTTTTTTTTATGAAACAATAACATATGCCAATAACCCCCTTGGTCCTTGGCACGGCCGGCTCAATAGCTTTTGAGTTCTAAAGCGACAAGTGATGCAATTTTCTTATATTTAAATAGTAATTAAATTAATTTGATTTAATTTTTAGGTTATATGTTTTTTTTTTTTTTTTAATATGCCAATTAAAACACTTTCTTCTATTTGTAAAATATATTTTAAAACTTTTTTTTATAGCTTATTAGATATAGAATGATTTATCACTTGATTCAAAGACTTGAAAATAATAAGACTTAGAGAAAAAAAAATGGAAATAAGCTATATAAAGAGTGATTTGTAATGGATTAATATAATGCCGGGAAAAAAAAAAGTTGTTGAACGTTGAAAACTCACCAATAGTGTAATTCTACCTATTATGCACAATGCAAATAATGAGAATTTATACACTTCGAAGACTTCATATTTTTCTAAGCATTTTTTTTTTTAACGAAATCTGCTTTAGTAGAATAAGATAGGCCAAATCACAGTCTAGTGATAACGTTGAATAATTATTAATTTGGACCTTAATTAGAGAGTATTTATTAACGAAATCTAGTATATATATATATATATATGCTTTTATAGCCTTAAAAACTATATATATATCTGATTCTCGATCGGTATTCTCTGTGAGTGTCCTCCTTTTTGTTGTTCATGAGGTTTTTGCTTGTGCTGCAACCAAAGTTTGTAAAACTTTTTGTAATTTTTTGTGATATTTATTGTTTTGATCCATCCATATATATATGTTCTTCTTGCAAGATGATATTGAAGAATTTGATACCACTTTCAATGTCTTTACTAATCTCTGGTGTTTCTGGATGTGTATAGTCAAATGCATGGTAATGGAATATGTAATTGTAAATGATTGATGAGATGATGAAAGTGAATTGAAACTTGGACTGAAAGATATAATCAGGCTGCTCGAGGTGCTTAATTGGGCCTCCGAATGAAATGAATACAACTTGGCTAATTTCTTGAATACCTAACTATCTTGAATTGGACCCATTACAAAACACACACTACATAATATGAAATGCAAACCTATAAATTAAAACACATTACATTAAACATAAAACGCAATCCCTTTGTATTCACTGCTTAACATCAATGGACTCCAGTTGGTTGCTTCATTTTTTCAAATTCGCACCACACCAACCCAAGCTATGTTAGAAAATTGTAATGAATTTTCTAGTTTCTACAATATAGATGGGAATGGGTATGAAATTGGAATGGATAATGATAATTGAATGCAAAAGATGGATGATGAATAAGGATGGACAATTCAAAGAAGTCCATAAACTCCAATAGCCGATTTGAGAATAGTTAATATCCAAGACACATTTTATTGAATAGTCTTTTTGATACTTAATAAGCTAATACAATCTTTCCCGGAATCTTGTATAGACTCAACTAACTATGGGGCCTAACTATTAATATTCAGCTCAACTAACTATTCAATTATAAACCCAATGCCGAAGGGCCCTAACCTAATATCCCTTACAAAAATCTTTTTAAAGTAAAGGTTTAAAGAGAATTGGGTTTTAATCTCCCAAATGGGAGCCTCTTATTTCCTCCCATTTAAAAGTGTTACGTCTTTACTAAATGCTGTTATTAGTATTTTAGGGTTGGAGATGAATTTTGGGCTGATTGATTTATAATGAACATTGGAAAATTTATTTTTGAAGTAATTGGCTATAAGTATTAGTTTTTTTTTTTTGGGGCAAATGGGTTATTTTCAGTCCAATTGGTCGAGAAGCCTAAATCTAGAAGTGAAACCTGACCCAATGGCCCAATTAAGGCTCATAAGCCCAATGACAAATTGAGAAGCTTGAAGAGTCTTCTAAAAGGTGACATGGCAATGTAGGATTGGACCAACATAGCAACCAATAGGAAGGAGACAAGCGGTCTAAAGACCATGGGAGCCTCCAACAGATTGGTTTTGGAGCGTATATGACAAAATAAGTTTGACAGAAAATGGGTCAAGTGTAATGTGCGTGGCATATTATGACAATAATATTATTTGTCATTTATGTGAAAATACAATTATATCATTATTTTTATAAACAGTAATAATAAATAAATCTTTCTGGTCATAGAGAGTCAGAGATCCACAGTTAGGAGTGTTAGATAAGCTTAGTTGCTTGGAATTGGTTTGACTTGGTTCGCTTAAACTCGATTCGATCTCGGTTCAAAAAATAAATTAGTTATTCGTGAACACAATAATCTACTTATATATTAAATGAAACATACTCATATAAATTCGGCTCCGTTCGTTCAAAGCTTGTGAGCGCGGCTTATATAAATTCGACTCGCCTTGTTCGACTCGAATCGTTAGCTCGGTCGTGTATATATGTATAAATAAGTTTTATAGATATAAGATTCTATAATTGTAATTTATAAATATTAGTTTATACATAGTAAACATAATATATGTAATACTACAAATGTTTCATTTAGAGTGTGAAATATGAATCAAAGTTTTTTTTTTTTTTTTTAATTTTAATATTAATATTATTATTTTTAAAGTAAAAAGTTTTACAAAACTCCAATCAAGCTCGAGCTCGACTTGTTAAATTAGCCGAGTTTGAGCCAAGCTCGACTTGGCTAGGCTCTTAACGAGTTGAATTCGAATAATTCTTCAAAACTTGGCTCAAGTTGAGCCTATTTTTTATGTATTCGAGCCGAATCCGGCAGTTCTAAACTCGGCTAGGCTCTAATACAGCCTACACAGTCGTGGGTTTCTAACCTTGGGTCTAAAGGAGACTCACAGCCAGGCCATGGATCTCTGATTGTGAAGACCCAAAACCAAACGTGGGGCTTTGGCTGTGGCCCGTGGGGCGTAATGTTCACACAAACTCTGTTCTCTTTCTATTTTTTTTTCTAAATTATGTACAGTCCATGAGTGCAACTAGGATTCATACTTTCTCATAGAAATTGTTCTCTCTGAATTATAAGGCTAATTGGTCCCAAATCTATTTTATAAAAATTATAGGGCAGAATTATTAGGTAAACCAAAAGAAAGCAAGCAGGAAAATTGCTTAGTGGTACATATAAGTAACGTGTAGGATAAATTATTCCCAGTTTTGCTAAACATCAAATCACTCTAGGCACCCTAATTACTTGCTTTGTGATTTTCAGAAACCAGATATAACTTCTGATCGTTGGTAACCATGTTTATGTCATGAATTTTACCCCCATTTTCTGACAAAATGCAAGTGCCACTTGAACATTTCAACTGCTCCTTTGCTTCTGTGATGAGCTCTTGAATGCTTTGTGGAACCCACAACACAACTCCCTCTCTTCTCTCCTCCTTGGGATCCCATGGGTGAAAGGGGAACACTGTGCATGTCTTCTTGCGCATTTGATCTGTTGTTACCAATAGAAATGTTGTCAACTAAACATCTGACAAATCACTTCATGCAAGAAAGTACTCGGGCTAAGAAAAAGGGCAAAAGAAACAAAAAGAGAAGACTCAAAAACAATTCCCTCATTGGGTAGAATATTTCCTTCTGTTATTATAATGACTGAGCTACCTCATGAATTAATGTGGGAAATAAATTAACAGTTCATTTTTAATGAATCAGCAAAATATTATGGATAAGAATAAAGACTTGATAATTATCCATGACATTTTATTTGATTGATATCCAACTCCCTTGATTGCCCGTTTACAGCTCCTTTCCCATAATGTGCTTGACCTTCTAAGAATGTCCATATTTTATCATTCTTAACATGTGTATGGATCTACTTCCTCAATAAAAGTGATTACTAATTGCCTCCAGTTCTTTTTTTTCTTTTCTTTCCTAAGCTACTAAATGCCTCTAGTTGTTTGCAATTATATCCTCCTTAGCTCACTCTTTCTGAGGAACTAGCTATTCTTCTGGATTTTCTTCATATCACTCACTGCCATCATCACCCCACCCTAATTTTTCCGCAGGTCTTTGGTTCAAAGAAAAACAATTTAATAATTTCTATAATATTGTTTGTAAGCCAAAGAAAGACAATAATTTCAAATTTAATGAAGTACCAATTATTATTTTCAGGAACAAATTTTTGTGCAGTAAAATTCCATCCATAAATTGAAAGTTTATTGCTAACAAGATAATTGAGGATGGTAATGCTATATATATATATGTAAGAACTACAATTTTGTTTGTACCTCGACTTTCTTGAGAGTTATCAGATAACTCAGACAATTGAGAATTTCTCGCAACTTCGAGCAGCTTGATCAAATTCTTATTCCCACCTATATAGGCATCATTAAGTGGAGTATTTCCCCATCTGTATGCAGAAGACAGGCAAACAAAGGTTACTCCAACTGGCAAAGTTCTAATAGTAAAAAGCACATAAAGTTATGCCTAGGTCATTGTGCATTATTGATTTCCTACGGAACTTTTTTTCATTCATCCAACTGGTAGTGCAGACTATGCGATTTTGATGACTGACAAAATTGAAAATTTCTTTCGAAGTAATTTTTTGAAGCTTACTGAAATATCAACCTGATTTTTATTTCATCGTGAGGGAAAAGTATACACCATGCTAGCCCTTTTTCTAGTCTATATCTACATCTTCAAAGAGCAGGAAGTGAAGATGAAACAATGACTGAGCAACATTCTTTCTTTACAAGACCATCTAAACCATTTAAATAAAACTAACACGTGTAGTTAAATGTTAAGAAACATGTATATTACTATTTTTATTACTCATCCAAAGATCAATAGTGTAAACAACCATAAAACCCATATCTTGTTGATCATGATGCTAAAATCTGGATGATGCACATGCAAAAACATAGTTAATCCATACATCAAGCAGAGGATAACATGCCATCAGTCAAAACAACTTCCTCACTGTACAATCTTATATTCTGCACTTGCAAAACTGCTAGAAGCTCAAAAAGGATCATGCTTCACCCTAGTCTTAAAAACCACATAATTATTCAAGTTATACCTGTCCTTTGACAAAACACTCGCTCCTGCTTCTAGAATTAATTCTGCCACTGAATATAACCCTTCTGAGGCAGCTAGGTGAAGTGGTGTTCGGAGATCATAATTTTTGGCATTTGGATTAATGCCATTAGACAAAATCCTTTTTAGAAGATCCAAATCCCTCCTCGCAATAGTCATAAAAAGAAGATCACCAGCATTATCAATATTAAGTGCTGCCCCTGCCTTAACAAGTAAAGAAGCTACTTGATCGTGCCCATTCTTGATGGCTTCAAGCAAGGGAGTGTTTCCAAACTTATCTAGTACACATGGTTAAACAACATTTATTACTAGATTTTCTTTTGATATCCAGTTAAATATATACTAAAAACTTGCAAGGAGAATAGCAATCAGAGGCCAGACACATTTTACTTTCTTTTTTGGTTTTTTTTTGGAGGGGTGGGGGGGGGGGGGGGGGGGCGGATAATAATATCTATTTATAACAACGAACAACTGCATATCTTCTTGTAAAAATAATGAATAGCTGCAAAAATTAAGACATCTCATCAAACTTTTAATCTTAATTTTCTTTTAAAAAAATAAAATAAGCTTATACAGGCAGATTTCAGCTGAAAGACAAACCTTAATTAAGGAACAAAGATAAAAAGAACAAAAGCTTATCGAAAAAGTGATTTTAGAAGCCCTTTTATACATTTGATGGTGAATAGATCTTTAATTAGATAATATCAATTTCATCCAAACCCCTTTTTCCTGGCACACCACCTTTATAACTTCAATTTTTCCATGATTTACATTTTAGTCAAAAGCTAACTTGTAGCCTTAACTTTTGAAATGTAGCAATATCCTTTTTTTCTCCTTAAGTTTGTTGAATTTGTTTGCTATTACTCTTGTGCTGGCAATCAAAGGCAAAACTTAGACAAGGGAAAACATTGCAGAGTTTTGATAGTGTTGGACTTTGAAATGGAACTAATTAAACTAAATCCATTTATTCACCACGAACAGTGTGACTCATAAAGGTGTTAATTTTGAAGGGAAAATAATCTAGTAAACATTTATCCCATAGGATTTCGACCACACGTGCCCATGAAATTATGTTTTATCTTGAAAGGGGCAATGTGTTGGGGAGACCACCAAACTATGGACAGAATAATAAAGTACAGGGGGTTGGGCTTACCTGACCACCCTTGATGGTAATAAAAGTACAGGTAGTTGAAAAGCCTACCTGAAATGTTGATGCCCAGTACTCCTTGCTCAATAAGCAAAAGAACAATATCTTCATATCCTTTGGATGCAGCAATATGCTGTGTAAAAAAAAAAACAAAACAAAAAAATGCAAAACAAAAAAAGAATTAAATATGATTATAAGCCATACCAGAATTTGTATCATTCCTAATAATTGAGAAGGGGGGGGGGGGGGGGGAAACAAACACCATAATTAAGATGGTTCAGCACAAACTCCATAATCTTAAAAAAAAAAAAAAAAAAGAAAAGAAAAGAGTTTCCCTTTATACATGGATAACATTGCTTAATAGTATGCAATATTCTAGCTTTTCTGATTTTTTAGACTTTTGTTCTTTCTTTTTTCCCTAATAAGAGGGTTTCTCTTGTATGCTTCTTGTATAATAGGATCGCACTCATCTGCTCTTTTCTAATGATTGAATTACTTATAAGAAAAGAAATGATAGAATAGACAAGGGGCACAAAAACAGTACCAGCTTACACTAAAGTAGAGTTCATAGTTAAAGCTCATAACAGTAAAGTCTATCAACCCTAGTTTTGTCATAATACCTTGATTAAAGCGAACATGTTAACATGACTGGCATAGCCATATAAATGCATCAATTAAAATTCACCATCACACCAATGTTCTTGGAATGGATAAGTACAAGTCACCAATTGCAAAAGAACACAAATCACAGGCATAGATAAGACATATTGACAAGAGGCTCCACTTTAATAACTAGGGTTTAAAAGAGTGATGTGTGAGAGTGGCAACTGCCCAGAATGACATGTAAGTTTGATCTCCTCAAAAAAGGTTTTAGAGAGGTTGTACCTCCCAAGGAATGGGTAAAACGTTCACTGTGTTACCCTCAACCTTAGCTAGCAAGCCAAGACCTTCAAACATGCCCGATGTGGCTTGACAAGCATGTAGGATTTAGGGAAGTGAAGCAGGTCCTATGCATCCTTGTAGAAAGTTAGCAACCTCCTCAGCAACCCCATACCTCAAATGATCCCTAGGTTTAACTACCGAGTGAAAGAGACAAAGTGTGCCATGCATTAATACAACATTTAAAGAACTCACTTACAGATTTACTAACACTGCTACAACGTTCTTTCTTGTTCCCCTTTCGAATCCCATTATCCATACTCTTTGTCCATGCAACTCACATGTCAACTCAATGCGCTCCCCACACTGACTCCTCAGCACTCCACTCTAAACCTCAGTCCACAACACTTCTCGAAATCCCCCAAGATTCGCATTTCTAAGCAGAAATGATGTCATTATGTGTGTGTAATTCCTATATCAACATCCAGAAGGATTATTCTAAAGAATCAAGATGTCAGTGGCCAGAAACAGTCTCAAAAATCTAAGGCCATTGCTCTCTCAAAAGCTCTCTCATTTTGTGTCTTCTAGTCTCATGAGAGTCCTGAGAATGAGATGTATATAATAGGTACCCCCCCAAAAAAAAAAAAAAAAAAAAACTAACCTCAGTTTGGAAAACTTCATTCAAAATAGGATACAAAATCTTTGAAATATATACTCGTGTTCAAATAGGAAACAGCACGTTCGAACACCATTAGTTATAAAACATGACTTTTGGCTCTCACATTCAAACGACTATCTAACATGCTTTGAATAAAACAAATCTAACATCTGTTTGATTCGAACAAGACTTATCTGTTTGGTTCATATGAAGCTTCAAGCACACTTCAAACACTATAATCTGTCTAATCATGTTAAAACGTGGGTTCAGATGTGCTTTAAACATTGGTCCTTGGTTGATCTTTTGGATGCACATTCAAATGAGATATAACTCTAAGTTTCTCATCCCAAGTCCACCATTCAAACAACACTTGTATAATTTGAACGACAGTGAACTATCTTGTAAAGTATCAACCATTTTATTTCAAATACTTAACCCTTCAACTTTTTCACATGACAACTTAACCCTAAGTAATGCGTAGTCATGTCTAACTTCCTAAAAGTCAAGTTTTAGTTTTGTAGTCCACTATCATAAATATATGAGATCCATTCATAGCTCGTGGTGGTCTCTTCATGAATACAAAAAATATGCCTTTATTTAATGAAAGACACGTCCCACTAAACTTGGAGTTTAACACAACTCATATGCATGTATTCATCTACAAAATTTACCAACACAACTATGGACTTAACAATCTAGTCAAATTCTAACTGTTTGAAATTGCCAAAGTACCCCCAAATTAATAAATAAATAAATAAAGTGCTTCCTCCCCAAAGTATGCTTCTCAATTTTGATAGCAACACCATAACATAAACCTAAGAAGCTAAGAAGGGAAACAAATGGAAGAACAAGGTGACAATTTCTGCTGTATCTGTGGGGCTCCCTTCTGTTGAAGATATGCAACTGATATGATTTGATTTCCTTTCCATATATGTTCTTGTTTATTGTAATTCCATATTAGTGTGTTGCCTCTCTATATAAACAAGCTTAGATGTATCATTTGAGTATTGAAAAATAATAAGAATTCTTCCTTTTTATATTTCATCTTGGTATCAGAGCAATCTATTGCTCTTGTTTTTGTTTTTCCATTTTTTTCTTTTGTGGATTATAGACTATAAAAAATTTTCTCGGTCTTTGTTGTTCAATGCTCTATTATCAAAGTCGTTAAAATTATTAAAAATGTCAGTATGATATTCAAGTGCTCTATTATCAAAAAAATCAACACGTAGCCGTAGCCTTCTAAATTCCATACCAAAGGTGATCTTCCATTATAATCCGTCTTAGTGGGATCAGCTCCTGCTCTAATCAAACGTTTCACTCGATGAGAATCTCCATCATAAGCAGCACAATTAACCTTCATAGCCAGCTCTGATTCATGTTGTTCAATATACAATGTAATATCTGATTCCAAAATCTTGCTCCGAAGGTTGGAGTACCTACCCTGTCATTGCTAAAATTGTTAGAATATTATTTACTGACTCATGAATTCAAATTTCTAACTAGATAAAACCAGAGTTCGAAGTCTTTTATATAAATAAAGAGCAATTTTCTGCAACTAAAATCTTTATTCAAATGGAAGAAGGAGAAGGAAAATTTATATTTCGAAACTCAATTTACCTCAAGGAGGTTGTTCACAATTATCCGTCCATCAGAAAAACAGTTCTCCAAGATTTGTTTAAAACATTGTTTATCAAGTCGCAAGACTCTAGATAGTTCACGAACTCGAACTGTATAAGTCTGAGGAGTGTTACAAAGAAAAGAAAACTCGCCAAATGTGCTATGTGCTTGCAAACGCATAAGACATTCTTCTGTTTCATCATCTCCCACCTTTCCTATCTCCTCCTGTAGATAATATCATATCCATCAAGCCTACAATTCAAGAATATATAGATACAAACACCTACAAAAACAGGAGGCCTACGTCTAGATATACTAATATTTAAAACTTAAAAATGCAAATAAAAAGAAAAGATATCCAATGTATAAATATATTTTTAGATATTCTTAAGATTAACAGTCGAGTATATATTTTTTTGGCTTTACATTCTAGGTTTCTTAAAATTGATAACCGATTATAACTTAGAAATATTTCAGCTTGGTTATATGCAGAAGTAAATATGTTGGTTCTTGAGATAAAAATCTAATAAAAAAGTAAAATATAATCAACACCCCCTGTGCTTAGACACATTTCTGTTCACACTTCCTATGGTAGTCATCCCACCCCAACGCCACTAATTCTTCTTCCTTTGAAAGAGCGTTGGGGTCTCTAGGGACAAGAAGGGAAGAGCGCTAACTAGAGAGAGAGAGTGTGTGAGAGAGTGTTAAGGGTTATCAAGAAAACTTGAATTAATGGCCAGTATGGATATTCAAGACATTATTCTTCCATCATAACCTACTGTGATTAGCTTCTTGGTAACATCTTGTTTCTCTATAAATAGGCTTCAGTCAAGTTGTGATCTCCTTACTTGTAAAAAGTCATACTTTTTATAGAATAATAATTACTAAATTATTTTGAGGCGGTCATATCATCTAATACCATATATAGAAAATAAAGATGCTTCATTGCAAGTACACAAACAAATAAAAAGATAAATATATTGAAGTTTGAAAGCATTTTAAAAAAAGAAAAACTCATACCACTATGCCATGACATATGATATAAAGTTGATCTATTACGTTTCCCTGTTCTATAATCACTTCCCCTGGGAGGAAAAACTCTTCATTGACTTTGATTGCCTGATAAATCACGGAATGAATAAGAGTCATTTCCACTGAAAGAAGCTAAGCTTCTAATGTTATCACTTCTGTTTTATATGATTGAAGAAGAGATATCAGATAATGACATTAGAGAGAGAGCAAATAAAATTAGGAAAAAATATGAGAGGGGTCATATACTATAAACTATTTATTCATAAAATCAGATCCAGACACTAAACAAGGCAATTAATATTAGCATGCTTTCAACTGACAGTCACTTCAACTACATTCAGAATAAATGCATTGAACAAAATTTCAAGACGATGATGCGCTCATAGCCACCAGAAAGCATGGAGAATGCAACCTCATTTAATGTACCTGTCATTTGGGTACCCACAGTTTTATAATGCAATACTAACTATTTTAAGTACAAACATAATAAACAAATAAATAAGGCATATAGAATGCCCATTCCAACGAATTAAATGACCAACTAGAGATAACAACGTGGTCTCAAAAAAGCTAGTATGGAAGAGTTGTGTGCTCTTGACAGGTTGGAAGAACAACATGGTTTAGTTCCTGAAGAAAAGACAAGGAAATGTACAGTCATTAGAGAGCTGGAAAATTCTATTCTTCAAAAGGAGATTAGTTGGAGACAGAAGTCAATGGTTCTTTGGCTCAAAGAGGGTGACAAATGCACCAAATTCTTTCACCGGGTAGCCAACTCGAATAGGAGGTTCAATTCCATAGTCTCTTTCGGTCAATGGCTCAGTTTCTTCTGACCAACAGGTTATTAGGGATCATGCTGCTCAGTTCTTTTGAGTCCTTATTTGCAGAACCCTATAGTTGGCAGCCTAGGTTGGATGGCCTCGCTTTCAACACTCTGGATGCGGTAGAGGCCTCTTCTTTAGAACTTCCTTTTGAGGAAATGGAGGTTTTAGAGGTTTTAGAGGTGGTTAAAGGCATGAATTGTGACAAGGCTTCAGGTCCTGATGGGTTCTCCGAAGTGTTCTTTCAAGATTGTTGGGACGTGATCAAGACAGATATCATGGGCGTGTTCCAAGACTTTCACACTCATAGCAAGTTTGTCAAAAGCCTTAATGCCACTTTTATTTCTCTCATTCTGAAGAAGTCTGGGGCTTTGGATCTTAAAGATTTTCGGCCTATTAGTCTTGTTAGTGGTGTTTACAAGATCATTGCAAAAGTTCTTGTGAATAGAATGAGAAGGGTTATGGAGAAGGTTATCTTGAATTCTCATAATGCTTTTGTGAAAGGTAGGCAAATCCTTGACTCAGTTCTTATAGCAAATGAGTGTTTGGATAGTCATATCAAATCCAATGAAATAGGGTTGCTTTACAAGCTGGATATTGAGAAGGCATGCATATGATCATGTCAACTAGGACTTCTTATTGTATATGTTGAGAAGATGTCGTTTTGGAGAGAAATGGTGTTCTTGGATAGTGCATTGCATCTCTTCGGTGCTTTTCTATGTCTTGGTGAATGGCACCCCGTCCGGTTTCTTCAATAGTTTCCATGGGCTAAGGCAGGGTGATCCTCTGTCTCCCCTTTTGTTTGTCATTGTGATAGAGGCCCTAAGTAAGTTGATCACTGATACTGTTCATAGAGGTCTTCTATTAGGTTTCTCTGTGGGCTCTGGAAGCTTTAGGCGGTTAATATTTCTCATCTGTTGCTCGCAGACGATACATTGGTTTTTTGCGGAGTGAATGCTGATCATCTTTGCTATCTACGTGTGTTATTTTTGTACTTTGAAGCTGTTTCAAGTTTAAAGATTAATTTAGCTAAGTCTTTTTTGGTTCCTGTGGGTTGTGTGGATAATGTGGACAGCTTGGCTGGCATCTTGGATTGTGGGGTTTCCTCTTTACCTTTGAAGTATCTTGGCCTTCCATTGAGGGCCTCTTTTAAGGCCAAGTCCATTTTGGACTGTGTTGTTGGTAAGATTGAAAGGCAGTTGGCTAGCTAGAAGCGGATGTATCTGTTCAAGGGTGGTAAGGTTACCCTTATAAAGAGTACTCTTTCCAATCTTCCCACGTACTTCTTGTCTCCTTTCCCTATTCCTGCCAGTGTGGCTAATCGTATAGAGAAGCTCCATCGTGATTTCTTATGGGGAGGTTTAGGTGATGAGTTCAAATATCAACTGGTTAACTGGTCCAAGGTTTGCTCCCCTATTACTGAAGGTGGCTTGGGCATTCGAAATTTGAGGATTTTCAACAAGGCTCTTTTAGGGAAGTAGTTGTGGCGTTATGTGCATGAGAGAGGGACTTGGTGGAAATCTATTGTGGATGCAAAGTACGATGCTGATTGGGCTTGGTGGTGTTCCTTAGGCCCCCTAGGTGTCGCGAAGTGGGGCTTTGGAAGAACATAATGAAGGGGTGGAGATTGTTTCGTAGTCATACTAATCTTATTTTGGGAAATGGGTCCAGGATCAGATTTTGGGATGATGTGTGGTGTGGAGAGATGCCCCTCAATGAAGCTTTTCCGATTTTGTACAGCATAGCTTGTGACAAGAATACACTCGTTGCAGCTCACTTGGTTTCGGAGAGTGATTCCATTCAGTGGGATGTTAGCTTTATTCGAGCGGCCCAATTGTGGCTTCCTTCTTCACCTTGTTGTATTCCATTAGAGTGGATCGTGAAAGGAAAGATCAGCTTTGGTGGTCTCCTTCTCACAAAGGGAAATTTGATGTTAGATCTTTCTATAAGGTCCTTTCTTGCAAAGAGGTAGTGCACTTCCCCTGGAAAAGTATTTGGCGGACCAAGGTTCCTTTGAAAGTGGCTTTTTTCGCTTGGTTGGCAGCGTTAGGGAAGATCCTCACCATGGATAACCTTAGAAAGAGGCATATCATTGTGATTGATAGATGTTGTATGTGCAAAATGAATGAGGAGACTGTGGATCAACTTCTTCTCCATTGTGAGGTTGCACATGCTCTATGGAATGCTATCTTTAGTAGCTTCAATCTATCTTGGGTTATGCCTCTTCGGGTGGTAGACTTATTCGCTTGCTAGTGAACGGGTGGTCGCTCTCGAAGTGCAATTGTGTGGAAGATGGTTCCTTCTTGTCTTTTATGGTGCGTGTGGAGGGAATGAAATGATAGACAGTTCGAGGACAAAGAAATGATGATTGAGGAGCTCATTACTTTTTTCTTCTTTTCTTTGTACTCTTGGACTGCTGCATTCCTAGCTCCTTTAGTGATTAGCTTTAATGATTTCCTTGTTCTTTTTTCTTCTCCTGCTTAGCCGCTTCTCTTGTATACTCCCTGTATACTTGACTGCGCTTTGCGCCTTTTAATGATATCTCTTACTTATCAAAAAATAAAAAACAAAAAAATCCAACTGGAGACAATAATGGATAGCATTCCTCTTAAATAAATTCCACCTAACTATTGAAAACAGAAGCAGCATATGATTCAAGACGAATTTGTGCAGAGAGCTAATCATGCAGGAAAACCAATAATGTTCAAGTTCCAAAATGTGAATTGTAAGTTCCAATCAAGTCTAGAAGAACAAGATTGAGTTGTTACAGTAATGCTTGCAATGAAAACAATTCCTAATAACAGTTCCAATGAATTTGCATGTAGAAAGTCAAACTAGGGCTGTCAGCTGTCTACCGCTGAAATGGAATCCTTGGCAGTAAGAAAAACTGAGACTTCTAAAGTCAATGGATGTTATCAAGTTTGTAGATATCATGTCACTTTCAACTTTAGAAACAGAAAAAGTAAACTGAATTTATAGGTGCTCAACCATTGGAATTCACATTCTACTTTACATATAGAACATGATGGCTTACAATCTGCTTGATGAATCCCAAAGAGCACCCCTTGAATAAAGAAGCTTCTCTAATATATGGCTCATACAAGTTCTGTGAAATCTGCACAGGGAAAAAAAAAATTTGTAGTACAGCCATAAAATTCAAGCACTTCCATAAATTCTTTAAGCATCAAAAGAAAAACAGGTACAAGCAATGAACAATATCAAATCAACATCTAAAAAGTTGCAGCATGAATTCTACCCCAACTATTAGGTCAGGCACTCTTCTTCTAACTTATCCTAACTCACAAAACTAGGTAATTTCAGTGATTCTGCGAAACATCTTCCACAATTATTGCAATCAGTTAGTGATTTCCCAATTCTAAATTATTTCCATAAAGGAAACAAAAATATTTAGGAAAACTTATTAAACCATCTGATGAGGCCAAGTGATACTTCTATAAAGATACAACTGTGAAAGATTGAATTTCATTAATAAACTAAGTTCAGGAAGGAGTCATCCAATGGGGAAAAAAGGAAGACAGAGAGGGAGAAATGGTCCCTCAAGTGTAATTATTCTGAGAATTCTTGGATATCAGCATTCAACTCTAGTCTTCACACCATAATCGGATTTGAAGTAAATGCTTCCTTTATATATATATAAAAAATAAAAAAATAAAAAGGGGTAGGATTTTGCATTCAAATTCAGGGGTCTACAGTTTGTCCTACATAGTGTGAAACTCCACAGTTCAGGCTGGAAAAAAAAAAGAATAAAAAGGTGATCATTTAGATGGAAAAACAGGCAATATTCAAAGGCATAAATGTGAAGCTTTTATCCAAAATGGTGGCAAGCTTATATTTATGGGAAAAACAAACTTAACCCTTTTTTTATTGTTGTAAATTACACAACACACACCAATTTCGTCTCGAACCCTTGACCTTACCCTCCACCATATTCTTATGGGGAGAGGAAATGCCATTTGAGCTAGAGGTAATGAAATGCCATTTGAACTAGAGGTAATGATATGCCATTTGTGCTACAGGTAATTAGCACATTCTCATTTATTTATAAGCACTAGTGAGCTAAAACTTTATAAGGAGCAAATTTTCCTATTCAACCCAAAATCACTAGTATTCTAACAAATTCCTCCGAAGTTAAGATTATAGCATGTTTCAATAGCTTTCATAGACCATATATTTGAATAGCAATTGGACTCTAAAAAAAGAAACGCTTAACGATTCATTGGCACCCTCACATCCTAAGAATAGAAATTGATAGAATACCAAATATTCAACAAACACTTGCATCTGAAGAAGAGAGACCTTTCTGCATGATAACCTCCAACTCTATCTGTAACGGTCCACCCCCAATGACACAATACTGTCCGCTTTTGGCTCCCCATACCAGACTTCCCAGGAGGTCACCCATCCTGGGATTGCTCTCGCAGCGGCTCGCTTAACTGCGGAGTTCTGATAGGTTCATTGCCATCACGGCTTTAAAACGCGTTGTGTCATATAGGGTGCATTTATACATATAAGCACATCCTCATTCCCAGGCGATGTGGGACGTCACAATCACCCCCCCTTTGGACCCAGCGTCCTCGCTGGCGACCCTCATGGGATCACCCCATTCTTGGCGTCCCAGCGAGTGCCCGCCGGCGACCCTCATGGGCTTGTGCACGCTCCCACCATCTCAGGCTGGGCAATGGCTCTGATACCATTTGTAACGGTCCACCCCCAATGACACAATACTGTCCGCTTTTGGCTCCCCATACCAGACTTCCCAGGAGGTCACCCATCCTGGGATTGCTCTCGCAGCGGCTCGCTTAACTGCGGAGTTCTGATAGGTTCATTGCCATCACGGCTTTAAAACGCGTTGTGTCATATAGGGTGCATTTATACATATAAGCACATCCTCATTCCCAGGCGATGTGGGACGTCACACTATCATTCATTCTATGGACAGGAAATCTCAGACCATAATTCCCAACCAGAAACTTTTATGTCCCTTATTTCACAGTCACAGACATTCAATCTCTTAATGGTCCAATCCTTCTCACCACCCGCCATTCAAAAAATTGCAACTTAAGATATGGGTGAAGGAGAAAATCATTCAAAATCAGTGGGAAGCATTGATGCATGTGTTCATTCTACATCTACATGGGGAAAACAACTGAGATAACTTCTCTCGGTGACAAGGATTGAACAAATGCATATTTACAAAATGGTACAGATGAATAAAACAGTTTTGAAAACCATACTTATCAAGTAAAGCAATATGGAATTATCTGTCAAGAAAGCTTATTATATCAAGTATGGAATTGTTAGGAAGTTGGAGAACAATTTATATCATGTATGTCACACGCTATCCCCACCCCACCCCACCCCTTTCTGTTTGCAGGCTCCAATAACTATGCATTAAATATGGGCCCTGAACATGCAGAAAAGAAGAATGACCAGAGACGGGGGGATAACAAGACTTGAATCAAAAACTCAGACAAAAACTGGCCTCTTATAGCATGTTGTAGAAACATCAATCCCAAAATCTTAAGCTAATAGATAGTGAGCCAAATATATATATCAAGCATACAACATGCCAAAAGAATGAACTAAACTGATGGTGTATAGCCAAATTAAAAATTTACAACACCTTAGACCGAATAGAGGCTGGAACATCCTGAAGTAAAGCAAATTCGGTGTTGCTACGCTCATATTGTAATCGTAGATGACTTTTGATCTCCTTACTTGTGTGTGTATCAAGCTTGTGTTTATTCATATATTTGATAAGGTCGGCCATTTTATCCCTAAACTTTTCTGTCTTTGATCCTTTTACTACCAATGCTGCAATGTTACCAAGCAGATAAGCACCAAGAATCATGTCAAATGATACATAAATCATAATGAACATCATTTCCCTGACATTGACTGCATGTATTTCTCCATAACCTGCAAATAGAACATATTATCAACACATACAGTGAATCATCCCAAATCTGATAAGACGTACTCAGAATGAAAATAGCGCTAATTCATATAGTAATGAGAAGGGACCATTGTCAAAGTTTTGAAAAGACATGTACTGTATTAGATTTAATCAGAGAAACCCTTCAGGGCATAGAACTGCTTCATATAAAAATGATAAGGAGTCATTATCAACAATTTTTGACAATAGACGTATTGTTTTCAATGTTGATGAGAAGTAAACATTATAACGTGTATTAGAAGATATGAGCTCTAAAATAGAGCATGAACTCGCACGCACACACTCGCATAGTAATCTTGAGTGTCACTTTTACAAATAATCAATAACTTATTAGTTATATTTGTTTTTCTTCATGAAAGAGTCATAGACAAGCATACCAACAGTCGCCATGGTAACAATGGCAAAATAGAGAGATGTCACATAACGCTTCCAAAGATCAATCTCTCTGAAGTGTGAATAGCTGTAGTCACCCATCTTCAAACTTCCTATCCATGTGTAACCTTCCTCGGAGGCAGGCAAAGTGGTAGCAAGATAGTAAAAGATGCAGGCAGCCGTATGCGTGCAATAGATTTCAACAACAAAAAGTTTCGCAATTCTCGTAGCAAGATAATTTAGCCGGATATCTTTCTCCAACTTGTCAAAAAACTCAGTTACTCTGAGTGCTCTACTTAGCCTAATCCACAATAGGTACCTCACTGGCTCTTTTCTACCAGAAGCCTGATCAAAGCAGTTGTGTTCAAATCATCATATAAAGAGTTACTGAGCTAAGTTCGCTGTATCAAACTCACAATAATGCAATCAAATATGAAGCAATGATGTAATAAGAATAAATCTTTAAAATAAAAATGGAATAGAGATGCCCAATAAGCATCTTGAGGAGTAACTCCAGAATAAAACAACTTGTGACGATAATTGACCGCAAATGGTAAGGAACAATATAATGTCGTTGATGATAAAAGAAAGAGTCCTGAATTGACCATCTTATTTGTAACATATCATCCTCACATACCTTTTTCACTTTTCATTTTTCTTTCCTTTTTTTTTTTAACTTTTTTGGGTTTCGAAATTGTAAGCACTAAATGTCTCCCTTAAAGATAATGCATACTAGAGCTCTTGTTGCGGAATAAACTTAACATTGTGTGCTAATGCCATAGATAATCCCAGAAACTGTTTCTCCTTATTGGAGATCATTAGAAATTCGATCCGGATGGAATAAAAGAAACGGCAAACCAAAGCCAAAAAGTGAAAATCAGTGTACAGTACCTTGTAGATAGCATCCCAGGGGAAACAACCCAGTAAATCAACAAAGAACCGAGACTTCAAGTACCTAAAGTCAAGCAAATCACGAAGCATGAAAGGTTATGGAGTTTTGCATGGTTACAACAATTACAAGTAGGAAAAAAAAAAAAAATAAATAAAAAAACAGCTACCGAACGGCAATGAGATTGTGGTCGTAGACCATGCGGTAGGAATGGGTGTCGCGATAGGCGACAAAGAAGCGGACGACAATCTCGATGAGGAAGGCGAATTGGCCGACGATTTCGAGGAGGAAGAGGTTCTCGGGGAGTCCCCGGAAGAAGCCGAACTCCAAGGGTGTGAAGAAGGAGGAGTAGACCGCCCATAGCAGAATGAAATGCGTCCACACCACGTACCACCTGCGTTGCTCTCCATCATATTCATATCAATTTCGAGAAATGATAGACAGGGGACGTTCAAATGTTCCCTGTCCGTCATTTAATACTTAAAATATATATATATATATATATATTTTTAATTTATCCTTTATGCCTTTTTTCATTTTTTTTAATAAAATATATTTGTTAAGTATTAAATGACAGACAAGAGATGGTCAAACGTTTTCTGTCTATCTTTTCGCTTTTAGTAGAGGTCTAAAACAAGAAATAACTGTTAACTGCTAATAATTGTCAACAACCGTTAACCGAAAATAACCGCAATCGGATAATCGAGTACCTGGTTATGATTACCAATTATAACATTTTAAAAAATTGGTTAATAACCAAGTAACCGGTAATCGGTTATATATATATATATATATATAAACGAAAATAATATTAAACCTAATTCTAAACAAACAAGCAAAAATCTTCAAAACAACTCTGTTTTGAAGATCCAAGTGTTAACTACTATCACAACTGCTCAGGATCAATATTGTCTCTTGTGGCGTGATATGTCCATATAGTTCCCTTATTTTGAAAAGAAAAAAAGACTTGCTGCGCTACATGGCTCGATTGAAAAATTGTTATATGATCGATCCTGAGCAGAATGATGTGCACATGAGAGTCTTCTTCATGCTATAACTTTTTATCTTCGACATTAATTTCTTTAAGGGCACATTTCAATCAAATAAATAATTCACCTCATAAATAATTCAGAAGAAACACGGGACACATTTCTTTAAGGGCACATTTCCCAGTTGTGAAGGATCACAGGAGGAACACAGCTAGCAACATAGACACAAGAAACACAGGACAATATGTCGATATTTCTTTTTTAATGCTCTGCATTCTTCGTACTTCTCAGTTTTGAGACCAGTTCATCCGCTGTGAACTACTAAATTATAAATGACGTGCAAAGTGTACATACACTTGTCAAAAGTTCCACCCTTAGCTCTATTGACATATGTATTCTTAGTAACCTTGTTAAGGAAACAGTCAAAAAGGGGTTGAAGATAAACTTTAAGATTCTATTTTTATGAAGCATATATTTATATTGGTGATAGAACATTTGACCCAGGGGCGGAGGGAGGGGGGCTCAAAAATTTCCCTTACCCCTGTATAATTTTCCCGGATTTCATATTTGCCCACCCTTAACCATTCATTCATCAGGGAGCAAATATTTTCTAAGAGAATAGGGATGCATGACTCGCCGACGCATTTCACTGTTTCAGATCTCTTGCAGGCGTTTTGGAATTAGGTTAGACGAAGGTTGAAGATGATGTTTTTACTTTTTTTTAAAAAAAAAACGCACCGTTTTAAGCTGTGTTTAACCAAAATGAACGTTTTTAAATAACCAAAACGCTCCGTTTAACTAACTCGTTCAACCATAACGCGCCTATGCTTAAAAAAACAAAAAAAAGGACAAAATCTCACGTGACACCCTCCACGAGGCGGTAAGCTATTGGTCCTCCATGCCGCATTCAGTCTTTCTCCCCCACACCACATCGATCTGCGTAGCGACAGAACGCAACCCGTTGTTTCAATTCCCAATTCACCAGTTCCCGCAAAAACGAAGGAAAAACTCCCCAAATCTTCTTTATCGCTAAAATTTCCATGCAATTTTCGTCAATCAACAGCACCGAAGCAATATTAACAACATGACCGAGGACAGTGGCGCTAAGGTTTCTTCTAAGGAAGCCTCGCAAACACAGCAAAGGTCGGTACGCTTTCAAAATTGTACAAGATTCGATCCGTTTTGTTTGAATCCGCTACCGACCCCTACAGAGAGCAGACATTGCCTCAGTTCAGGTCAGAAATTGTGAAAGGGTAGAGTTCTCTTTAATTTTGGAATGGGTAATGGTGGGTGTTTGACAGCTACCTCTTTTTGATCGTTTATTTAGTTCTCTATATTGGTGGGTAGTACGTAGTTACAACTTGGATCTTTTGTGTATTATGCAGTGGTGCAGTGGTGAGACAAATTTTTATTTGCAATTATTTTATTTACATTGAATGAATTGTGATAGTAGTATTTATTATTTAGTATTTAGCATTCATTTATTAAATGACCAAATATTAGATTTTAAAAAAAAATGAAAAAAAGGAAAAGATTCAATATATGAAATCTGGTTATCCGGTTAATAACCGGTTTTTAATAAGAAGATAACCGGAATTTGGTAAAAACCGTAATCAATACCGGTTACAGTTACGGTTATTGAAATGGGAATAACCAGATACTTCGATTGCGGTTGCGGTTATGACCAAATAACCGCAAACGAAAAGATTCAATATATGAAATCTGGTTATTCGGTTAATAACCGGTTTTTAATAACAAGATAACTGGAATTTGGTAAAAACCGTAATTAGTACCGGTTACGGTTACGGTTATTGAAATGGGAATAACCAGATACTTCGATTGCGGTTGCGGTTATGACCAAATAACCGTAACCGCAACCGATTGTACACTCTTACTTTTTTGCGTTCTCATTTAAGTTTGGAAAAATTACATTTTAACCCCCAAACTACCAACCGTTTTGGAAGTAATCCCTCAAACTACCAACCCTTGGACTCTGGCTCTCCAAACTACTAAAAAAATTTAGGGGTAATTACCTTTTCCCCCATTAACTACCAAAAAATGCGTGATGCCTCCATGAACTACCAACTCAACCAAAATAGAGCATTCAACTACCAAAGACAACCATTTTTCTCCCTTCCGTCAGTTAAAGGGTTAAAAGAAACAGTCAACCGGTCATGTGCCGTTTTACATGGGGGCATGTTGGAAGATGGTGGTAGTTCATGGGGGAAAAGAGGAAGATGGTGGTAGTTTATGGGGGGGGGGAAAGAGGAAGAAAATGAGGGTAAAACGGTGTGTGACGGTCACGTGACCCGTTGACCGTTTGTTTTAACCCATTTGACTGACGGAAGGGGGGAAAATGGTTGTCTTTGGTAGTTGAATGCTCTATTTTGGTCGAGTTGGTAGTTCATGGGGGCATCGCGCATTTTTTGGTAGTTTCATGAGGAAAAAGTAATTACCCCAAAAATTTTAAAAAACCCCCTTTTGTTGAAATATGCCACAACAGCTTATAGTTTAGGTGCTTAAATGTAATTTTCCTTTTAATTTTTTAAGTAAGTCTGACATAGATGGTTGGCTTTGTGTTACTCATGATAAGCAAGACTTCTTTAAATAATTCTGACATAGATGGTTGGCTTTGTGTTACTCATGATAAACAAGACTTCTTTTCTCTCTTTTTTTTCTTTTATCTTTTTTCTTCGGAACCTCTTCTACGTATATGAAAAGGATTGACAATTTTTTTATCTAACCCGCAAATTTAACACAAAATTTAACATATTATAATTAAAATATTTAACTTTTTTAATTAAAATAGTTAAATTAAGGTTGACTTATATAGTCTTATACAGTTACGACCCGAACATGACTTGTAACATTTAAATTTGACAATTTTTAACACGACTTGTGAACTCGACACAAACCCAACACAAAATTTTTGAGTTAAGATTAAGATTTCATCATATATTCTAGGGAACGCCGAAGCCGTTCTTGCCAAGCTAGGTTGTATATCTTTTTTTAAACCTACTCAAGTCCAAACTATTGGGACCCTTAGGCTTCTAACTAGAGAGCAAGCAAATCCAAAAAATGCATAGTTTCTCTCTCAAAGATGACATCTCCTGTCGGCGAAGGCATTAGATATTTATCTAAACGGGTAAGTCCTTGGGTGAATTCCACATTAGACCCAAAACATTGGTCTCTAATTAAAAAAAGTAAATGCTTAGGCTTGGCTCGTAAAACTCATATGATCAGTACTAGATAGGACAATCAGTAGTATTAAACCAAACAAAGCAATAAAACTAAAAATAAATAAAGCACTTAAACTATAAGATAAGTAAGCCTCTCAAGACCATACATGGATTTAATTAAATTCATACTTATATCTTGACATAACTCGAAGTCGACAGAAAAACACGAATTGACAACCATGCAGATGTGGTGGTTGAGAGAACCACACAAGTGAGAGAGAGAGAGAGATGGTACGTACCAGTAATCAGGATGAATGATAAAGCGCTCCCATCTGCTTCCAGGCCGAGAGCCGTCTCTAAGAAGCCTACTCCCAGTACTCAACTCCCTTCTAAACAACGCCATATGCCTCTTCCACGACAACTTGCCAGAGTGATCTCCAAGCTCCCCAACCACATATCCTTCATCTTCCGACTCATCTCCTCCGCCTCCTCTCCTTCCTCCACTACTCATCTTCCAAAACTAAGCTGGTTTTGAACAAAAAAAAGCGAAAGTACTGATCGGAGGGTCTACAGATCGAGCTTGCTATTTCTTGATCTTTTTCTTGACAGAGTGACGATATAAAAGAATATATATATATACATATAGTTAAGTATTGGTGTGACTGACAGAAGTGGAGGAGATCGAAGCTATCTTTTATTATTCCGCTAACTTTGTTGGGAGCATTATGTCGGAATTTACAACAGTACTTAGATTATGGCGACCAAGAAGAGAATCATCGGACTTTATAGTCAGCTCAGAAAAGCCTGATCACAGCTGGGATATTTTGCAATGTGGAAAATAAGTTAAATAACAAGTTTGTATCATCTAGTCATATTCATATATCAAGATATTTGGTGATATGAAATACTACCGACAAGTTTGGCGTGCGGAATACTCTAGTGGAAGGAAACACTATTCCTATTCAATATAATTGCCATTGAATTTAATACAATTATTATTAAATTTTAATATAATAATAATTTTAAAAGTCACATAATATTTGGGATAACCCATTAATCCTTGCTCGATCTTTATAGCATCACTCCCTGTCAACATGTGAAATAGGCATTCATTTGTATGAGTAATGCTATAAGGACCCATGCATGTCCTCCTTTAGTTGAGTCTTCACTCTAGATCATGATTATTTTTAATTATTTGTCCGAATTTAAGAGAATTCGGACAGGTAATTGTGAGAGATTGAATCATTTATGAGACCCATATGACAAGATAAGTGGTTGAACAAGTCTAATTTTTATTTAACCAAGTAGATCTTATAAGTGATCGATCTCTCACAATTACCTTCTGATCATATTCTCTTAAATTCGAACAAATAATTGTACACCATCCTAATTCCTAGCAAAAAGAATAAATAAAAAATTGGGAATGCATGCACTGAGAAATTTTTCTTAGTATTTATAAAGCTGGTTCAGATTTAATTTTAAATTTTTTAATCTGTAACTTTTTTTAACAGCACTGAAATCAAATTCTTATCTTGAACTGATATTTATGTACGTACGTCCTACGATATAATCGTCCAAAACACGAAAATGAAGGAGAAAAACCCTTTGCAGTTTGCACTGATTATTCTTCCATTCAAAGAATCACATTAACTGGTTACCCAGGGGCATCTTCATTAACTGGCACTACAAAAAATACATCATTTTGACGCGTGTCTACAGTACCTGTTACTGTAGACACGCGTCAAATTTGACACGTGTCTATTAGACACGTGTCACAATTTGACACGTGTCTAATAGACACGTGTCAAACACTTAATTTTTCCCTAAAAATAAAATATAAAAAAAAAAAAATTTGCTGTGTTAATTTTTTGGAAACAAAAAAACAAAGAAAAATACTCCTTATCTTATTAACCATACAAATTTGTGAAAATACGGTGTACATAACTTATACACATAAAATTAGGTTTGAAAACTATATGCTATATGTAAATTCTATGCTTGGAATTTATAATTTTTAGGCTCATTATTTATATATATATAGTACACTAATAAGTATGTAAACCCTAATATATATAATATATACACTTAGGACTTTGGGTTATATAAATATATAAGTATATTTAAAATTGTACAATAATGACACGTGAAAAATATGTTGAAATTATTATTCATAAAATGTAAATATAGTATATACACTTAAACTTAAGATTTATAGCTATATATAGTATATATACTTTGGGTTAGGGTTTATCGATATATATATATAGTATATACACATAGGGTTAGGGTTTATAGCTATATATAGGTTTATAGCTATATATAGTATATATGCTTAGGGTTAGGGTTTATCGCTATATATAGCATATACACTTAGGGTTAGGGTTTTAGGATGTATAGGTATATATAATATATACACTTAAAGCAATAATTTATAATTTAATTGATTTTACATTTTATGAATAATAATGTCAATATATTTTTCATGTGTCATTATTGTACACTTTTAAATATATATATATATATATTTAAAATTGTACAATAATGACACGTGAAAAATATGTTGAAATTATTATTCATAAAATGTAAATATAGTATATACACTTAAACTTAGGATTTATAGCTATATATAGTATATATACTTTGGGTTAGGGTTTATCGATATATATATATATAGTATATACACATAGGGTTAGGGTTTATAGCTATATATAGTATATATGCTTAGGGTTAGGGTTTATCGCTATATATAGCATATACACTTAGGGTCAGGGTTTTAGGATGTATAGGTATATATAATATATACACTTAAAGCAATAATTTAATTGATTTTACATTTTATGAATAATAATGTCAATATATTTTTCATGTGTCATTATTGTACACTTTTAAATATATATATATATATATATATAATATATATATATATATATATATATATTTAAAATTGTACAATAATGACACGTGAAAAATATGTTGAAATTATTATTCATAAAATGTAAATATAGTATATACACTTAAACTTAGGATTTATAGCTATATATAGTATATATACTTTGGGTTAGGGTTTATCGATATATATATATAGTATATACACATAGGGTTAGGGTTTATAGCTATATATAGTATATATGCTTAGGGTTAGGGTTTATTGCTATATATAGCATATACACTTAGGGTTAGGGTTTTAGGGTGTATAGGTATATATAATATATACACTTAAAGCAATAATTTATAATTTAATTGATTTTACATTTTATGAATAATAATGTCAATATATTTTTCATGTGTCATTATTGTACACTTTTAAATAGGGTTAGAGTTCAATATATAGTACATTTACTTAGGGTTTAGTTTTATAGGTATATATATATATATAGTTATATATAGTCTAGCACTTAGGGTTAGAGTTTAATTTTATGGTTAGGTTTTAGTTTCTATTTTTTATTTTTTATGGTTTTATGTTTTAGGATATATACTAAGTGTCCATTTTTAAATTAATAGTTTACAGTTTATGGTTTAGGGCTGCATGGGTTGCATGGGTTGCATGAGTTTGTATTTGTATTTAGTTGAATAAATTATATATATATTTATTCGCATATTATTTTATATAATATTATATAATTATTTTCTAATATTTTATATAATATAATATTATAATATCTACAATTTGAGACGTGTATTAAAATACACGTCTCAAATTGGACACGTGTACTCTGTACACGTGTCCAATTGTTTGGCAAGGTCTGGCGCGCGGGACTTCTCCCGCGCGCCACCTGGCCAAACAAAACCTATTTTTTTCAAAAATAGTAAATTTTGAAATTAATATTTATTTTATATAATAATTTATATATATATATTATATAGAAATGGGTAGCTTCCAGATCTCTCACTCTCTCTCTCTCTCTCTCTCTCCCCCGGACGTCGAACTCGATCAGCCGGCCGGCGTGGTCACCGTCGGCGCACGAGCTTCTCTCTCTCACCGACTCTCTCTCTCTCTCTCTCTCTCTCTCTCTCTCTCGCTCTCTCTCACCGAGCTTCTCTCTCTCACCGACTCTCTCTCTCTCTGTCTCACCGACTCTCTCTCTCTCTCTCTCTCTCTCTCTCTCTCTCCACCGGAACTACTCTCCGGCAGCTCCTTCTCCGGCCGTGCGTGACTTTGCTCCGGTATTTCCCTCAGTTGCTCTCTGTGTATACCGGTTTCTATATATATATAGCATTTTGGTATATTTAATTTGCTAACATCGATTTTTTCTTTGATTTTGTTCCTCCAAATATGCAGATATATACCTGCATAATTTGTCCATAGACCCAATTTGGCAGTGAGTATAATTTCCCTCATTGTTTGTATTTAATTTTTTTGTTCATGTTCTGCATATTTCTCAGTTTGTCCGGCAGAGTATTGGACTTGTGTTGATTTTTTTTTTGGTCTGAAATTTTATTGCAGTGTTATACTTGTGTTGATATTTTTTTTGGTCTGAAATTGTTTTTGCTATTTTTTGTAATGGACTCCTGCATTTGGGTTTTGGTGTTTTTTCCTAATATATATATATTTGGTTAGTTTTTTTTATTAAATTTTTGTGTACATCTTGGTATTTTTTTGTGTCATTTAGGGTTTTATTTATTATAATTTTTTATTTTTTATGAAGCTTCGTACTTTTACACTATGTTGTTGTGTTTATATTGTTTTTAATTTTTTTGTTTTAAATGTTGATTTGAGAGGTTTTATATATATTTGTAATGTGTAATGTGTTATTATGAATTCATGAGTTTTTTTGTAACGTGTTATTATGAATTCATGAGTTTTTTTTTGTTCGTGGAAAAAAAATCAAACAATATCGCATATTAGTTTAACGTTTTAAACCAACGATGATACTTTTGAAAACGATAAATGGAAACAAAAAAGAATTATAAAAAAAAAAAACAAACCATTGGTTTGCATATGGAAGAAAAACAATTAAATTGACCGTCTACTTTTTAATAAAAACCCAAACTGTAACCCTAAACTTTAAATCTGATAACCGTAAAACCAACAGAAACCCTAAAAAAAAAAAAAAAACCTCTACAGTTTTTAAAAAGAAAAAACCCTAACCCTAAACCCTTTAAAAAAAAAAAAAAAACCCTACACTTTCTAAAAATAAAATACCCTAACCCTAACCCTAAACACTTTACCCAAAAAAAAAAAACAATCATACACTTTCTAAAAATAAAAACTCTAACCCTAATCCTAAACACTTTACCCAAAAAAAAAAAAAAAATCCTACACTTTCTTCAAAAAAATACCCTAACCCTAACCCTAAACTCATTACCCCAAATAAATTAAAATCATAGACTTTCTAAAAATAAAAACCCTAACCCTAACCCTAAACACTTTACCCAAAAAAAATAAATAACACTAAACCCTTAAAAAAAAAAAAAAAAACCTAAAACCCTAAACCCTAAACCCTAAAACCCTAACCCTAGACCCTAACAAACTCTAACCCTAAACCCTTTACCCTTTAAAAAAAAAAAAAAAAAACCTAAAACCCTAAACTCTAAACCCTAAACCCTTAAAAAAAAAAAAAACCTAAAACCCTAAACCCTAAAACCCTAACCCTAGACCCTAACAAACCCTAACCCTAAACCCTAAACCCTTAACTCTTAAAAAAAAAAAAAAAAAAAAACTAAAACCCTAAACCCTAAACCCTAAAACCCTAACCCTAGACCCTAACAAACCCTAACCCTAAACCCTAAACCCTAACAAACCCTAAACCCTTAACTCTTAATAAAAAAAAAAAAACACCTAAAACCCTAAACTCTAAACCCTAAACCCTTAAAAAAAAAAAAAAACCTAAAACCCTAAACCCTAAACCCTAAAACCCTAACCCTAGACCCTAACAAACCCTAACCCTAAACCCTAAACCCTTAACTCTTAAAAAAAAAAAAAAAAACCCTACACTTTCTAAAAATAAAATACCCTAACCCTAACCCTAAACACTTTACCCAAAAAATAAAAACAATCATACACTTTCTAAAAATAAAAACTCTAACCCTAATCCTAAACACTTTACCCAAAAAAAATCCTACACTTTCTTCAAAAAAATACCCTAACCCTAACCCTAAACTCATTACCCCAAATAAATTAAAATCATAGACTTTCTAAAAATAAAAACCCTAACCCTAACCCTAAACACTTTACCCAAAAAAAATAAATAACACTAAACCCTTAAAAAAAAAAAAAAACCTAAAACCCTAAACCCTAAACCCTAAAACCCTAACCCTAGACCCTAACAAACCCTAACCCTAAACCCTAAACCCTTAACTCTTAAAAAAAAAAAAAAAAAAACCTAAAACCCTAAACTCTAAACCCTAAACCCTTAAAAAAAAAAAAAAAAAAAAAAAAACCTAAAACCCTACACCCTAAACCCTAATCGCTTAAAAAAAAAAAAACCTAAAACCCTAAACCCTAACCCTAGACCCTAACAAACCCTAACCCTAAACCCTAAACCCTAACAAACCCTAAACCCTTTACCCTTTAAAAAAAATAAATAAAAAAACCTAAAACCCTAAACCCTTAAAAAAAAAAAAAAAACCTAAAACCCTAAACCTAGACCCTAACAAACCCTAACCCTAAACCCTAACAAACCCTAAACCCTAAACTCTTAACCCTAAACCCTAAAAATCAATCCTACACTTTTTTTAAAAAAAAACCCTAACACTAAAAACAAAAATCCTAACCTAAAACCCTAAACTCTAAACCCTAAACCCTTAAAAAAAAAAAAAAAACCTAAAACCCTAAACCTAGACCCTAACAAACCCTAACCCTAAACCCTAACAAACCCTAAACCCTAAACTCTTAACCATAAACCCTAAAAATCAATCCTACACTTTTTTTAAAAAAAAACCCTAACACTAAAAACAAAAATCCTAACCTAAAACCCTAAACTCTAAACCCTAAACCCTTAAAAAAAAAAAAAAAAACCTAAAACCCTAAACATAGACCCTAACAAACCCTAACCCTAAACCCTAACAAACCCTAAACCCTAAACTCTTAACCCTAAACCCTAAAAATCAATCCTACACTTTTTTTAAAAAAAAAACCCTAACACTAAAAACAAAAATCCTAACCTTAAACCCTAAACCCTAAAAAAAAAAAAACCCTAACCCTAAACCATAACAAAAATCATAACCCTAAACCCTAAACCCTAATCATAATCATAACCCTAAAAACCTAAAACCCTAAACCCTAAACCCTAATCCTAGATCTTTTTTTTTAAAAAAAAAAAAGAAAAATAAATTCCTACACTAAAAAAAAAAAAATACCCTAACTGTAAACTCTAACCCCTAAAGCCTAAATCCTAAACCCTTAAAAATACAAAATCCTACACTTTCTAAACCCTAAAATACCCTAACACTAAAAACTAAAACCCCAACCTTAAACCTTAAACCCTAATCATAAACCCTTAAGAGAAAACAAAAAAACAAAATTCTTACACTTTCTAAAAAACACCTAAAACCCTAAAACCTAACCCTACTCCCTAAACCCCCTAAAAAAAGAAAAAAAAAATCAAATTCTGACACTTTCTAAAAAAAAACTAAAACCCTAACCCCTAACCCTAAACCCTTTAAAAGGGAAAAAAAGTCGTACACCCCATTTTGCCTGACATGCACAATTTTTTTACAAGTTTATACTGTAATACGTATGATTTGTCTCGGTCTCTTAACCCTATACAGAGACATATGGACAAGTCTTGGATGTCAGCACCTAGGGGTACGACACAGTATAACGACGGGTGTAGGGCGTTTGTGGCATTTGCCATTAGTAACTGTACGGCGGTCGATGGCAAAATTTATTGTCCATGCAAGTATTGTCGAAATAACCAGCGTCACACTTCAGATTACGTTCTTGCCCACCTGACTGGAGGTAGGGGGATGAATCCGGGATACAATTTGTGGTATATGCACGGTGAGACTACGACTGGGTCTGCTATTCCTGGTCAGTGTTCGAGTTATCACAGTGGAACAGAGACCGTTGATTGTAGCACTGAACATGTTGAAGTCACAGAACAGGAGGGTGTCGCCGGGGAACAGGATGATAACATGCACGCCATGTTGCGTGACGCCTTCGGCGTGCACGATGTTCCTGAAGCCGTCAGTACTCTTCCGCAACAAGTTGATGAAGGTACCTCGTGCGGGGACGCATTGAAGTACCAAGAGCTCCTAAAGACTGCCGAGAAGCCCATTCACCCTGGTACAACGCATAGTAAATTGAGTGCTACTGTGCACATGTACAACTTGAAGTGCGTTGGAGGTATTAGTAACAAGATTTTTTCAGACATTCTTGAATTCATCAATCAGTTGTTGCCTCCCGGCGATGAGGCATTGCCAGATAACACGTATGAGGCAAAAAAGTTCCTAAGTGGCATGGGTTTGGGGTATGAGAAGATTCCGGCGTGCCGTAATGACTGTATGTTATTCTGGAAAGACAATAAAGAATTAGATTCATGTACCGTATGTGGAGAGTCTAAGTGGAGGGCTGATACACATGTAGATGATGATGGTGAGATCATATCAGCGAGAAAAAAACGCCCGGTGAAGATCTTGAGGTGGTTTCCACTCATCCCACGGTTGCAGAGGTTATTCATGTCTGAGCATACTGCGCCCCATATGAGATGGCATGCAGAAGGCCGCACTAGGGATGGCGTTTTGAGGCACCCGGCCGATGGTGAGGCATGGAGATCGTTTGACATTTTACATCCAGATTTTATGGCAGATAGTAGGAACGTCCGGCTTGGTTTGATAGCAGATGGATTTAATCCATTTGGGAACATGAGCACATCCCACAGCACATGGCCCGTAATGCTAGTGCCGTACAATTTGCCACCGTGGATGTGCATGAAACAGTCGTCCTTCATCTTGTCCCTGGTTATCCCTGGACCGAGCTCACCAGGTATGGATATTGATGTTTACCTTCAGCCATTGATTGATGAGTTGCTGGAACTGTGGAATGTAGGGGTACGAACATTCGATGCTTCAAAGGAGAAAAATTTTATTATGCGATCCCAGTTGATGTGGACAATAAACGACTTGCCAGCGTATGCAGATTTATCTGGTTGGCCTAACAGGGGTGCGAAGGCATGCCCTTGCTGTATGCAATCGACACGTTCTGTACGCTTAAAGAACGGATGCAAATTTTGCTATATGGGGCACAGAAGATACCTGCCATCTGAACATCTGTGGCGGCTGAACAGGAGAACATTTGACGGTACTGAAGAATTTGACAGCGCGCCGATTGTGCCATGCGGAGACGAGATCCTCCAACAGTTGGACGGAGTTGCGTTTGGGGATGAGACCGCGAGTAAGAAGAAGAAACGGAAGAAGCGGAAGAAGGGTGCAGGGAGTTCCGATGTTATATGGAAGAAGAAAAGTATATTTTTCAGATTGCCGTATTGGAAAGACAATTTACTTCGGCACAATCTTGACGTTATGCACATAGAGAAAAATGTCATGGACAATATACTTGGCACTATTTTGGATATAAAAGGGAAAACGAAGGACAACTTGGCAGCTCGGCTGGACTTGCAGGAAATGGGGTTGAGACCTAAGTTGCACCCGTTCACGGCCGCCAATGGTAAGACGTATATTCCCGCTGCCTGTCACACCATGTCTAGAGAGGACAAAGAAGATTTTCTGAAGGTTCTTCGAAATGTGAGGGTCCCGGACGGATACGCCTCGAACATTTCACGATGTGTTCGGCTCAAGGACCGTACAATTTCCGGCTTGAAGAGCCATGATAGCCACATACTGATGCAACAGCTTCTCCCAATTGCACTGCGTAAGTCTTTGCCTGATAAAGTTGTTAGACCTCTTGTGGAGATTTCTGCATTTTTTAGAGGCATATGCTCAACAAAGCTATCGCAAGAAGATATGGACCGACTGCAGGGTGACGTCTGTATCACTTTGTGCAAGCTAGAACAGATATTCCCTCCAGGGTTTTTTACCAGCATGGTTCACTTGGTCGTGCATCTTGTGCGCGAGTGTAGACTCGGCGGACCCGTGCAGTATAGATGGATGTACCCGGCAGAGAGGTAAAATTCGGCCTAATATGTAAATATATAATTTGATTTAAATTATATATTTAATTGACGACAATTAAATTGTCGTGTATGTGTGTACACCAGGAGTCTGGGAAATTTCAAGTCTACTGTACGCAATAAAGCGGCTCCTGAGGGGTGCATTGCGGAGGGGTACATAGCGACCGAGCTGGTAACGTTCTGTTCAAGGTATCTGAATGACGCACCAACATTCCACAACAGACCTCAGAGGAATCCTGAGGGATCCAAGGGGGCGGGCACGCGTGTTACCCTGAACCGGTTGACGATGCACCAGATTCATCGTTATATTGTGTTCAACTCTGAAGAGTTTCACAATTTGCGGACGTAAGTAGTGTTTACATATTTAACAGAATTGAAATAACGCAATTAATAACAATTAATACATACTTGTATACGCTGAATGTAGGATGCACAAAGACGCGCTTAGGCGATCATGCACTAGAGGTCGCATTACAGAGGCTCTTATTGAAGCACAACATCATGAGCAGTTCTGCGAATGGTACCGTGCATATGTAAGGAAATAGTTGTAATTTTGAAATTGGATAAATTTATTCGGGTTCAATATAAGTACCCAATGTGATGTTTAATATTTGTAATTATAACATAGGTCGATGGCCTTGACGATCAACGTAGGGAGGAATTGGGCCACAACTTGGTTATGCGTTGTAGAGGGCTGAAGGAGACAGCGGTCAAGTACAACAGGTACGTGGTAAATGAGAAATTGTTTCGCACGCTTGCCCATGATGTGGGAAGAAGGACTCAGAACAGCGGCGTATGTGTTCCTACCGTTGAAGGCGAAACGTACTACGGGCAGTTAACCGATATAATTGAGGTCGAGTACTATGACAGGGCTACGTACGTCCTATTTAAGTGCAATTGGACAGACCCCACGATGGACAGAGGATTCACAATAGACGAGTATGGCCTAGTGTTTGTCAACTTCAATCACCTCGTCCATAGGGGAGAACTGATTCAGGACGAGCCGTACGTGCTTACATCTCAGGTGGATCAAGTATTCTACGTCGAAGATGGAAGGAACCCAAATTGGGTTTGTGCGGTTAGGACCAAACCGCGCAACGTGTACGACGTTGGCCAAGGGGATGGGAGTAATGAAGATGGTACAACCTACCATGAGTGCGTACCGCTCGTACTAGCCACTGATGACCTACCCGATACGAATGATGAATTCGAGTACGACTGGCCCGACATTGATCCGATTGAAGCTCCCGTGATACAATGATTGATGTATTTGTTGTGAGTATAATTAGCTTGAACTCAACACACTTGACTGATATATATATTGTTTGTACAATTCGCTTGAACTGAATACGAATTTTTATTATTTCCATAAATTTCGTTGTATAATTTGCATATTCATTAAAAATATATTTTAAAAAATATTATAATTAATGTGTCTACAATTGTTCGCAGGTATTGATGGACCAACCCTCTCCTTATGCATATCGGGCACCTCGCCCACCCGTGCCCCCCATGACCACGCCCACTGATTCGACGGCAGTATATACTGCGGCGTGGCCACACCACCCAGACGGGGCTTATAGACCATTGTTGCCGGGTATGGTGGTCGTGCCCACGTCAGATCACGGGCAGACCAGCACAGCTGGACCTTGCAGCTCTCCATTGTCGGAGCTGCCGACATTATCTCAGTTAGGGTTCACCCAACCGGGTAACGCCTATCGATGGTGGGTGCGAGAGGGGATGGGGTCACAGGGTTATGCGCCGTACTTTCCGGGTACGTATAGTGTACCGTCGACGTGTAACCCTGATAGTGAGACGCAGGATAGTAGATTTCCACTGTCACAGACCGGGGAGACGCAGATGCCGGCTGTGGGGTTGGGACAGATACCGGCACAGGCGGCGATGCAGGGCCAGATTTTGGGGGCGAGACAGATGCCAGCATCGGGGGCGAGTCAGGGCCCGAGGCATGTAGAGAGCCAGATGCCTTTACCTGGTGAGAGCCAGATGCCACTTCCCGGTGAGAGCCAGATGCCAGATGTGGGGGGGAGCCAGAGTACCCATGACGAGGAAGTTGCGATATTGGGTACTGATCAGTTGGCCCCCGATAGCCCCCAGGGTATGGATTCAGATGATGATGAGCAGCCTCCACCAGACGGAGAGGTTGGCGAGGAGGTTGCAGGCGACCCAGCGACCCAGCACATAGGGATTGGGCAGATTCGGTTGATGGGTAAGTACATATTTAGACATCCTTAAAACTTATATTATGTTACCAAAATATTTTTTTGGGTTTGGAAAAAAATAACTACTTGATTACAATTTGTTTATATATATTTAGTGTTAACCAATTAAATGTTGAATATATTTTGCATTAGGGTACAACCCAGACGGGACCATTTATTATGAGGTGATTGACGACCCAGCGAGAAACTGGGTGCTCCCGAGGGGGAAGAAGGTTGTATTGCAGTACAATGCTGCTATACAACCTGTAGGACGACCCTGCAATCGTTTTCGGCGGGCAGGGGGCAAGATGCTCAGGAGTGGGTCCTACATACACATGCGGGACGAATGGGCGAAGGTACCTAGGCAGATTAAGCAGACAATGTGGAACGCGCTGATGGTATGTTTATGAATATAACTTAATTATTTATTTGAATTAAATTTGAGATTAATGTTTTCCTTGAAGTTTTAAAACCTATAATGCTTTGATTGAATGTGCAGGAGGAGTTCTATCTACCTGTATCAGTAGACGCGCGCAGGGCACAACAGGAGGCGTTGAATGATATTGGCCGTAAGCACCGTTCGTGGAAGTCGAGGTTCAAAACCAAACTATGTATTGTAGACGGTGACACGCCCGAGAGTATCCGTGCGAGAATGCCGGATAAATTTTTTGATAAGTATGATGCAGCAGATGTAGAGTTCCTGCTGAGAGATTGGTGCAGGGAGCATAAAATCGTATGTAGGCCAAAAAAATGTCAACTATTTTTTAATAACAGTTCATTTAATTTTAGTTTTAATATAAGTGTGTCAATTGTTACATTTTTATTTTCATGTTCAATGCGTAGGCAACCTCTGAACGGATGAAGAGGCTGCGGGAGCGGAATGACCTTCCCCATTGTGCGGGATCTAAAAGTTATGCCAGATTTAATCACGAGGAGGTAATTAAATATATATGTTTATGTTTTTAATATTTGTTGTTCATTGTTTATATTTTTCTTTATACTATTTTTATCGTTATCTGTTTGTTATATATGTCAACTGCATGACGACAGACATGTATATCTGGCACGCCCCCCACTCGCGCCTCGTCGTTCGTGAAGACCCACACAAGGAAGGACGGCACTTACGTGAACGACCGTACACGGGTTTTATGCGTATGCTACTGATTAAGTTTACTAATATTTTTAAATTATGTGTGATATGTCATTATTCAATATATGACTTTTTCATGTTGACGACGTACAGGAGAGGATGACGCAGAGTTCATCCAGTGATCCAGCTGCCACGCAAAGCGTCTCCGCAGACACGGTGCGTTGGACACCGAACGACGCTTATGAACAGGCGGTTGGGAGGCCCGAGTATGCAGGGAGGGTTCGGCAGGTTGGGCCGAACGTCACACCTATTCGAGGGACATGTTTCTCGTATAGGCCTCGGTCACAGGGGGGATCATCTCAGGGCACGTCTCGGGATTGGACCGAACAGTCTCGAAAGATGGAAGAGCTCCAAGCGGAGCTACAGGCTGAGCGAGCGAGGAATGACCGGTTGGAGCAGCGCGTGCAACAGTTCGACGGCATAGAGCAGCGCGTGCTACAATTTGAGCTCTTCATGTCCTCCATGGGAGTACCAGCACCATGTGTTGGTAATCAGTCTTCACCTGCACACGTAGGTAGTACGTCGTCCGTTGGTAGTGCATCTGCAGGTACGATTAATATTGTGTAGAGGACAAAATTAATTTCAATTTGTTTTCATTACCCCTTTAATTTTGCAAGTAATATTATATACTTTAATTGTCTATATTATTTGCAGGTAATTCGACAACGGTTGGTACGTTGTCGCCTGTTGGACGACAGCTGAGCCAGCACTCCACTGTCGATACACCTTCACCCGCTACACCATTCATTGCGCAGCAATCGCCGTTTTGCGAGAACACGCCTGGGACGGTACCTCGTGATTCGCAGGGACGCCCTTCAGATTTGTAGATATTTTGTGTAATTATTTTTTGTTCGTAAATATTTGCTTGTTAACGAATATGTTATAGTCTATTGGTTTGTGTAATATGATTTCGTGTTGTTTTTGGGTAAAATAAATATTGCGTTATTTGTGGTCGGAAATTACAAAACTTGAAAAATTCAAAAAAAAATTTAATTTATCCAAATAAATTTTAAAAAACAATAACAAAATTATTTAAAAAAAAAAATCCAAATTCAGTTTTTTATTTAAATAAAAAACTGAATTTGGATTTTTTTTTTTTTTTAAATACAATTTGACACGTGTATTCTGATACACGTGTCAAAATGTGCAGTTCGCCACATGCACGTTTGACACGCGTATTACGCGTGTCAAATTGCACATGTCTAACTGTTTGACACGTGTACGACACTGTACACGTGTCAAACTGCACGTGTCAAACTGCATGTATTTTTGTAGTGTGGTTAGTGAAAAAAGGTGAGAAGCTAATTTATACTGACAATTTTTTTTACTATGCAAATATGGAAAACGAGTTAAAAATATTGAAACAAAATTCAAGAGAGATGGGCTCCCAGCAACACATACGTTCAATCGGAAGTACAATGCTTGAAAATAAAAGAAATAGAAACTAGAAAAAAAATTGTTCTTTTGGAAGGATTTTCATTTGATTTGCTTTTTTTTCTTCTTTTTTTTGCTTTTCTTTTTCTTTTTAGGAAGAAAAGTATTCTTGAGACATGAAAGAGAGTTTAGTGCAGACGCCACGAATAAGAGATGATCGAGGAAAGCTTCCGAGGAATCCGTCGGCCCAAAGAAGCAAATTCTAATTCGATCGAATGGAAGCGACTGCCACACCACATTCGAGACACGAATATCTAAACAAGGCAGTTGATATGGCTAAACCTCTTTTTTATTTTTATTTTTTATTTTTTTCATGGCAAATATATTAATAAATAATTCAGACCATAAAATATTATTTTATAAATATGTATTTTTTAAAAAATATATATATATATTTTGATAAAACAGTGCTTAACTTTGGTAGAAATAAGAGTTAACTTATTATTTTAAAAAAAATTAATTTTTTAATATTACTATTTTTTTTTAAGTAAGGCTCTACATTTTTGAGTTTTTCAAAATTATCATGTGTTCTACTCAATTTGAACCCCATAATAATAATAAAAAACAAAATAAAATAAAATAAAAACCCACATCTAATAACATTTTAACAAACGTACGTATATATCTTAATTCCTATACTCGTTGTAAGCAAGAGGTTTTTGAATTATTTATTGGGAAAAATCATATTTAGTCCCTAAGTTTTCATCTAATTTGAATTTAGTCCTTAGGTTTTCAATTTCAAAAATAAAGTCCTTAGGTTTTGCCTAAGTTTCAAATTGATCCCTTTATTACTTTACCGTCAAAGTTAACGATTTTTTCATTTGTTATATGTGTTTCGATCATATATTTGACACTCTAGGGTTCATGTTAGCATCCAATACAATGTCAATATCCATGTCAGCATCAAAATTAACGGTTTTCCATCTAATGTTACAAATTTAGAAGATTAGAATTAATGAAGCAGAAGATGATTTTTGTTTATTTTTCTATGAATGACTTGGCATTTAATGATGTGGCATTGATATAGGTGCTGATATGGACGCTAATGTGTCAATTGAGACACACATAAAATATTACAAACTATTGATTTTGAGAAGAAGAAAAAAAAGTGACGGATGAGCCTATTTAAAATTTATGCAAAACCTAATGACCATATTCTTGAAATTAGAAACTCAATGACTAAATTCAAATAAAATAAAAACCTAAGGACTAAATATGATTTTTTTTCTTCCCTTATTTATTTATACAAACCACTTTTTTAAAAGAAAAAAAAAATCGAACCAATAAAATGTTAATTTTAATATTATATTTTCATATAGCTTCTCCTTTACAATGGTCAAGATATTGTAAAATTATTCTCTTCAATTTTAGATACTGACATGACAAAATGAATATATAGGTTTTTTTAAAAAAATAATAAAGTAATACATTTATAACCCAATCAGAGAAATAAAGTAGATTGCTATAACAAAATAAAATCACAAATACATTCAGGAATTCATTCCATTCAAACCTGATATATGAACTGTCTAACAGTAGTCTGATCTAAGCCATGTGCCGCCTTATTAGTGATTCTACTAATATGATGAATCTGTCAACTAAAAAGAGAATTTAATATGATACGAGTATCGTCTACTAGTTGATCATATCTACTACAATTGCGTACATTAGAACTTACAGCTTTAACTATTTGGAATACATCACCTTCCAAAATAATATTATGTAGACCTAATTTCTTGCAAAAGAAAGAGGCATGGAAAGCTACTAAAGCTTCTGCGGCTACCGGTTCCAAGTGGCCTAATCTTGTCATGCTCCTGGCCACATGCACATAACCTTCATGATCCCGCACCACAATACCAATTCACAACCCTTGACTGAACTTATTTATAGTTGCATCCCAATGAAGGTTGTGAAGATCTTTTTTGAAAAGTTAATGGAAGAAGGAACAGTTATCCAAAGTTCTTCGGTTGTTTTATTTGTTTGTTTGTATAATATTGTTAGTATTTGGTATAGAATTCTCCTTTTAGTATGAGAAAAAAATGAGTAAATCTAAATACGTAATAGACATATTTAATTTTTTCTTTTTGTTCTTTATAAGTTTATTTCAAGTTTAATTTGAATTGTCATTTGAATTGATATGTATATATGAAAAAATAAAAAATAAGTTCATTCAATTTCTTCTACTCCTAATTTTTCTAACTGGGACAAGGAGAAACAATGGATTTAATCATGTATTTCTCCTTTTGTTTCAAATAGTATGAGGCCGGACATATATCTTTCCCAAGAATCCCGGCCAAACATAGTCGGGTGGGCTTGACATCTCTTGACTCTTGTTGAGGAGTTTTTGGAGGGTGGCCTTTTACGAGATAGGCCTATGTGGCGTTCATGGATTGGACCATACGAAGTAGCACTGAAATTCAACGAATATTTTATAAGGGGATAACTTCAATTCAGTCATGGCAAAAAGTGGGGTTTTTTTGCCTGCCAATGAGAATCTGACACGTAAGCCTGAAACATAAAAAAAAACAAATATATGCAATACATCTGATTTTTTCATCTGCTACAGCCTACAAGCTGGGAAACTCTCCTCATATTCTCTCCCCGACCCGTCTGAGACGAACGCTGCCTTTGCCAGATGAACGGTGCCGCCGCCCACGCCGAGACTTCTGAGAAAATCCCACTCCGTTAACTCTCCGTCTATTTCTCTGTCTCTCTGATTTTCTCTGTCTGTCTTTCTCATGATTTTCTCGGTCTGGTACTCAAGCTTAAGAGGGAAAGAGACCGATCTGTCTTTCTCATGAGAGGGAGAGAGACCGATCTATCTTTCTCATGAGAGGGAGAGAGACCGATCATCTGAGAGAGAGAGCCACCGCGAGAGAGAGACTGAAACTAAGAGACCGAAGAAGAAGAAGAAGAAGAAGAAAAGGGTTCCAGCCAAGAAGATGGTTTTTGAGGTAAATCCCTAGCCTTTTCTCATGATTTTCGTAACACCAAATGAGTATAGACCTAGATTATGGTGTGGGTTGCTATGGCTTTGCTAGATGCGAATTTAGGGTAAATTTTAGGTCTTTTTTCTATGTTGACCGATTGGGTTGGTTCTCTTGAAGTCTTTGATTTTTGGTTATTCCCTTTGATGTTTTTGTAGAATCGAATGGGTATAGAATTTCTGGAAGTGTTTGGGTCTTGGCCGAATCAATGTGTTTAGAAGTTTGAGTTTATTTCCTTCTTTTGATTTGTTTGGAGATAACCAGATGGGTTCACTTGAGGGCTTGATTTATAGGTTGGGAGCTTTGCTTGATGGGGAATTTCTGAAATTTATGCTTATGGGCAGTAGTTCTTGGGTTGATTTTTGATGGATTTTGGGAAGTGGATGATGGTTGGATTTTGGGTGTTAGTAATGCTAAGGTTGCTTATCTGATTTGATTTTGTTTTTTCACGTCTTTATCTTAACCTACTCTTCATTAATTTTTCTTTTTTATAGGAAATGGCATAGCGGGAATTGTCCTTCCTGAATCAGAAGAAGGGAGATGCCATTGCCCTCCCTTTCGGTGTTGTTACATGAAGCTCACTGATTTTTTGGGAGATACTTCAAGAGTATGGCATTAAATTGTGAGGAGGCTCCATTAGATGTGGACATTGAACACTAAGAACCTTCCTTTGGTTGTTGAGGTTGGGGTTGGGGCTGACCTTGTTAGGTTGGATGGGGGTGCCATGTGCTCTCCTGGATTCTCTTGTGACTTGGGATTTCAGGCACCCAAAGTGTATGTGGTATCTTATGTTTTTTGTTGCTGTAAATCGACGTTGTACTTGTGTTCTTATTTTTGTTGTAAATCAATGTTGTATCAAACATAACTTAATGCTATTCAGAGGTCTAAGGGATTTCTCCTGACAAATTATTATTTCACTTGAATGTGTGAAAGAAGACATAATTAATTTTGGCTCAATAACAACACATAATGAACTCAAATATTGCATTGAAATTATTTAGAGGATAACTTCTTGGCTTGATTAGAATTTAGTGGTGGACTTGGAGTACCACAAATTTCTCATGCTACTAATGCCATGGAAATCTTCCAATTCCATTGGATGACACAGCACATGTTTCTCCATTTTCTTTGCAGCATAATTTTAATGACGTGAGGTCCTCCACTATCACTGCCTTTGGTCCATGTTTTGAAAGTGATAAAGATGCCCTTTAAAACCTAGCCAGGACCCTGAATTTCAGCAATTCTCCACCATATTATACCATCATTGTTGAGCATCTGAGTTATTGGTGTAAAATTAGTCAAGCCACGGATAAGATTTTGAGGCTTTTCCCCCTCTGACTTGTGAGCAAAGTGCTACTGGTCAAATTACACAAATTAGTTGAAAATTACAACTTCAGTGCATTAAGAACTTCCCAAAATATTAACTTAATTGTAGACATATACAAAAGCACATGTAGTACTCATTTACCGTAGATATTCATAACTAAACAACTAATCACATATAGCCACATACAACCAAATTTTGTGCATTACAACATCACAAAAAAGACTACACCGCACAAAGATTAGCAACTTCAAAGATTTTCATAGGCGTTGACGTTATCTGCATCAATATCAATTGTAGTAGACGAACAAACAAGATCTTGAGATATGTCAAATGTAATTGTAGAGGGATACTCCATAGTTGGCAAAGAGCACTGTAAATCATTCACAAATAATGAAGATTAGATAATGGAAAAAATAAAAAATAAATAAAAAAATTACTCGATAGAAAATATGTTATAATAAAAATTGACCTCTACTAAACTTTGTTGATCTATTAACCCCAAATTAGCTAGCCTCATATTGGTATTCAAAATATTCCTATAGAAAAGAAGATTTTAATGCGAATTAAATCAAAATGCATGTTAATATAAATTATTGTAAATAACAAAATGTATAAGAATACCTTGTTTGCTTATGTGAAGGGCAATTGGTTTTCACATGCCCTGTTTTCTTGTAAATGGTACATGCCATTTTCTTCATTGCTTGCTTTTCTTTTGAACTTTTTTGTCTCACAGATTTGGGCTTTCCTTTGCATCGAACATGTAGAGGATCTTGTAAAGTGAATGTAAGGTTTGATAGTACTTGGTTGTTTAACACAAGATCCTCGGTACTTTCTTCATCACCATCATTTATATCTTTATCACTATCATCATTTATTGTCAAAAGCTCGTGATGAAGCTTTTGTAAACCAATGCCAAGATGTTCATATTTTCTTTTTGATTGACACCTCACTTTTACAACTTCATAAAAGTGCAACATTAAGCTATTTCTCATCAAGGTGGAAAAATTTTGTGTTTCTACTTGTATATCACCACTAGATATGCCATGTATAATGAGACTCTTGGCATTGATCGTCCATCTCTCTAGAACATAATGTTGGGGAATAGAGTCCACCAAAGACTTCTTCACAAAAATTTGAAGAATGTGCGCACACAAAATTCCAACAAATTTAAACTTATGACATGTACAAGTAGCTTTCTTTTCAAGAGCTTCAAATGCAACTTCATAAAATGGATTTTCTCTCCCATGAAGGGTCACCCTATATATCTTCTTCCCGATGTTTAAATGATTTGTAATTTTGACTGTTAAATAGCTCTTCTTGAAACATCAAAAAAGACTCTCTTGTGTAAACCTTTGCCGCCTCTACTTCCATCTTGTAACGAGTTTTTAAAATCGGTCTAGAAGTTTTTGTCTTCACATCTTTTTCTTTCTCTTTAAGATACCGCGCATTTAAGGCTTTTTCATAGTGATAGACAAATTCACTCACCATTGTGCTCGAACGAACATAATCTTTAAAAAAACTTATTCATACTCTCACTCCGTTGAGTTGTAGACATGCCGGCACAAAATGTGGTTCGCAAGTAAGCCGGCACCCACTTTTCACTCCGTATATAAAGTTTTTTCAACCAATCATTCTCTACCAACTCATACTTGCCAATAATTTCACTCCATTCTGTCTCAAACTCTTCAATTGTGATTGTGTTATGAATACAATGATGGAAATCTCCTTGAAAAGATGGATATTTATTATATATATGAGTCAAATGTTTTGAAACTTTTTGTAAAATATGCCACAAACACAATCTATGAGTGACATTTGGTAGTACCTCTGCAATTGCCTTAGCCATGGCATTGTCATCATCTGTGATAATTGTAGAAGGAGCACATCCAAGCATTGCCTCAAGCCATGTTTTCAACAACCATGCATAAGATTCAGCTATTTCATTTACGAGCAAAGCACATCCAAACATCACAGATTGGTGATGATGGTTAACTCCAGTAAAAGGAACAAAAGGCATCTTATAACAATTTGTCAAGTAAGTTGCATCAAAAGTAACAACATCTCCAAAATATTGGTATGCAGCTCGTGATCTAGCATCTGCCCAAAAACAATTGCTCATGCATCCATTTTCATCTACTTGGATTGCGTACACAAAACTTGGATTTTGGGATTGTCTTTCAAGAAAATAGTTGTACATTTTTTGTGCATCTCCCTCTTTAAAACGAAATCTTCTTTTATTGCCCACATAATTTTGAATATCTTTAGCAATACAACCAACATTATGATCGCCACCAGATTCTTTACTCAATACTGTCATTATCTTCCTTAGAGGTACATCGGACTCATTGAGGGTATCTATAAGATTTTTTTGAGCACGTGTTACCACTCTATGTCCACGAAGCAAAGTTGTACTTCTAGGAGAAAGGAGCTCATGATTATGTTCACTTATGAACTAACATACAGTCCACCTTAACTCCACTTTCTTTAAACTCATAATTGCTTTACATCCTATCCTTGCTTATGCACGCTCTGAATTTGTACAAATTTTCTCTTCACAACTTTTTTGACGAAATCCTTCTCTTGAACAAACATATTCTATCCCAATTAATGACTTATCTTTTGATAATCGAGAATGATTTTTTCGAATGCTAAAACCCATTCGTCTTGCGTAAGCATTATAACATGCATGAGCATCTTCTACTTCATCAAATTTCATATCAAGACATGGTTCCGTAGGACCATTAAACGAAAAAAGGTGGACAGTTGGTTGCTTCAAATCATTTTGATATTCTACTATTTCATTCTTAGCATGTCTATCTTCTACCATTTCATTCGCAGCATGACTATTAAGACTCATTTTAGCGATCCTGCAAGAGGATAACAATTTTCTTCAACTATAACTACTCATACAAGCTCTAATGTTTTTCATTTTCAAATATCATAATTAAGTATTAATCAGATAACATATGTACCCAAAACATCCGCACAGTAACAAATTTACAAAAAGGGTATAGTTGATGATCAATAAAAGAATCCACAAAGGTCTAGAGTCCGTAGCACACATTTATGTCTAAATATCAGAGCATCAAACTAGGCATCCTCAGTAACTACAGAACATGAAACTACCTCTGTTTCCCCCCCAGCCCACCACAAAAACCAAAGAAAAAATCATTGGGCATTCAATCAGAAGCAAAAATGTGTGATTTGAAAAGTTTACTAGGAAAGTAAGATAATCCTCGAACATTATCAAATCAAAGCATGTTAGAGGTTTCCAGGAGCAGACATTTCCTTAAAAGCATTTTATCGAACACTTGCAAGGCATACTTACTCTACTGCTCTTCTTAAAGGGCTATTCTACAAAACTACTCTTTTTCACTTTGTATGAAGTAAATTTCCCATCAAGAAGATCGCTTTCACATATCAGTGCAACAAAATGACCATTTCAGTAGAGTGGGAGAGAGAGTTAAAAAAGGTGACCAATCAAGAACCCAAAAGTAGAATTTAATAGCAACCCAAATGATAATGTGAAATAGACAGCACAATTCAAACTAATAATCAAGACCTTGACAGCCAAAGAAACCTCTTCCTAGTGCTCAAGCTCACCGAGAACAGCAATCACCTCCATCTTCAAGAGCCTCAGCACGTGGGACTTGATGAACTTCTTAAGCTTCTTTTCATCATCCTTGAACCTCTTCAATCCCAGTATCACAAAAAGCGCTTCTTTCCCAATCAACTTCTTGCCTCTCCGGAAGGGTCCTCTGGGACTCCCATCATGGTATAGCAACAATTGGTGGAGGTTCGACCTCGATTTGGGGCTGCAGATGGGTGTTCGCAGCGTGGTCCGGTCCAGTCAGTGGCAGTAGTGTCCGGCTAGTTGGTGGCGGTAGTGTCCAGCCAGTCAGTGGCGATATTGTCCGGCCAGTCGATGGCGGTAGCGTCCGGCTAGAGTTTTTCTTTAGGGGCTGCAGATCGTGATTTGGGCGATGGGGGAGGGTTTTCTTTTTGACAGCCGAGAGGGATCATGTACATCAGTGTAATTTCATTTTTTGGTCTTTTGCTGACGTGTTGAGTGATTATTGGTAGGCAAAAAACATTGATTTTTTGCCACGACCGGACCGAAGACGCACTCATTTTATAATATTGCATTCATGCTCGATTTCTAAATAAAAATATTTTGCAAATCCAATCTCAATACGATTTTGGATAAATATATCTTCTTGTTATTATTATTTTGTTTTGGAAAATAAATATCTTATTATTTACTTTCACACAAATTACATTCTATATATAATTAAGCAAACAAGTCTAGAAAGGTATAAAAAAAAATGAAAATCAAATCTATTATTGGATTTGAAAATGAGGTTTGTAAGAGATGTATTTATATTGTTTTTCTATACTTTAGCCATCTGACACGCATTGGTATACATCTTCATACAACCAAGTTTTAAATTCACTATTAAATTTGTATGACCTATACAAATCTAATTGTGGATTTAAAAATGAGATGTACAGGAGATGTATTTATACCATTTCTCTATACTTTAGCCTCATGCACTATCCCAGCATGTCAAATTAGACATTTTTGCATTTTTCTACCCAAAGTATTCTTTAAGTTATTAAAAAATAAAGTAGTAAAAAATAATCATTTGAAAATAATAATAATAATATGAAAAGGGCTACCTTTTTTTTTTGATATTTTCAGTTTTCCCATTTTTTTTTTTCAAATGGTGATTTTTAATAACTTTAAGGGTGCTTTAGGGACAAAAATACATAAGTGTCTAATTTGACAATGGGTGGTAATTCAGGTGGCCCCAATGTCACCTTTTAAAGTTTTGAGGCATAAATGAAAATGTGGTATTAGATTAAGGAGCTAAAATATATTTTTCTCTCAATTTTTTTTAAGACAAAGACTTGTGAATCCAAGTAATATGAAATATATGTTTTATATTATAAAACTTAATTAGTGGTTTACACATGTATATTTGCATCTTAGTTGCATCGGATCTTAACAAAATTTAGTTGTACACTTCATTTCTTACGTTAGGCTCTTTTGGAGGTGTGGCTCTTGGACTTTTGTGGGCTTTTTATGGAGTGGGCCTCTAGAGTTATTTATATCCATTATCATAAATTTTATAATCAAATTTAGCTGTTAAATCTATATATTAATCAATCTTAGATCTAATATAAGTGAATCAAATCTCCGAGTTATATATATATAACCCTCGTCATAACGGAGAAGGATCCTCTCTAGTTAATTAGTTGATTTAGGAAGAGTAAAATGGTCTTAAAAAAATAAAATGACTATTTTACTCGTCCTAAACCAACAAACCGGCAATTAAAAATGAAAATGATCCGTTTCCGATCATAACAGCCCCTATTCTCCCTCTTTATTAGTCATTGTGCCTTTAATCTTGTGTTTAGCCACCAAGACAAGAATCCCAAGATGGGCAACGTTAATTAATTTTAAAATGATAATTCAAACAAAACATTATTTAAACCGTTAAATGTAGTGTATCCTTTTCCATCCAGGCTATCCAGCAATTATTAATTTATTATATATAGGTGACATGGCTATTTAAGCAAACTTAAAAGACTTCATTGATAAAGACGTCGACAGTGGTGAATTTCATGTATATAACTTTCCCTCCACGATGACTCACACGCAACTCACCCAAGAAAAAAATAAAACTTTGGTTTACCAATCGGAAGTCAATTTAACACAAAATTATTGTATTATAATTGAAAGATTTGATCAATTCAATTGAATGAATTGGACTACGATTAGCTTACAAAGTTTTATACTTACATTTCGATACGATTCGAATCCGTCACATAATATAAAAGGTTAACAATTTTTTACACGACTCACAAAATTTGACACCGCAAATAGGGGTGAGTAGTAAGGGTGTAAAGCCGTTTGGTAACCGGTAACCAGATAACTGGCCAACCGGTTCGGTACTCAGTTGAAAATAACCGATAACCGGCTCTATCGAAACGGTTACCGGTTTTAGAAAATATTGAAACCAATTATAACCGGTAACTGGGTGTATATATATACATATATATGTATTTATCTATTTTAAAAAATAAAATAATAAAATTTATAGTTTTACACTTTTACTTCCATTCCAACTTAGGCTTACATATTGGTCCAAAAAATGTTGAAATGTTTTTTTAAATGTCTAAAAAAGTTTAAATTAAGTCCAAAAAGTAGGCCCAATACTAAATTAGGTCCAAAAAGTCCAATTTTTTTTTTTAAAAAAAAAATGATTACCTGTCCGAATAACCAGGTATCAACCAGTTATTAAATAACCAATTACCGGAGCCGATTGGTGATTTTATCCAACTGGCAACCCCGGTTATGGTTACCAGTTTTAGGCAATAACTAGTAACTGTAACCGAATTTACACTCCTAGTGAGTAGGTGAACGAAGCTTACGTTATAGAATCAAAGTCCTCTCAAATTATTTGTTCGAATTTGAAAAAATTCGAGCAGGTAATTGTGAGAGATACCACTTATAAAACTTATTTGACTAGATAAATAATTAAACAATTTACTTTTTATTTGATCAAATAAATTTCAAAATAATCTCTCCCAATCATGAATGCAGACAAATAATTTAAGAGTATCGTAATCATATGACCTATGTCATAAGTCCAGTATGGGAAGCCATGCACGCATTTAACTGCTGCACAATTTGAAAGAAACTTAGGAAGCCACTCCGAAAGATACAAATAAATATATTCATACGTTAATATTGATCGGGACTAGGAGCCTCTTGCTTTCACTCACTCAAATATTGACGTCATCCCTATGACAAGATGGCCAAACTGACGTCATCTTTAATTTGAACTGACCAATGTTAATTGTTAAATAACTTTTTTTTTTTTTTTTTTAAGGGAAGATGTAAACATTTCATTAAACACCCAAAGGGTAACATAGTTACAGACATAAACAAACTCAGACCAATAAGGGACTCATAACAATACAAATGTCCCCTTACAGTTACCCTAAAACTCAGATTATACCGATTGTTGCTACAAATAAACCTAATCAATAGAAATGTGTCTCTGCGTTGACATTTGAACCTCTACTTGCACTATGGAGTCAGTCACAAATCATCAAAGATTAGGCTAAATCTAACACAAAGCAAACTATCAAATACAATCTGCAATTAAGAACAGGAAACCATCCAAAGAAAGAGCTGTTGTCGGAATAAAGCACCGCCGGAGACGGCGCGTGTTCCACACGCGCCGCCGCCGGCAACTCCCCTGCAGTAACCGAACACCAAATCCACCGAACGCCACCAAGCACGGCAACAGAGGCGGAAACGTGGTCATCACGCGCGGCCCAAGGAGTGACTAACCCTCTGGCGCGTGACGACCACGCGCCGGTCAACGGTGAGTATATCGGCCGTAGCTAACAGCGGCAGAGTCGGAGGACGACGGCGAGCAAGGCTGGGGGGCGCGTGTCGACTAGAGAGTGGCAGAACAGAGCAGATCTAGAACTAAAAAATGATAAAAACTGAGACTCCCCAAATCGTTCCGCCGGCGACACGTACGACGAAAGCTACCCCCTCCGGCTCCTCTCTGAAGTGTTTTCCTGCTAAGAAACAAAGAAACCTAAAAAACTAAAAAACAAACACACTCCATAGTCCAAAAAGACTAGGAGGACTAAAACCATCACTGGAATAAGTCCAGGGGGACTCAAAACTCCACAACCCTAGTGGTTGGGAGACTCTAGCCTCCACTAGGCTAACCCAAGGAGGAACAAAATCCGGGAGGAGGGAGGGAACCTCCCTCCTCCGACAACCCAAACTCAGAAGTTCTTCTTCCTCTTTTCGACGAAGTCCTGCGAGAGAGAGAGAGAGAGAGAAAGAGAGAGATAGCTGAGTCAACACTTTTAAGAAACAATTGTTAAATAACTTAAATCATTTTAAAAGTTTTAAGTGGATAGAAATAATTATTAAATTAATACTTTAACATTGTTTCGTACGTGAACTCGCACTATATATCTTTCAACAAGCAAACCTCAACACACACAATATTTAACTAAAATAAAAAGATTATAAGAAATGACTAATTAATATTTTAACAAATATTATTTATTCTCATAAACTTAAAATATGAAAAAATAAAAAAATTTACGATTAAACCTATCCGCACAAGTTGCGTGCGCAATATTTATCAAAAGAGAACATGCATCACATGTTTATTGCTAACAACTGTGGGATTCGGCGGGGATAAGGAGGGATCTAGGATCTTCATATAATTTGTATGATTTCAAGGCCACCATCGATTGTAAACTTCAATATATTAATTAATTAATGAGTAATATTATATTTTTATTTTATAATGATGATGTGTTAGTTCTAATTAATTTTAATTTTTTTTTAACAATAATTAATTTTCTTTTTTATAAAATAAAAATATAATTTTCAGCATTATTCTACATTAATATATAATATACGTTTTTGAGTATATGTAAAAGAAACGTGATCGACACATACTCGGAGTGTAAGTTTTTTAATTAGTTCAATTAGGAAAAAAAAAAAAAAAAAAAAAGGTATTTGAGTTTTTAATTAGAAAAAAAAAATAGTTGAATTTTTGGTTTTTCTATTATGAGAAAAAAGAAAAGAAAATGTTGTTTTGTGTAAGCTATATATAAATTTAGATTAAAGAGATGTAAACATGGATAGAAGTTCATGGAAGTAGTCTACGAAAAAAATAAAGAAAAAGTTAGGGAAGTAAATTAAATAATAAATCCACCAACCGACAGTCTTAATATCCAACGAAAAAATCTAGGATCATTTTACTAAATGCATATGGGTTTTTTTTATTATTATTTTTTTTTTTTTTTTTTTGTCGTCGTCTAGCAAAGACATCAATCAAAGTCTTAAGGCCCCCATATTTATATGTTCATTGTATTTATGTGGCTTATCTAAAAGACGGAGTAATATTATATATCACTAAAAAAAAAAAAAAAAAAAAAAAACCTAAAACAAAACAAAAATTATAAAATTGGCGTGGCAGGATTTAGTAGACTTTAAATTAATCTTTATAAAAAACAAATATTCAAGAGTTATTAGACCTTGTCATATCAACTTTGCAAAAGTTGTATGAGATATTTGTGTGAGAGTATATCCGTATGTAGCATTACTTTTCAAAAAAAGTGATAGTGTAATGTTATATGCCCCACATTTTTGTCTAATAGTTATTTCATAATGCTCACGTAATATTTTCAACTAATCTTTAAATTTATTTATTTTTAATAATAATTGATTTAAGAGTTGGTTGGAACTGTCATATCAGCGATGTTTGTGGTATAAGAACGTAAAGCTCTAGCAAAGAGATAAGAACAAAGAAACAGAGACAAAGAATTAAGATAGTTCGGCCTATGGCTTACATCCATATGTCAAAGCCTTTTATTTGGCTACATCTTTCATTTTTTGATTTATTTGATTGTATATAAGACTCTATTTATAGAAAAAGAGTCTTAACGTTGCAAGTCTTTTCTACTTATATATTAACAACAATAAATCTAACTTATCATCTTGTAACTTTTGTCTCTTGAGTGCTTGTAACTCTTGTATCTTGAGTGATTGTAACTCTTGTCTCAATACACTCCCACAAACCCAACAGTAGAACATAGACGTTGAGGTTTGATCTTAAACATCAAAGGGCTAAAAAAAATAAAAAGGTACTATGGCCTGAATTAGAACATCAGTTTCTATGACCGAAACTTGGACTTCAGCGACTCTGGCCGGCATCGGCTATTATGGCTAAGAGTTGGACATCATCGACTTTGGCCGGTATTGCCTACTATGGCCAAAATTTGGACATTGGTAACTTTGTCCAGAAGCCGCTACTATGGTCAGAATTAAACCAACTATGGGCATGAAACCTCTTTGGGCATTTTTTTTTTTAACAAGAGAGAATTGGGTGGTGGTATTTATTAGGCTAATATATTGGGTTAAAAAATGTTGAAATGTTTTTTTAAATGGCTAAAAAAGTCTAAATTAAGTCTAAATAGTAGGCCCAATACCAAATTAAGTCCAAAAGACCCAATATTTTTTTAAAAAAATTGGTTACCGGTTAACCGACGGTTATTAAATAATCAGTTACCGGAGTCGATTAATTGATTTTGGCCAACCGGCTACCCCGGTTACGGTTATCAGTTTTAGCCAATAACCAGTAACTATAACCGAATTTTCACAGGTGAACAAAACTTACGTTACAGAATCAAGATCTTCTCAAATTATTTGTCTGTATTTGAGAGAATTCGAACAAATAATTGTGAGATACAACTTATACGATCCACTTTGCCTAATTTTTATTTAATCAAATAAATTTTAAAATAATCTTTTTAAATCATAAATGCCGACAAATAATTGAAGGGCATCGCAATCCTATAACCTATACATGTCATAAAAGTCCAGTATGGGAAGACATGCACGCATCCTTAATTAATTGCTGTACAATTTGATAGTAAATTAGGAAGCCACTGCGAAATATGTTCGTACGTCAATATTGATCGGGTCTAGGTGGTTTCAGTCACTCACTCAAATATTGACGTCATCCCTAAGACAAGATGGCCAAACTGACGTCATCTTTAATTTGTCTCTTCCATGTATTAAGGGTGCGTTTGAGATTGCGATTTCGTAGACAATAAGTACGATTTTAAACCAAATCGCAGAACATAGATCGTTTGAGAACTGAGTTTTTAAAAATTGTGATTTGAAAACGCAGAAAATCTGCTTTTTCAAATCGCAGATAAGATGATGTTTTTTTTAAAACGCAGAATTTTAAAGGTAAATTCGCGATTTTAAAGGCCAAACTGCAATTTTTTCAAACGCTTAACTGCTTTTTTAAAAATCACTTTTTTCAAATCGCACATTTTAAAATCGTTATTTTAAATTGCACTTTTTGAAATCGCAAACCCAAACGGACCCTTAGATTTTTAATTATTTTCCAACCTCCTAAATTATTTCGCATCATTAAATTCTTCATGTAATTTAAACTGACCAATATTAATTGTTAAATAACTTAAATTATTAATTATTTTAAAAGTTTCAAGTGGATAAAAATAATTATTAAACTAATACTTTAACATTGTTTCGTACGTGAATTCGCACTATATATCTTTCAACAAGAAAACCTCAGCACATTACAGTATTTAACTAAAATAAAAGATTATAAGAAAATATTAATTAATACTTTAACAAATATTATTTATTCTCTTAAACTAAAAATATAATAATAATAATAATAATAATGTACGATTCAACCTATCCGCACAAGTTGCATGCGCAATCTGCTCCATTTATCAAAAGAGAATATGCATCACATGTTTATTGTTAACAACTGTCGTATCCGGCGTGGATAAGGAGGGATCTAAGAGCTTCAAAATGATTTCAAGGCCAATCATCGATTATAAACTTCAATTTATTAATTAACGAGTAATATTATATTTTTATTTCATAATGATGGTGTGTTAATCCTAATTAATTTTTAAACTTCTTTTAAAAAAAATGATTGATTTTTATTATTATTATTTTTTTAACAATGATTATATTATAAAAATATAAAAATACAATTTTCAGCAATTTTTTTTTTTTTTTTACATGCCCACACAAGAGGGAGAGATGAGATTTGAACTAATGACCTCCGCTTCATGAGGCATGGTCCCCAGCTGATTAAGCTACACCTTGAGAATTTTTCAGCGTTATTCTATATTAATATATAATATACGTTTTTTAGTATATGCAAAAAGAAATGTGACCAACAAATACTCGAAGAGTAAGTTAAGTAGTTTTTTTTTTTTGATTTTGAACAAAAACTCCATATTCATTCATTCAGAAAATCTCAAAGGGTCAATTTATAGTGAACAAAAAGACATCTTAAAAAGATTTCCTAAACACAAAGCTAGAAACCGACTCGGGAGTAACTAACAAAATAAATACAAAGATTATAGGGACAATAATAAAGAACTTCTCTTTACAATAAAATTCACTAATAAACTAAGAGATGGCAGATCTTAAGCTAAAAAAGCCATAAGGTAAGTTAAGTAGTTGAATTAAAAAAAAAAAAAAAAAAAAAAAAGAAAAGAAAAGTTGTAGTTGAGTTTTTAATTAAAAAAAAAAAAGGTTGAATTTTTGGTTTTTCTATTGTGAGAAAAAAGAAAAGAAAATGGTTCTTGGAAGTAGTCTAAGAAAATACTAAAGAAAAATTTAGGGAAGTAAATTAAATAATAAATCCACCAACCGACAGTCTTTAAACTCTTTATATCCAACGAAAAAATCTAGGATCATTTTACTAAAAGCCTTTTTTTTTTTTTCTTTTTTTTTAGCAAATTATATGTTAATTGTATTTATGCCGCTTATCCAAACACGGAGTAATGCTACATATCAAATAAATAAATAATCATAAAATTTTGCAAAATTGACGTGATAGGGTCTAGTAGATTTTAGATTAATCTTTTATAAAAAAAAAAATATTCAGGAGTTTTATGAATTTGTATGGTATAAGTAATAAAATAATATTATATACCATATTTTTATCTCATAATGCTCATATAATATAAAATCTATAATTTCTATTTTATTTTTTCTAATAAGAATATATCTAAGAATTAATTAGGATTGTCATATCAGCGATGTACGTGGCATGCATCATTACTCACTTAACTCGTTTAATTTGGTTCCAATCAATCTTACGCCAATTTCCAACATGTCCAACTTGAATGAATTAAGCCAAATTAATTCAAATGGTGCTACTATGGTTAAGACTTTGACATCAGCAACTTTGGTCGGCATTGGTTACTATGGCTGAAATTTGGACATTGGCAACTTTGTCTGAAAACTACTACTATGGTCGGAATTGAGCCAACTATGGGGCAAGAAACCTCCTTGAGTTTTATTATTATTATTATTTTTTTTATCAAGAGATAATTGGGTGGTGGTATTTGCTAATTGCTAGTAGAATAAACAATGGCAGTGCGGCATGTCATCTCGACAAAGAAAGAGTCTCATGTGTGTGTAAAAAGAGAAATAGCTCGGACACATGACGAGAAATGTAGAAATGTGGAATGACGAGAAAACTCAAAAAAAAAAAAAAAAAGAAGTTTGCACACGATGGATATTTGTTAGCATTTTGATTTTGGATAATGATTGAAGATGCAAAAAGATAAGTAAATCAACCAAAAAAGAATTTGCACAAAATCGAATATTGACGTTAACCTATAACTCTAATATCAAATAAGAACACAAAGCTCTAGCAAAGAGATAAGAACAAAGAAGTAGCAGTACTCAACTAACTCGTTTAATTTGGTTCCAATCCAATCTCACGTCAATTTCCAACATGTCCAACTTGAACGAATTAAGCCAAATTAATTCACATGACGCTCCCCCGGCCCTTTGGTCTCCACAAGTTGCATATATGTCCCGTTCTGGTCCAACGACCTATATAGTCTAGCTAGTTACTAATATTTTATAATTTTTATAATTATTTAGTTATTGTTAGGATAAATATCTTCTTCTTTTTTTTTTTTTTTAATCCTAATTAAAGTGTATATATATAGTTATGTGGAAGGAGTCTTTAGATTTACAGTTTGGCCGTGGGTCTTCTTACATGGGGCTAGGTCATGGGTCTACGGGTTGACATTAGGGATCATGAGTTGGCTATCCACGTGGGTTGCTACGCTAGTTTAGTGATTAATGTAATAAATGTAATGTGAATTATCACATCAATTTAAATTTATAAAAAAATATGTAAGACTCGTAACAACACTCTAATTGATAACTGGGTAACTGGCCAACCGGTTTAGTACCCGGTTGGAAATAACCGGTAATCAACCCTATCGAAGCAGTTACCAGTTTTAAAAAATATTGAAACCGGTTATAATCGGTAACCAGGTATATATATATAATATAGAAAAATACAATTAAGCCCCCCAAACTAACACCATTTCTCTGGATGGCCCCTCAAACTACAAAGACTTGTACTCTGGCCCCCGAAACTACCAAAACTTTTAAAAAATACAACTTTTAGCGAAATATCCCCTAATTTTACGTATGGACAATTCATCAATATCTTGTTCATTCGCAACAAAATTTTATTTGTGCGGTGGTAAAAAAAAAACGTGCTTTTCTGGAGATGAAGTGTGGGGATAGAAATGACAAGAAGTTCTTTGAAAGATCTATCTCTTGTCTGGTACAACACGGTGTCATTCAATCTAAATGTTACATGAAGAACATAAGAGAAATGCATGGAGTACCGATGTATACCATGCACTAGAATGATTTCCAACCCCCCAAGCATTTTAATATCCCTTTTATAGAAAAAAAAAAAAAAAAGAAAAAAAAAAAAAAAGAAAGAGAGAAAGAGAGAGAGAGAGAGAGAGAGGAAAAATCCCATTATTTGCTCCTTCTTCATCAAATCATATAGATCGATCTAGTAATGAAATATCGTTGCCGTGTGTCATTTTTCAATTAAAAAAATTTAAAACTTAAAAAAAAAACTAAAATTTTATTTTTATTTTATTTTAAAAAAAATACTGCGATCGACCAAATGATGTACTGCTTCTTTCCAGCATCGTCATTGGGCACAATGCACACCTGCAGCTCGAACGCCTCTCCGAACACGGACATGGCTAATTTCTTATCATTCGATGTCTATAATATTGATCTTTCGAAGGTTATGAATGATTCCAATCTAAATTTTATTTTGTTACAAATGAAAAGCAAGTCTATCATCGTTGTGGAAGACCTCGATCGGTTTCTGATGGAGAAATCAGCGGCCGTAAGCTTATTCGTTGATGTTTATATCCATTTTCCTCTCTGTAATTTTTTTACAATCAAAACTAAAAAATAAAGAGACTTCTAATTTAACCGTGTGCGTGTGCAATGTATAACAAAATATTGTAAATGCGGAATTTAAATGACACAAATATTTCATTAACGAAGTGGAAACTCAATTAAAAGAAAGACCACTACAGGGCAGCCAAGCCCGGTATATTCACTATTCAGAAGACAAATCTAGTTACAAAGCAGTAGCACTCACATATCTCTGATGCAGTGATCGTACCTTGAACTCTGACGCATAACCCAATGCGAACGCCTCCCAACCAAGTCACCTACTTGAAGGGGTCTTCAATGAAATCATTTACCTTAGGGCTACTCCCTAAGATAAACTTTAACACGGGCACAACATTAGTACTTTGGCAATGGCTTGAGAGCAAAACAATCAGCACAATAACTCTTAAATTATATTCTTTAAGCTCTAAGAAATTCATTACCGAATTCTTACAAATTATATGACTAGAGGCTTCTATTTATAGGCTACATAAGACCTAAATCGAGTCTGAAACAATTTTCTCTAGGCGGCGTCCGGACGGTAGCTGAGAGCGTCTGGACGGCCAACTGTGCAACCGGCTTTCCAAATTCGCTGATATTCTTTCCTGAATAAGGTCGTGTCCTTACTGTGTTGCCCTAACGTTCAAACGGTTGCAATTCTACTGCATGTAATTTTCATAATAAGGATTGAGCGACCGGACGGTTACAAATCTTCTGCACGTCTTACCTTATCAAGGATAGCGTCCGGACAGAATAACCACATCGTCCAGACTGTTGCAGCTATCTTTCTATAATTGTGTCTACGAATGAAATCATTTTACTTGTCGAACACTGAATGACTCTAGACGTGTTGCTGAGACGTTTAAACAGATGCATGCTTGAACAGCTCGAAGCTTTTAGATATTAATGGGAATTCGGATAGAAAGATCTCGTTGTCCAGACAAATGTTGCTTGACTGACGAGCTTTCGGACGGATACAAGGGATTTAACTTCTCTGTCTTAAAATCCGCACAGAATCTTCTTGAAGCACATAACTGAAATGTAGACTCTGAATATAAACAGCATCCCTGATTAATAAACAATATTACATAGAAGTGATTTTGTCCAACAAAATGCACTCAATCACAAACTAACAAAAACGTTGGCCAATAGCTACCGTGGCTCAAGGATCACAAACTTTTATCTCAAGTGGAGGATATTTTTCAAAGTAGGGCGAGCTTGAGCTCGGCTGAGATCAACGAGCTGATGATTGTGAATCGAAAAAACTCGCCGAGCCGGGCTATAAAATCGGTCATCACACCGTTGCAAACAGACGGTGACCAGAGGAGTATCAAGAAGATCGGGTCGCGGTTGGGAAATAACACCACCCCAAACACCCATATTTTATAAGAAATAAAATTTTAGTTTATTTATTTTTTGAATTTTTTTGATTTATTTTTTGAATTTTTTAATTGAAAAATGATACGTGACAAAGGTATTATGAGGATATTTCGTCAAAATGAGCATTTTTCAAAGGTTTTAATAGTTTGGGGGTCAGAGTGCAAGCCTTGGTAGTTTGATGGGCCATCCGGAGAAAATGTAGAAGTTTGGAGGTTAAATTGTATTTTTCCCTATAAAAAATTAATATTTAAATGTATTTATCTATTTTAAAAATTAAAATAATAAAATTTATAGTTTTACACTTTTACTTCCATTCCAATTTAGGCTAATATATTGGGCCAAAAAAGGTTGAAATATTATTTTAAAGGCTAAAAAAATATAAATTAAGTCCAAACAGTAGGCCTAATACCAAATTAGGTCCAAAAGACCCAATTTTTTTAAAAAAAATTTGGTTACCGGTCTAGATAACCGGGTACTAACCCATTAACCTCCGGTTATTAAATAACCAGCTACCCTGGTTACGGTTACCAGTTTTAGCCAATAACTGATAATCATAACTGAATTTTCACCCCTAGTGAATAAGTGAACGAAACTTACGTTATAGAATCAAGATCCTCTTAAATTATTTGTTTAAATTTCGAGCAAGTGATTATAAAATACTAAGTATAAAACTCACTTAACTAAATAAGTGGTTAAACAATCTAACTTTTATTTAATCAAATAAATTTCAAAATAATCTCCCACAATCATGAATGGTACAAATAATTTAAAAGCATCGTAATCGTAAGACCTATGTCATAAAAGTCCAGTATATATGGAGAGCCATGCACGCATCCTTAATTGCTGTACAATTTGAAAGTAAATTAGGAAGCCACTGCGAAATATGTTCATACGTCAATATTGATCGGGACTAGGAGCCTCTTGCTTTCACCCACTCAAATATTGACGTCATCCCTAAGACAAGATGGCCAAACTGACGTCATCTTTAATTAATTTGTCGCTTTCCATGTATTAGATTTTTAATTATTTTCCTACCTCCTAAATTATTTCGCATCATTAAATTTCTCATCTAATTTAAACTGGCCAATATTAATTGTTAAATAACTTAAATTATTAATTATTTTAAAAGTTTCAAGTGGATAGAAATAATTATTAAACTAATACTTTAACATTGTTTCGTATGTGGATTCGCACTATATATATCTTTCAACAAGAAAACCTCAGCACATACAGTATTTAACTAAAATAAAAGATTATAAGAAATATTAATTAATACTTTAACAAATATTATTTATTCTCTTAAACTTAAAATATGAAGAAAGAAAAAAATTAATTTACGATTCAACCTATCCGCACAAGTTGCATGCGCAATCTGCTACATTTATCAAAAGAGAACATGCATCACATGTTTATTATTAACAACCGTCGGATTCGGCGTGGATAAGGAGGGATCTTCGTATAATTTGTATGATTTTTTTTTTTTTTTTTTTTTTTACGATGACTGATTTTTAAGTTGTGAAATAAAAATATAATTTAGGGAAGTAAATTAAATAATAAATCCACCAACTGACAGCCTTATCCAACGAAAAAAATCTAGGATCATTTTACTAAATGCGTTTTTTTTTTTTTGGGGGGGTCTAGCAAAGGCATCAATCAGGGTCTTTAGGCCCCCATATTTATATGTTCATTGTATTTACGTGGTTTATCCAACTATGGAGTAATGCTATGTATTATACCAAAAAAAAAAAAAAAATTATAAATTTTTTATAAAATTGACGTGGCAGAGTCTAATAGATTTAATTAGTTTAATCTTTATAAAAAACAAATATTCAAGAGTTATTAGATGTTGTCTCATCAGCTTTGCGAAATTTTTATGGGATATTTGTGTGGTAGTATGTCCGTATGTAGCATTTACCTTTCAACGAAAGTGATAGAATAATATTATATGTCACATTTTTATCTCATATTTATTTCATAACGCTCATGTAACATTTTCAACTAAACTTTATTTTATTTTTTTATAATAAAATATAATTTAAAAGTTGATCGAGACTATCACACCAGCAAGTATGTGACATGTAGCATTAATCTAACTTGTTTAATTTGGTTTCAATCCAATCTCACGTCAATTTCCAACATGTCCAACTTGAACGAAGCCAAATTAATTCAAATTAATGGCCCGCTCCACAAGTTGCATATATGTCCCGTTCTGGTCCAACGAACTAGATATTCTAGCTAGTTAATAATATTTTATAATTTTTATAATTATTTAGTTATTGTTAGGATAAATCCTTATTTTTTATCCTAAGTTGGCCGTGGGTCTTCTTACATGGGGCTAGATCATTGGTCTATGGTTGACATTGGGGATCATGAGTTGGCTATCCACGTGGGTTGCTACGCTACTTTAGTGATTAATGTAATAAAAGCAACATCAACTGTCAATTAATTTAAATTTATAAAAATAAAAAAAAAAAAAAAATGTAAACCCTTAACAACACTCTAATTTAAAATAATAAAAAAGTTTTTTTTTTTTTAAGGATTTAATTTTGAAATTGAAATAACTTCTAAAACAAATTGAGTAATTCCTCTATATACTAAACCAGCATTTCACTCCCATCCAGTTTATTAGATTGATCAACCTTAAGATTAATTATTAAGAAGAAAAAAAAAGATTAATTAATGACTAAATTATTTATTATTATTATATGGAATATGGGTCTCAATAATCGGCAAGGATTTTGATTTCTTGTTAGCATCATCTGACGTGTGGAGTCTCGTTAGATGGCTGATGGCTCCCACGTACGTACCCAACTTGCTTACAATTTTGACAAGGAAACAGAGAGCAACTGTTCAGAAGAACCAAAAAAGAAGAAGAAATAATAGCATAAAACAAGAGGGGTGCGTGGCATTTTTTTTTTGTTTCCATTCTACCTCAACTCTCTAATGAGCCATCTTTAACAAATAAATAATGTCATTTAATGCTATTTAGTAGAATATTAGTATACGATTGTTATATAATTGAGATTATGTGATAGTCAAATCAACCGATGAGTTTTTTCTTTTATAAGTTATTGTTGATCCAAAAACTAATTTGTAATGTCTTGTCATTTAAGTTATATGAGAGTCGTATAATAGTTTAATAAATATTGTTACTCATAACAAATTAACTGTCGAGGATTTTCGCCTAGCTAATGTTAAAGAGGTAGGACTTGCAGTCTTCCAAGAAACCCAACTGATTGTTAGTTGGCGGGCACCTAATTCCGAAACTTCAAAAGCATATTAAGATGCGACTGTTAATGTCAATAAGGGCAAGTTGGTGTGGGCATCATTGTTAGAGATGGAGATAGTCATGTTTTGGCTGCTCGTAGTACCACACATACTCTAGTTGTTGACCCCACTATGGCTAAGACATGGGCGGCTCTACAAGCAGTAATGTTTTTCCAGGATCTAGGCTTCTATGACATTTGCTCAGAAGGAGACGCCCTACAAATTATTAGAGACTGCGTGACGAATGTGTCCAACGAGAGCAGATATGGACATCTAGTAGAGGGCATAAAGTCTGGCATGAGATATTTTCGATCGGCGAGTATAGTCTACGTTAAGCGAGAGGCTAATTCGGCAGCTCACGGTTTAGTACGTGAGGCTATTATCCATATTGTAGATAAAATATGGATGGAAGAAATTCCTCCCAAGATCTATGATATTGTCATCAAGAAGCTTGTAGTTCCTATGTTTGGACCTTAGCTATTGCTATGGTTTTATCGATATGAATGGAATTTGCAATATATATATATATATCATCAACACCAAATAATTTTGGGAAAAAGAAAAATACATGATCAATCTTCTAATGACTCATAATCATTAGCTAATATAGATCAATTGCCACCAAAATTCATTCCAAAAATCAATCATCATCCATAACTTAAAATAGCAACCCCAATTTCTAGACTAATTGGATATATTGTATAACCCACTCGGCCACTCCGACATGATATCATGCAATACAATGCAAAATGAAATAAAGAAGAATCATTTTATGATTGAAAATTTATTCAAATCCTTTAAAAGTGTAATTTTATACATATATTGATAGTAAAATATAGTCTTTCTCTACTAAATAATCTTTGTCCATGGAAGAGTTAGTGAACGCTGGGTATAAATAATTAAGGATAAGTATTTGCGATAAGTAACTGACCGAATTGTTAGTAATTTAGATAAATAATTTGAGAAATCTCTTATAAGGCTTATTTGCTCGAGTAAATAATCGAACAGTTTAAAATTTATTTAAACAAGTAAATCTTATACGAGTGTCTCACGATACGTATCTAAATTACTAAAAAATTATAGAGATATTTGGATAAATAATTGTCCCATCCAAATCCAAAATCCAAAACCACTCACCCATGGACAAGTTGTATAGATTTCCGTTTTAATATATATATTAAAGTGGCGGGCGGCACTCAATTTAGTCACATGGAGATAAAAAACTTGCCAAAAATGTTGCACGCAACACCCACTCTTCCTACAATGAATCTTCTAAAGAGGTGGCCCCCACTCCCTCATCCCCTATCCTCCCACCTTCCTTCTCTACTCACTTCCACCATCCTCTTTGCCTCTCTTTTCTTCCCCACGTGCTTTTTTCTCTGCCCACTTATATAGTTATATATACTCCTTTTCCTTCACTCCTTTTATCTCCACTCCCCAAAACCTCCTCAAAAAAAATCAAGAGCAAATCCATGGCGGTAGTTCGAGAACGGCGCCATCTCAACCTACGCCTCCCCATTCCTGAACTCTCCGACCGCCGCCCACGCTTCCCCTTACCCCTACCTCCCACTGCCGTCGCCGCCACCACCACCTCCTCAGCTACCATCTCTGCCGGCGACCTCGAAAAGCTTCAGGTTCTCGGCCACGGCAATGGTGGCACCGTCTACAAGGTCAGTCATAAGCGCACCGGCGCTTTCTACGCACTCAAGGTCGTTCACGGCGAATCCGAGACCGACGTCCGCCGCCAGGTCCGCCGGGAGATGGAGATCCTCCGCCGCACCGACTCCCCCCACGTGGTCCGCTGCCACGGCACCTTCGAGAAACCGTCGGGGGACATCGCGATTCTCATGGAGTACATGAACGTTGGCACCCTGGACTCGCTGCTTAAGACCCACGGGACCTTCTCCGAGCCCAAGCTCGCTGACGTGGCGCGACAGGTTCTTAACGGGCTTAACTACCTCCACGGTCACAAGATCATTCACCGCGACATTAAACCGTCGAATCTGTTGGTCAACGACAAGATGGAGGTGAAGATCGCGGACTTCGGAGTCAGCAAAATCATGTGCCGAACGTTGGACCCGTGTAACTCCTACGTGGGCACGTGTGCGTACATGAGCCCGGAGCGTTTCGACCCGGACAGGTACGGCGGGAACTACGACGGGTATGCCGGCGATATATGGAGCTTGGGGCTGACCCTGTTGGAGCTATACTTGGGTCATTTCCCGTTTCTGCCTCCGGGTCAGAGACCCGACTGGGCGACCCTGATGTGCGCGATTTGCTTCGGCGACCCCCCTAGCCTGCCGGAGCACGCGTCGGAGGAGTTTCGGAGCTTCATCCAGTGTTGCTTGCAGAAGGAGTCGAGTAAGAGGTGGACGGTGGCTCAGCTATTGACCCACCCGTTTGTGTGTAAAGATCCGAGATGAGTTCCGGGTTAACGGATCTGACAATTTTGGGCACCGCTTCTTCCAAGTTTTTGTATATAAAGGGGCTGGATCCGATTTGCTCTTCTCAGTTTTCTGTACATTCTTTCAAATCTTCGTTACTTCTGTAGCTTTTAGCAGTAAAAATCTGCTTCTGAAATAGAAGAAATTACATTTATTAACTTTAAACCCTTTTTACTCTTAATTACCACTAACTTGCCTGCCTTCTCTATCGGCCTCTATAAATAGGGGTGATTAAAGTCCACTAATCACTGTTATACTAGAAGATACCAAGCACATTTAAAATTTAAAAATAAAAAATAACAACTTGATTGAGATATGATGATTTCTTAAGAATGAGTCGCCCTTAAAAGTGGTGATTTCATTAAAATTAATTTCTTTAGGTATCGTAGAAAGAAAATGGTTTATTATTAAATTGTTCGAATTTTATAAATTTATTTAGACAATAAGTTATGAGAGTTTTCTGATTCGAGTATCAGAACTAATTTGTCAAGGGTGCCGATAGATCTTGCATTATTTTTTTAATAAATTATTCAAAATTGTATAAAAATATTTGGAGCAGCCAACCAACCAACGGACAATTTTTTTTTTTTGAATTTCAAATCATTTTATAATAAAGACAAAATTTAATTTAATCCAACAATTTATATAATATTAAAACATTTAAAAATGATAATTCGTACAAGCAACCAAGCTAAAATCATTTCATTTATCCGTAATCCCAAGAACACGACAAAATTTGACACTAAAAATTGTCTCATCACGTGGTTTCTTCAATGAAAATACATTTTAAAAATGCTTAAGCTACTAAACGGCAATCGTCCGAAGGTCCATCACCTTAAAATCGCCAAAGTAGCCTATTTTTATTTATTTATTTATTTTTAATGTAAAAGCTATATGGGTGGGCCTATGATAATGATTTAATTATATCCACACCAAGAGCTAATTACGATAAATAAAAAATAAAATAAAAAATCATTGGTTACAAATGCCCCCACCTGCCTTTTTCTTCGCAAACATGGTGGGCCTATTACATTTAGGACTTGTCACTGTTTTGCTTCTCAAAAGTTCAAAACCATCGAAAGTTTTTAGATTTTTTTATTTATTTATTTATTATTGTTTTTATTTATTATTTATTGAACGGAGATTTTAGATTTTGTTTCTTCGTCAAGGATTTCAATTGTTTTGTTTAATCACTTTTCAGTTGAATCCAAGTTTGCCTCCACTTCCAAATTGAAATTCATAAATGCAACCTCCATTTATAAGCACTAAGCAAATAGAACTGACACCATAAAATACAGGTAGTGCCTTTTTTTAAAAAAATAATAAAAATAATATATATATATATATATATATATATATTTGATTGAGAAAAGAAGCTTACAGGAAAGATCTTTCCCACTTGTAATAATATAATAAAATATGATAATAAATAATTTTTTTGTTTTTTTTTTATATATTATATTTTTATTATAATATATAAAAGTATGGTAATTACAATTCAAAATATAAATTATAACATAATATATGTATAACAAAAAGTGGATCAATCAAACTTCATAAATATATGCCAAATTGATATATCAATTAACATATAGGCACTAATACAAAAAAAGAAAAAAAAGGTGTCTAAAATTGCATCTTACGCGCCCTAAGATTCCTAGTACTGTAGTAGTGTGTAGATGAAGATTTGAGACGTGTCGACTGTTGATCATTCATGGTGTTTAATTTTGGTTTTAGATTGGGTTTTCTTAGTTCAATATCAGCTCAAATTTGAGAGTAACTTCCATTTTTTTAGAGTATTGTTGCCACGCTGGGCTGAAGCTGTGCTAAACTGTCTTGAATTTTTAATTTAATTTAATTTTTTTCTTTTGAGCAAATACATGGGAATGAATGTTTTGATTTAATTTGTAGGGGCTTGTAGCCTTGTAGGAGCATTATTGTAGGAACAGAATAGAGATTGAGCTAAAAAATTAATTAATTAATTAATTTTTTTTTTTTCAGAAGACATTTAGGGGGGCGGGCATCCCTGCCCCCCTATTTCCGCCACCAGATGCAGCCAAACGAGCATGTAGTACCATGTTAAAGAGACGAGACTCTTACCCATTAATTTCTACTCATTAACTTCTAATTACTATGTTTTTAGTGAAATTGAAATTAGACTATTGCTCCGTTCGCTTCGATATAAAATATTTTTTGTCGTAAAATATTTTTAATGAAATAATTTTTTAGAAAAAAAATGATTTTTCTAAAAATATTTTTCAGCGCTTGGTTCATACGAAAAAATCACCAACATCAAATTTGGTCGGTGTTTTCCACCCAATGCCTTCATATTCCGGCAATTGGATATCGAAATTCAGAGACATTCGGCGATAGATTTGGGCTACCAACAAAGTCAAATGCCTTGCAGTGACAGATTCTCACAAATTTACATGCAAAAATGAAGAATTTAATTCCAAAAAACGACTTTTACGATCAAACTAAAAATAATTTTCGTTAACCATAATTTTTCGGTTACACCAAACATCAAAAAATACAATTTTTTTTTTTAAATAAATATTTTACGTCTAAACAAACAGAATATATCACTTTAATCACCTCAAGTAGCGCCAATAAATCTCCTGTGTTAAGAGCTTGTTTAAACCCTTTCTGATTGGGACATGGCAAATAAGGTGTAATTATGGTTACCATTTTTTTAGGTGGGAAAAATAGAAGGCCCCTAATTACGCTTAGAAGATCCTCGCCGTTCAGTGAAACCCAGATTTTTTGCGAATGTAACTGGCCGGGGAGTGGTTTACAAGTAGATCAACGGTCAGTAATTCATGTTGATTGAAATAATGGTACAAGTATGTTACAAGTAAGAATAAACATATAATAAGAGTGGATGTTTCGGGACAGCTTCGGTACATTAAAAACTGGACCATAGATGAGTCAGCAAATATCAATTTCAGAAAAAGGCAAATATGTCTACGTCAGGCAGCAGGTGCCAGGTGGATGCATGAACCTTGCGTGCGTCCCACATCGCTGGGAAATGAGGGATGCATACAAGTTGGGGCCAATCATGCGTCATATCTTTCCTTTTCTTTTTGTTTCCTTTTGTTTGTGTCTGCGCATGTGTTTTGTGACCAATCAAGAGTTTATTTCTTGGATGAAATTTTTTGTTTTTAAACAATAATTAGTTGCTTTCATCATGTTAATTAATATAAATAAACACCTCAATTATTTTCCTTTTTCTACAGGTAGTTAATTATAAGGCAAAAGGCATCCTCTACTTCTTAGGCTAATGACATGTCTGGATAATTTCTTTCAAACTAAAGCAAAATATGAAATTTGTCAAGTTTTGTGTTCCGTTTATTTCGGAATAAAATAGTTTTTATCGTAAAATATTTTTTGAAAAATCACTTTTTAGAAAAACATTTTCCGTCGAAAATATTTTTCGATATTTGGTGCGTATAGAAAATTACAAATATTTTTTATATTTTCATTCAATCATATTAAGTTATTAACTTATAAAAATCAATTTTTATTCACAACATAAAAATATTAATATAAAAAAATAACTAAAAAATAACTTTTAATTGAGATATCCACATTGACTAACGATAATCATATATTTTACAAATTGGGATTATTTAAAAAAATTATTTTTAAAGTGGCTGGAAGCCTACCGGATCTCGGCCATCCCGGCCGTTCTAGCATGATCCCGGCCAGTTTAGCCAGAATTTGGCATAGTATTGTCGGAATCCGGTGACGGTGGTCAGATGTCGCCGAATTTCGACTAGTGCCAGAATCTGGCATGTCGAAATCCGGCAATGGTTGCCGAATTCCAGCAATGGTCGACTGTTTGAGCATGAAGGTCGACTACGTCGTTTAAAAGAGGGTTGACTGCGTTTGCCGTCTGGAGAAAATGGTTTACGCTTTTTAAAAACGTAAATCATTTTCTGAAATTTACTAAGTATTTTTGGTCAAACATAAACATTTTCTGGTTGACTATTATTTTTGTCCCTACCAAACATCGAAAAATGCTGAAATCATTTATCAGAAACTATTTTACTCCTAAACAAACATAACGGTAATGTAAAATATGAGAAAATAGTGAAAGCAGACAGAATAGAAACAAAAGATTTTGGTGCGGTTTAGCGTTAGACGCCTACGTTCACCATTAGAGATACGATAGAACTATATGTATTTTGCTTCTTTTTTTTCTTCTTCTTTTTTAATGATATTTACAACACAAATGAGCCATCTTTAAAACAGTATTGAAATAGGTGGAAATAAGTAATAATTCCATACACCATCATTTTATCCCCAGAAGTTGATGCGTTGTGGTCCTTCAACAAATTTTTATTTTATTTTTTTTCATGCACCTCATTTTCAGCTACCCATGCCACTAGCTGCCTAGCTGGAGCTTTTTTTTTTTTAATTATTTTTTTTATTTTTATTTTTAAATGAGTAAGATAAGACACATTAAATTACAAGGTAAGAAAAAGGAGAAGAAAAAAAAAATGACAAACAAGAAGCTAAAAAAAAACAAGGACACTGAAGTTAAGAAGCTGAAATGGATCTAATAGGATCCATATAATAGTTGGGGTATGTGGATCTAATAGGATCCATATTTCTATCATATTCTCTGTAATAGTTGGTAGGAAATGGGCCAATTTGGCCCAAGGCTTGGTCAACGAAGTTCTTGACCTAAAGAAGAAGAAAAATGGGTACATTTGCCAGCAAAGATGCCAACGGGGCAGACTTGTGGACTGAGGCTGAATATATAAATCCATAGCAAATGCAGCAGTTGAACTGTATTGGATTAAATAGCTCTTTGGTGGATTGTTTAATCACTTATTTGATTAGATGGTCTTATAAGTAATCTCTCATGATCATCTGCTCAAATTCTCTCAAATTCAAACAGATAATTTGAGAAGATCTTGATCTGAAAAAATCATTTTCTCGGTACTTGATCAGTTAAATCGGCCGGACATGAAAATAAGGCTCAACTGATGAGAAAATAAATAGTCGAGGATCCGATTAATTAACGAAAAGGGCCGCTCACTAGAAATGATGTAAAGTTTTAAGACTACCTCATCTGCAAATAACTATTTTAATTAACTCATTTTCAATCACATCCTTTAATTTAATTTTGTCCTTCATCCGATGATACTAAGAGAAATGTGGATGAAACATGCCAATTCAGCATAGATGTGCATAAGATGAACACCAAAATGTAAAGAAGCATTTATCTTTCTATAATACCAAAACTCTCTCCCCTTCAATCAATTGTAGGTCACTTGCTTCTCGATTTCTTAATGAAGCCTAAGTTAGGGTCCGTTTGGGTTTGTAATTTTAAAAAGTGCGATTTGAAAAAATAATTTTTTAAAACGCAGTTAAGCGTTTGGCAAAATTGCAGTTTAACATTTAAAATCGCAAATTAACATTTAAAATTATACGTTTTAAAAAACACACTATCTTATTTGCGATTTGAAAAAGTTGATTTTTTGTGTTCAAATCACAATTTTTAAAAACGCAGTTCCCAAACAATTTATATTCTGCGATTTGGTTTAAAATCTCATTTATTATCTATTAAATCGCAATCTCAAACGCACCCTTAAATCACTAATAATTTTAAAATTTAAAATTAATTATTTTATAAATAATGCTAAACACTATATTTTTATCCATCATATTATCTTGATAATTCCAACCAACCATTGGATAAGTCAATTGTTCAAAAAAAAAAATAAAAAAATTCAAAAGTTGGTCAAGACTTGCACAACAATATTGTAGGATAATTGTGAGGTAAAAGAAAAATGCTATATACCACATTTTTATCATACAATGTTGATGTGACAATTCTAACCAATCATCAATTTTTTTTTATTTTTGGGGTAATTACCTTTTTCCCCCCATAAACTACCAAAAAATGCACGATGCCCCAATGAACTACCAACTAGACCAAAATAGAGAATTCAACTACCAAAGACAATCATTTTCCCCCATTCCATCAGTTAGACGGGTTAAAAGAAACAGTCAACAGGTCATGTGCCATTTTACATGGGGGCATGTTGGAAGATGGCGGTAGTTCATGGGGGAAAAGAGGAAGATGGTGGTAGTTCATGGGGGAAAAGATGAAGAAAATGAGGGTAAAATGGCGTGTGACGGTCACGTGACTCGTTGACCGTTTGTTTTAACCCCTTTGACTGACGGAAGGGGGGGAAATGGTTGTCTTTGGTAGTTAAATGCTCTATTTTGGTCGAGTTGGTAGTTCATCGCGCATTTTTTGGTAGTTCATGGGGGGAAAAGGTAATTACCCATTTATTTTTTTATTATTTTTTTTCACAATGATAGATCCAATAGTTGATTGGAAAGTGATATGTTAGCGTTGTGAGATAAAAAATGCTACATGTATTTAAACTTTTACAAATGGTGTCTTACTAAGATGATTTGGAGCTTATTCATTGGTACCCGTAGCATTTCTTTTTATTAATTGTTTTGATCATCTCCAATGAATAAATTTCACATCAGTTAATAAGGCTCATTTTATAAAAGTTTAAGTACATGTAACATTTCTCAAGATGAGATTGTTGTGTGATAAAAATGAAAATTTTAGCATTAATCAATATAAAAGTGTAGTATATAATACTGTTATTATTATTTAATTAATGTTTTAACACTAATCAATATTACAAACCGCTTAAAATATTGAATGAATTAACCGTAAAGGGAAATTTTTTTTTCCCTTTCCCTCTTCACTTATCCAAAAAACAATCAACTTCAAAACATTCTAACTTTATATTACATCAATAATTTATTATTATTATTTAAATTAAAAAAATTCATTACAATACAAATTTACATCACATCTATCACTTCCACCTCCCACTATCAATTTTCCTTACCTTACCAAACAAGGCCATTTGTTCTCGTATTATATTAATTATTAATTATTAATTATTTTAAAAATTAATAAAAAAAATAAATTTAATTAGTATTTTAAATCCAAACGGAAACTCGTTATCCAGATGCAATATGATCTTGGGAATAAAATATTCAAACCTTTCAGCTCTGATTAATCAAACCCAAATGCTTGAAGACGCAAACGGTTTCAATAATTCCACGTTCTCTCAGATCCCAAACAATATTACAACTCAGATTCAACCAATCTCCACCTCCTTGATCTTCTTCTTAATAATTCTTCCAGCTTCAGCGCAAGATTTCTCCGAGAGCTTTTGATCCATGGCGTCTCTTAGTTTGACTCATCTCAGGGGCAATAATTAGTTGCTTTCATCATGTTAATTAATATAAATAAACAACTTATTTATTTTCCTTTTTCTATAGGTGGTTATAAGGCAAAGACATCTTCTAATTCTTAGGCTTATGACATGTCTGGATAATGAATAATACTACATATTTTCTTTATGTTTTTTTTTATTTCTTTAAAATTGATGTGACTATTAAAATTATTATTAAATTTATGATAAATCACTATTAGATTTTGATCCAATGATGATTTTAAGAGCCACATCAATTTTAAAGGGACAAAGGAAATATAAAAGGGTGATATATAGCATTACTCCTAGATAATTTCCTTCAAACTAGAGCAAAATATGACATCTGTAAAGTCTTGTGATGTAATGTAAAATAGGAGAAAATAGTGGAAGCAGAGAGAAGAGAAACAAAAGATTTTAGTGTGGTTCAGCATTAGACGCATACGTCCATCATTAGAGAAGAGCCCGGTAGAGCTATATATATTTTGCTTTTTTTATTATTTATTTATTTTTAATGATATTTACAACACAAATGAGCCATATTTATAAGAGAATTGGGATAGGTGGACATAAGTAATTCCATACACCATCGTGTTATTCTCCAAAACTGATGTGTCGTGATCCTAAAAAAACAAAAAAATTTCATTTTCATACACCAAATGTTATGCAAGACTTTGCCAGGCGGGGTCCGGGGATAAAAGGATGGCATTTGGATCCATTGAACTGGAGAGTAGCTGATTAGTTTAGCTGGAGCTTTTTTTTTTTTTTTTTTTAATGAGTAAAGATGAGACACATTAGTAACAAACAAAATTACAAGAAGAAAAAAAAATAAAAAAATGACAAATAACAAGCAAAACAACCGAGGACACCGAAGGTAAGAAGCTGAAATGGATATAATAGGAACCATATAATAGTTGGGTTATGTGGATCTAAATAGGATCCATATTTCTATCATATTCTCTATAATAGTTGGTAGGAAATGGGCCAATTGGCCCAAGGATTGGTCAACGAAGTTCTTGACCTAAAGAAGAAGAAAAATGGGTACATTTGCCAGCCAAGATGCCAATGGGGTTGACTTACAATCCTCACAGAACTCTCACACAACTCCATTTTACATAGAATGTGTTATTTTTACATAGAGGTGATTATTGCACAACAACCATATACAACAATTACATAACTCTACTCACATGGAGTGTGACCTATGTGGTAGGTCACACTCACATGAGTCCCACCAATGTGAGTAGAGTTGTGTATGGTTGTTGTGTAAGAAGCATTTTCCATTCCTACATTACATTACCCTACATCAATCCTACGATAAATGTTAAGGGTACTTACAAATCTTTACAAAGGGAAGCTTACAAACTAATGTGGAGCCCATGTGGCATTTTATCATTTAAAAAATTTAGACACATAAATTCCTCGTAAGATTGGTTTTTGATCAAATTAAAAAATCAGCGACGTCCCAGCAATCCCGACCAGCCCTGGACCACCGTCGACGTCTGGGTCGAGAAACCGTCGAGGTTTGGGTCCCAACAATCCCGAACGGTCGGTGATGAAGGTTTCCAGACCTAGATCCCAACGGTTTCAGGCGGCGTCGCAGCATGCAAACTTGAAGATCGTGATTCACCGATGACGTTGTATGAACTAGAAGATTCGGCTGGAAACCACCCACGCCTGTGTGGGTTTGTAGGGTTGGGGTCCGGATCTCTTCCTTAGCTGCATGGTGCCTCCTCCGGCTTCCTAACGAGCCTCCAGATCCTCTTCCCCCATCTCTGTCGTCGTCTCGCCGACATAGGTTTTCTGATCTCTGCGCCGTCTCTGTCGTCGTCTCAGTCACTGTCTCAATCAGAGCTCGCCGGTGGTGGGTGGTTGGGGCCTGTGTTTGTGTTGGTCGCCTCAGTCCCGATCGGAACACTTTTTTTTTTGAAATCAACTGGCTAGATTCCTTTGAGTTTTAATAAATGGGTTTTTAATTAATAAAATTCCAGATAAATGTCATGTCAGTTTGCAAACTTATGTTTGTAAGAGTTTGTAAGTACTTTTAACATTTCTCCAATTCTACACCAAGACATATTAGGTGTGTGACCCACATATATGAGACCCACTTGCATGGGTCCCACACTCTATGTGTTTTAGTGTAGGATTGATCTAGGGTAATGTAATGTAGAAAAATCATTTCTCCTCATACATTGTGCGGGTCCCACATGTATGAGACCTACACAATGTGAGAAGAGTTGTGTGAGAATCACTCCTCTTGGATTAAACAGCTCATTCGTGAGCTGTCTAACCACTTATTTTGGTCATGTGAGTCTTATAAGTAGTCTCTCACAATTATCTGTCCAAATTCTCTTAAATTCGAACAGATAATTTGAAATGATCCTTATCTAAAAAAAAATCATATCCTCGATGCCTGATTAGTTAAATTGGCCAAACATGGAAATAAGATGCAACTGATGAGGAAATAAATAGTCGATGATCCAATTAATTAACGAAAAGGCCTAGTCACTAGAAATGCTGTAAAGTTTTAAGAGCTACCTCCTCTACAAATAACTATTTTAATTAACTATTTCAATCACATCCTTTAATTTCATTTTGTCGGAATAAGATTCATGAGTTTTAAATGAAAGGTTAGGATTTAAAGTTGATGCATCTAATAATGTATATGAAGTCAATGTTGATACGTCTTTTAAAAAATTAAATAATGTAAAATTATATATATCATTAAATGCATTAAATTTAAATCATGATGATAAAATAAATAGTATCAATTTCATTTAGAATAAAGAGGATCCAATTCCCATTTTGTCCTAACGTTATCAGCTGGATTAATGGAATAATTATTTTTACACCTCCAATAATTGTTTCTACACCTCTTCAGACTTCTCATACGTGTCAGATCCATCATATGAAAAAGAGAGTTTGGAAGCAATTCTAATGCATCTTGGTTTATATCTTTCATACATTTTTTTTCTTCTTCAAATTAATCGTTGAATCTTTAATATTTATAAGTAAATTCTACATATTTAATGATTAATTTTTAAAAAAAATTTAAAAAAATGTAAAAATAACATTTCTCCTAATAAATTGTGTATATCCTTAAAAAAAAAACCGTTGTTTGTCTTTAATCCGTTGGATTTTATCCTTCATCCAATAATACCAAGAGAAATGTGGATGAAACATGTTAATTCAGCAAAGATGTACATAAGATGAGCGACGGAATATAAAAAAGCATTTATCTTTCTCTAATACCAGAACTCCGTCCCCTCTAATCAATTGCAGGGTTACTTGCTTCTCAATTTCTCAACGAAGCCCAAGTTAAATCATTAATAATTTTAAAATTTAAAATTAATTATTTAATAAGTAATGCTAAACATTATATATTTATCTCATAATATTGACGTGGCAGACTAAACTAACTATTGAATAAATTATTGTTTAAAATAAAAATAAAAATTCAAAGGTTGCTATGTACCATATTTTTGTCCTACAATATGGTATATAACATCATCAATTTTTTTTTTGTTATTATTTAATTAATGTTTTAACCCTCATCACTAATACAAACCACTTAAAATATTGAATGAATTAAGTGTAAAGTATAAAGTAAGATTCCAACTCATACTTTTGGAGAATTTTCAATTTTGCAGGAACCTTGTTCCTTTTCTCATATTATATTAATTATTAATTATTTTAAAAATTAATAAAAAAAATAAATTTAATTAGTATTTTAAATCCAAACGGAAACTCGTTATCCAGATGCAATATGATCTTCGGAGTAAAATATTCAAACATTTCAGCTCTGATTAATCAAACCCAAATGCTTGAAGACGCAAACGGTTTCAATAATTCCACGTTCTCTCAGATCCCAAACAATATTACAACTCAGATTCAACCAATCTTCATCTCCTTGTTCTTCTTCTTTATAATTCTTCCAGCTTCAGCGCAAGATTTCTCCGATAGCTTTTGATCCATGGCGTCTCTTAGTTTGACTCATCTCAGGGGCAAGAACTCGGCGCCCGAGTTCGCCAGGACTCGCCCGAGAACGAGCTGGGCTCGGCCCGGGAGAGTTGGGTTCAAGGTGTTTGCGTCGTCGGGGGCTCAGGCTGAGCCCGATCTTGGCGTGACTGTCAATGGGTTGCGCATGCCTAACCCGTTCGTTATCGGGTCGGGTCCACCGGGGACTAACTACACCGTCATGAAGAGGGCCTTTGAAGAGGGCTGGGGTGCTGTGATTGCCAAAACTGTAAGTCCTTTTTGCTCTGCTCTGTTTGGTGCCATCTCTGTTCTCTGTGTGGTTGCTGAGAAAATGTAAGGAAAAAGAAGAAAGAATTTCAACTTCGAGTTGTAGTGATGTATATATCGGAAGAATATATGAAATGAAGTATAAATCATTTGAATTTCGCAAACTTTTAATGTTTTTTTGGCTTAGACACTTCGGGGGAATTCCTCAAATTAGTTAATAATAGCGATGCCAAGAGCTGCTGTGAACATGTTGGCAAATAAAGTAGTAGGTATATTGTCTTCATAGCCCGCTGAATTTATTGAGTGCAAAGTTGGAAGTTCAGCGGATTGTTATCCAAACTATCTTTGTTGCCAACTTTTTCAAAACTCACACAGCCTGAGGCCGTGTAATCAACCTTGTAAGAATTTCTTGCTTACCTTGAAATGAGTTCTCTTAGACCAGTGATGTGACATTTGCAAATTGAGAAGCTGAATCATGACGATTTGATTAGTAACCTATAAGTTGAAACTTCTTTCTCTTCCTAATTTCAAGCACTCAATGCTATTACCGGAAGTATGTTCTGTATTCAGTTTCTTGATTTGGGTTCTGCACCACATGTATTTCAAAATGAACACGATCATCCATTTTCAAAATGCACTTTGCATCCTTCCATTGCTGGCTTAGTACGGAACCTGAACCTGGAGATTGCCTGCCAGGTCTTGATCACCCTTAGTGACGACATGGGTTGCAGCTGGGTGTACTCTAATTCCTATCTATTTGACTATCTTCTTGAGTACAATTTTGATCCTGTGCTGATTAGGAATTAAATGGGCTGAAGGGTTTCCCTTAAGTTTCCAATAACACGTTGTAGGTGGAGTTGCAAAGAAACCTAAGTTTATTTGTTGGGTGCATAAATTATGATTGCAGTGGTGACTATGACGTAGGTGATGGTTATAGATGTAATTGAGGCCATTTAAAACAAAAAGATTATTTGAAGTCTCTTAAAATTCGAAATAAATTGTAAAGCATAATATTTGGGATGCTGTAATGGATGTGGAGAATGTGCAAGGTGCAGGGTATTCTAGGCTATTAGGCTTCAATTAGTCCCTTCTTGCAGTACAAAGAATGAAGGTTGAGAGAGGTCAAACAAGAAATCTTTCTCATTTGACAATTACACAGATCTTTAGTACATTTGTTTTTACTTTAAAGTTTGTTTTGGTTGGGAAGATTGCATTGACATTGATGCCTTTTCTTTAAATTTCAATAACTTAAAATAAATAGAGAAATAGGCCCCCAATGTGGTTTTATCAAATATCTTATATTCATTGAAATCCCGGATTTAGACCCCAAGTTGTTATTAATCAAATTTACGAAAAACAAAACAGTTTTTAATTTAATCACCAGCGATATTGTCACTACAATCAAGGTAAACAGAAAATAAATTAACACAGATTTGGTGACAAAGTGAAATTTTTTCGAAGAACTCTTCAAAAGTAAAACCACTCTGAGGGCCAGCTAACTGCCTAACCTCAAAGACATCAACTATAGACTTATGTTACAAATTGTTCTTGCAAAACCTTTGTAACTCCGAAGATCCAATCTTACAACCTCGACAAACGACACGTTCTGCTTCCACTGCAGTGGCTCCAAAATCTTTGGTCTTCTTCTATATGGATCACCTTCATGAAAGAACGTCTTTTACTTCAACCCAAAACTTTGATGGCCATAGGCTTTTCTGTGGTTTGAATGAGAAGAATTAAACTAGGAGTAGGTATGTCTCTTTGATGTGGAATAAATTGGACTTTTAGTTTATTTAAGTATTAGTTTTATTTATTTAATTATGGGCTTGGCCCAAAGTTAGTCATATTAGTTAATTTAATTGATGTGTAATCCAATAATGGGATTGACCCTTAGTCATATTAGGGTTAGGATTAGGGTTAGGGTTTAGTTTATGAGTCTATTTAAACATAATGTTCATTTGTAATAGGCAGTTGATGATAAATGAAAATTTGAGTGTGCGTCGCTATTGTCTTCTCCCTATTTTCTCTCTCTCCCTCGGCTTTCTTCTTCCTTTCTCTCTTGATTTCTGCTTCTTCTCCCTCTATTTCTGCTTCTTCTTCCCCTTGATTGCTTTCTTTTATTCCACTGTTTACTTGTGCTACATCACTCTTCAACTGCATTTCGATCCCAACTCAACTCTAAACCTAAGGCTTCATCAATGCATGTTTTGACATTGAATTTGTCAGCACTAAAAACTTAATATTCACTTTATGCTTATCCCATACCACTTTACTAAGACTCGTTCGCATAGGGTGTTTTGAATTTAGAACCATGAATTTGGAATATAAGGTTGTCATATGATGTAGAGGGGGTCTAGGGGGTGGTTTGGCTTGATGGAAAAGGTTTTTGTCGCTTAGGAGTTGCTGTAAGGTTCTTTTTATTCAACTCTGAATTGTTCACCAATTACAGAATCTTTCTATGAGCTGCTAGATCTTTTTCTTTTCTTTCTTTCTTTTGTTTTTGTTTTTGTTTTTATTTTTATTTTTGGTAGTTAGGATCTTCTTTCATTATATATATATATATTTAAAAAGAAGTGCTCTAAGAATAGTATAATACACTTAAAAACTAAAAGGTTTAAAGTTAATAAAAAATTAATATAGATTTTAAAAACCATTGCAAAGCACGGGATACAAGCTAGTAGCTGCTGTCCTGTAAAAGCATCTACATGGTCTATCCTGCTTTAAGGTTTTGGGTCATGCCCTCTTCAATATTCCCCACTTTAAGGATGTTTAACCCAATATAATGAATATCTAAAAGATAACAAACTTTTTTCTTATAGACATTAGTTTGATGATATGAAGCTAATCTTAGGCAAGTCTTGGAAGACTGATTGATTGCACCAATAAGTAGTGGGGTATTCAATTGAGACTCCAGAAAATAGGGAAGGCCAAACATGACTTGATTGGTGCTGTTTTCAAAGGACTTTGTGGTAGAAGAAAATATAGCCCTAACTTGAGTAGAACTTTAAAATGTGATACTTGTAGCAACTTTCAAATAGTTCAGATAGGTACAACTAATACAAATTAAAGGATAACGATGAAAGTGTATGGCTGAGTAATATATGCTTGATGTTTTATCTCCTAAGGGATGTTTTGTAACTTGATGCCAAAACTTCAAAAGCTTTAGGAGAAATTGCATGTATTTTGGGAAAATCTAAGTTACTTATTACCAATGTCATGCCCAATGTGAAGTGGTGATGTGTAATCTTTACTCCTCTTTTTTTTTTTTTTTTTTTTTTTTTTTTTTTTTTTTTTCCCTTCAATGAATCTGAACTGTGATGTTGATTTTTCCTTTTGAAAAAATGTAGCCGTAGATCTTAATTTATTTGTTTGCTAGGTGTCACTAGATGCTGCCAAAGTTATAAATGTGACCCCTCGGTATGCCCGTCTACGAGCAGGAGCAAATGGCTCAGCCAAAGGACAGATTATTGGGTGGGAGAACATAGAACTCATAAGTGATCGGCCTCTTGAAATTATGTTGAAAGAATTCAAGCAATTAAAAGAAGAGTATCCGGACAGGATTCTCATTGCTTCAATCATGGAGGAGTATGACAAAGCTGCTTGGGAGGAACTTATTGACAGAGTTGAGCAAACTGGAATTGTAAGCTACAGGCATTGCCTAATTTTCTGCTGTGATAGATACTTCTTTCATGTAAAAGCTTTTGTCATCTAAAATTTCCATCATTTTTCTTTAGGATGCCTTAGAAATCAATTTCTCATGTCCCCATGGTATGCCAGAGCGCAAAATGGGTGCTGCAGTTGGGCAAGATTGTGCCCTTTTAGAAGAGGTTTGTGGATGGATAAATGCGAAAGCTACAGTTCCTGTTTGGGCGAAGATGACTCCTAACATCACTGATATAACACAGGTTGGGTTGCCATATTAATTTTTTTGTTCCCCTAGTTATCTCCTAAGGTGCACGTGTGAAGAAGGTAGCACATATTTGATGCATGGGGATGTTGTTTGTACATCTCATCTTTTGAATGATGTGCAAATTTGTGGCCAATATCTTTGGCCTGTATAGCTCTCTCAATCATTTTGGACTAATATTGTGCCTGATCCGTGACTCTTTACCACTGGTACAAGCATTTATGCAGTAGTTGCTGTTGGATATTGAAACATATATTGCATTCCTTCAGTGAAGCTGCAAATGCTTGGATCAGGAAACTGTCATTTTGGATGATTTAATGATGAGTCTTCCTTATCTAACTAATTACTAGTCTGCTTTCTGTTTTACATCTTTAATGAAATTGTATAAGCTTTTGAAAGAGCCATTCTCTAAGAGTTATTTTGGTATAGTATGAATCAGTGACAAAGAAGGATTAACTGTTGAAAACCGGTTTTTCTTATTATGTCTTAAACAATATTGTATCTATAATTACAGAAACAACTGCCAAGTTAAATTGATGTTTCAAACCACAATTGCATTATATGCATTAAAAAAAAAAGAACTATTACCCTTCACTGGAACAGATTCTATGGGCTGAAATAAAATGAAAATCTGTTGTACTGGTGAACAAATTTTGAGGCCAGGCACATCCTTTTGCTTAGAGATGAAATTTTACCAGGCCATAATTTAATAATAAGGCTTGTTAAAGATTATGAATTTGTAAGTCCAATCTTAAAACTTCAATGTTTTCTCCTTTTTTCCCTAGGAATGAAGCATCATTCTGCATATTTTGTCTTGCTCTTTTCTTAAGAGTAAATGAAAATAAATGAACTGAACAAAATGTACGACCAAAAAAAAAAAAAAACCTCTTTTCCTTCATTTTCATATTCTCTCTCCGTTTTCTTCTAGATTCATGTCACAAAATGTGTATTATTTACTTTCATTTACAGTGATGTTTTGGTTGGTTTCTTACTCGAGTGATATCAATCCTGCTTCTGTATACAGCCAGCTAGGGTTGCTCTTAGATCAGGATGCGAGGGGATAGCTGCTATTAACACAATCATGAGTGTAATGGGAATAAATCTCGACACCTTACATCCAGAGCCTTGTGTTGAGGGGTTTGCAATCTTAAATTGAGCAATATGACACTTTTGCATTGACTTAAATCATTTGCCACAGGAAAATTCATGTGCTTAAATTTTGTTAACAGATACTCAACTCCTGGGGGCTACTCTTCAAAGGCAGTTCATCCTATTGCTCTTGCAAAAGTGATGAGTATTGCAAAAATGATGAAGTCAGAATTTGGTGATAAGGACTTCTCGCTTTCTGGTATTGGAGGTGTTGAGACGGGTGGTGATGCTGCGGAATTCATTCTTCTTGGAGCGGATACTGTTCAGGTACGGGGAAATAACGCCATAATTTCTTTATATAAAAAATAAATTTCATTGCATCCAATAACCATATGTTTGGAAGAGCTCTCCCAATTTGACATGATGCTCATAGTGTAATTTACTATGCAAATGGTTTTTTTTTTTTTGTCCATACTTGTTTTAGACTTGTATAGACGTAATGATTCCTTTTTTCTTTTGGAAATCATGGATCTACACTTTAGGAACTTGAAAATTGGTGTTAGTGTCTTTGAAATCTGGCTTCTGCTCTAATCCAAACATGTCATAGGTGAGGTACATAAAATTCCTGACCTGCCTAGCAACTGTCTTCTAAAAGGGTATTTTGATTTACGTTGTTCTTGATGAATGTTTAAGCATACTGACAGTGTTGAGACTTGAGATGGCATGTCCATGCTAAACATTGTTTATAATTTATGCAAATATTAAAAAAACTACGTCGGAGTTGCTCTTATCATTGCTTTGACGTAACTAACATTGGAGGAAAAATTTGAACTGTGATTATACAATAATGAATAAATAAGATTTTTCACCTTTATGGCAAACTTAAATTATCATGTTGCAAGAGGAAGAACTGGCTTAAATGTTTTAAGCCATTGTAAACCTAGTTGCAGTTTGGAGAGCTCAGTAAAAGCACAGGAGTTTCTTTTTCTCTCACAATAGTTTTATCTTAGAGATCTAACATGTAATTTTAAAGATATCCTTGATGGTCACCAAAAACTAGTGCATGCAAATTTATGGGTTCTAATTCATGTTCACTTGTTGGGTTTGGGTCGTGTCAAGACATAAGTATAAGACTATATAGATTAACCATAACCCGACCAATTTAATTAAACGGGTCAGACCTCTCAACCTTAATCCGCTAATTTCGTGTTGGGTTTGTCTCGGATTTGCAAAAATTGCTAGCACTACATGCATAGGATCTGCTGCACTTTTAAGTCCTCAACCAATGGGGGCACTAGACATTTCTGTTCTGAAGAAGTTACTTTTTTTATGTTGTTTCTTTTGAAGTATTATATTAGATCATGAAACAGATTCCTTAAAAAAATCCTATGAGATCATCAACTTTTATTTGTAGGTCTGTACTGGGGTTATGATGCACGGTTATGGCCTTGTGAAGAAGCTATGTGCTGAGCTGAAGGATTTTATGAAAGTACACAATTTCTCGTCGATAGAAGATTTCAGGGGGTATATATGCACTTCAGTTCAGGGCAAATTTTATGAATAAAACAACTTCTGGGACATGGAAATTTACTCAATTTACTCATTTTCATGTTTTTTTTGGTGGTTTCCCAGGGTTTCTCTTCAGTATTTTACAACTCACACGGATTTGGTACAGAGGCAACAAGAAGCTATTAAACAGAGGAAAGCTATAAGGAAAGGTTTACAGTCTGACAAAGATTGGACTGGAGATGGCTTTGTGAAAGAGAGTGAGAGCATGGTTTCTAACTGAATTGTTGTATATATATAGCAGACCAAAAGCCTTCTCCCTTGGATGATTAATAATAAATAAATGGTGCCTTCTTTTCTTTAGATTTGAGAAAGGAACTGCCCTATATGAATGAATAATTGACTTGCTAATGTAAGAACTTTTCACACATATATGTTGTTTATAGTTCAAAAGCATATGATGAACGAACTACTTTTCTCAGATGTGTTTATAGTTCAAAAGTATATGATGAATGAAGAATGGTGCCAGAGTCGTATTAGATAGTAATCAGTTCAATGTTGAAGTAGAAAAAAATGTAAATACAGTTAAAGAAAATAAATAAGTAAATAAGCTATATGGTTCGGCTGCAACTTACCACTGTTAACGTAATAGAGGGTGTGTTTGGTAAAGATTGTTAAGCTAATTTTTTTTATTTAGTGGTAGAGTAATGTTACATATCACTCTTGTGTCCTTATTTTGTCCTTCAAAAATTGATGTGGCTCTTAAAATCACCATTAAATTTATGATAGACAACTATTGGATTTTGATCCAATGGTGATTTTAAGAGCCACATTAATTATGGAGGGATAAACGGGAGACACAGGGGTAATATGTAGCATTACTCGTAGTAGTAAGAAGTGATTGATGTGATTTAAAGTAGAAATAATTTGTATGAAAAAGTAAAAATGTTTTGTATTGTAATGAATTTCTTTTTATTTGAATAGTAATAAAAAATTATTGATATGAAATAAAAAGTGAAAAAAAGTTGAAATGTTTTGAAATTGATTGTTTTTGGGAGAAGTGAAAATAAGGGAAAAGAATTTGTGGTGCGTTACCAAACATACCCAGAGGTCTTGTTTGCCAAAACTCATTAAAAAACAATTCAAAACACAGTGCTTTTTCAAATGTGGACTTCACTTAAAAACACTTTTATCTTTTATGTTATATAAATACATTTTTTTCAAAATAAAATCAAAAAACACTTTTTAATACCATTATAAAAAATACCCAATTTTTTTCATCTAACCCTTTTAACTGGGGAGATGCCTTTTTCTATGTGAACTGCATGCATGTTGGTCAATCAAACATTTCATTTGGTTGAGTCTTTGGATGGATAGTGTTGATTTTTATTTGCTATGGCACGTACAATTTACTGCATAATATATAAGCCCCAAAAATGACATGACTATGAATTTTTATGGAATTGGAATCTTTTGTTTTTGGCAATAATTTCTAAGCCAATGTGGTAAACCAAAGTTCTTAAAATCGTATTGACAGGGTATACAATGGGTAGATTTAAACCTATTTTTGCACCAAAATTAAGAATGCAGTTCATATACTTTATAGTACGTACACATGGATCTCATCATGTGATTTTTAAGTAATTCTCGCATGCAATTAACTCAAAGCCTCTTGCTTTGATATAGTTTTAAATCACTAATTATATTAAAAGTTTAAACTAATAAAAAATAATTAATTTAATAATTTAATTAATATTTCAACAATGTCTTACTTGAACAAAAACAATATTCCAAGCTTTTTTATCTTGGCTAAAGTAATGTTCCTCGAAAGGTCCTACAAAATTGAAGAGCCTATAAGAAAGAAAGTGACAAGCAACTTGCTACAAATTAACTATAACCGGATGGTTAAAAAATAATAGAGTTAAATTATCATTTATCCCAAAAGCTTAAAGCCTCACGTACGTATGGGCTCAAACTCTCACTTAATAAGTGAGGCCCAACACATGAAATATTTAATTGAAATAGGAGGTGAATTATGTAGACATGATTTGAACTCATGACCTCTATTCTGATACCATGTTAACCCACCACTTATTCCGAAAATTTAAATTAATAGAAACAGATGAATTTAATCATTTAATTCATATTTTTGCAGCAAGAGACATGCATGCATTCCCGACGATAATAGTCATTTATGAAACAGCTACTTGTTAATTAGGTCAACAGGATAATGAAGTTCAGGCCATATAATATAAGGAGCTAGCTAGCTAGAGTCACGAAAATAAAAACATATTGAGGAAAATGGTATAGATTAATTCTAATGATATATCATCTAGTCTTGATCGATGCTAATTCTTGTCTTAGTACTACTAAATCATGCCAAAGAAGCTAGTGGGCATTAATTTATTCAGCAGAAGTGGTGGCAGGGTGGTGATCAGCAGGTACCGGATGAGTGCTTGTGAGCTCCTTAAGTTGTGAATGCATGTTATTGATGAACGCCATGGATTTTTGTTGAGGTTCCTCCATTGCTTCTTTCAGCTTGCGTAATGCTAAGCAATATGCTTCCTTCTCGATCATTTTAGTCCAAACCACAAGTTAATTATCAGTAAATTAACCCACGTATATATGTATATATGACAAAAAGAAAGTGAAAAGTACTGCATGCATGCAATTAATAGAGAGAAGTCATCACTGCTGGTGCTATTTCCAACTGGAGTACAGTGTAAGTCCTAAACCTAAAATCATGTTTTTGTGGATTTATTACCACCAACACAATATATTATACAATGATTATTCATTAAAATACACCAGATGATTCGATAGTTTCATGTTAGTGCATGTAGAGAAAAAGCTTCATAAGAAATTCGGTAAAAGGTGTCAGTCTCTTCATTTCCAGCCATCTCCCGACCCTCCTCTGCATCCTTGATAGTCATCGTCCAAACAAGTAACAATTAAGGACATAAAGTTTCTACAAACTCGGTTGTAGGAAAATTTTTCAAATTCAGTCTCTTAAGTGCCATGTGTCTTTTAACATATAATAAGCACATTTTTTTTTAAAAAAAAATAACATGTACTTCTAATATGCTCAAGAGATTCATGCCATTTTTAGAGACTAGGTTGGATGAATTAACCCTACCACCCAATTTATAAGAAATATATATATATATATATATATATAAGCGGCTCAATGAAAATTGAGATCTAAATCAAAAAGTAAAGATGAGACATTTTATTTTTTCATTTTAAAATATTATTATAATAAATTCTTATACTAAATATTAAAAATATTAATTTTAAATTATTCTTCTAGATTTTTGAGATATAAAATTACTAATCAAATTTTCATTTCAAGTTTTGTTAATATATTATTTTCAATAGGTAATATGACCAGTCCATTTTATCTTTCTTGTAAGATAGTTAGATTGTAACTAGAATTTAATTAGTTGTGCACTAAAACCAACAACATGGTGATGATAAGCAATCGGAACACGTAACAACGACCAATTAAAATCAATGGCGTATGATATGTAGTAAGTATAAAATATCAAATATCAAATATCAAAGGAATAAAAGAGATAACTAATAAGCAAGGGGACAAAGAAATACAAAAGCAAAGTGGGTCATGCTTTATTTTGGAATGTTTTAAGAAGTTAAACATGCTCCAACAACAACTACTACTACTTCTATATATATATATATATATATATATATATATATATATATATATATAATATAATATAAAAAGCCTTTTATAAATTAGGGAGCCTTAGGTGCAGAAAGATTAGGAAAATATTTAATATCAAACATTTTATTTATTTTAACTTAGTTCCTTGGGATTTCTTTTGTGGATCTTGTACTTTGTTATGAATAAGTAATAATGGTATTAGTCAATGACGTACCCAATTATTGAGGGCCCAAGTACCAAAGTCAGTCGAACCCCAAGTAAAAAATACAATGCCTTGAATTAATGTTCCTAAGGCCCGCATATTAGGGTTTATGTCCCAAAGTCCAATTATTTTGTTAGTGATTTAGTTTTATTAAATAAAGTTGTTTAGTTGCTGATTTATTTAGTGAACATTGGGCATATTACTGTTTACATGCTTGCACTAATTTTTTTTTTTTTTTTTTATCTATGCATGTAAGTCCATAGTTATATTGACTTAATTATGTGAGATTAATAAGATTATGACATATAAAATCTAAGTCATAAACCTTATAATTTATAAATTGTTGTTCGTAGTCAGCAAAAGAATTACATATTCCATTTGATAAGACTATAACACATTAATCATGATGATCTATCTTGATCATGTAAAGTAAAGACTTCTGATTGATGTGTTAGTGCATATATAATGCATTGAACGGTCCATACGAGTTGTTATTATTTTATAACACTATCAAAAGAATAACTTGAACTCACAACTACTTATAACATTAGTTTTCAATCCTGAGAAGATTGTGAACTCAAATGTAAAGTGGATGTCACTTTGATACATTTAAGAGAGATCTTTAATTGTAAAAAACTCAGTGTGTTGCATGTATCATTGTGGGAATACCACTCTTCAAGATAGAATCCATAATCTTTTGATTTAATCAAAGCGACATGAAATATTCATTTGAGATATATTTAATGGAAATGATTATTCTTAAAAAAGTGAAATGAGATTTCACAATTACGAGAATAATCATGAGATTAAATTGGGTACTCAAGAAGGATCACAAGGTAGTGAATTAAAGTGACATTTAGTATGACTTGAATTCACCATAGATTTTTTTGTGGAGAGGTCAAATGTAAGATATAAAGTGTCATTGGGAGTATTTGAATAATAAAAAATAAAATACTAGAATGTAATTACAATTTTTTAATTGAATAAATTATAATTAATAGTAACATAGGGCAAATCATGAGATGACTAGTGTTCTAAGCTTATTGGAGCTAGTTTTTATTTTCCCTCCAGGTCCCTCTCCAAGCTGATTACCCATAATGGGTTTTGACCTAATGCACATGCATCCTTAACCTGGCCGTGTATTTGGTGTAGGTTTAGTAATTTCCTAACGATTTCTAATAGGTTGCAAGAGCCTATAAATAAGGAGCTTGTTTAGGCATTAGATGCACACAACTTGAGAGCCTATACTCTTGATCTCTAATTAGATATTGGAGAGAAAGTTTGGAGGTCTCAAAATTCCAACTCTTGTCGTGCATAATGAGAAAAAGAAGAAAAATCAAATCAGCCTCCTAATCCTAGTTGTGGCTGAATTGCAATGTCAGCTTCTTCATTGCTTTATTTTTATTTATTTATTTTTCGTTTTAAATGATCTTAGCCATGTTCTCTTGATGCTATCCTTGGGTTTCTTCCGCTATAAATTTATGTTATAATGCCTAAAATTGATATCAGAGTGAGACTTCATAGAAAACATGGCTTAGATCGAAGTTTGTTAAACTTCAGGCATGTTCTTCTTTTATCCGTTCTATGCGTAGCTGCTGAAGTTTCCAGTCTTGGATGCCTCTCAAGAGGAAAAGCAGAGATATGATCGATGGTAAAAGTCCAATAATATGATTAAGTGCTACATCTTGGCCTTTGTGTCAAATGTAATCCAACATCAAATGCAGGATCTTTCACTCACTTCAGACATAATGACTAGTCTAAAGATGTTTGGTAAGTAAAGTCATGCTGCTAGGTCAGACATGATGAGAGCTTTGCTTAAAGTAAAGATGGCTAAAGGAAGTGAATCTTAGGTGGGCAAAAAAGGACTATAGTTTGTCTGAACTAATGAATGAACTCATCACAGCGGAAGCCATCCTAAAAGCTAAGACTTCTGTGAATATGGCATAGGTTTCTTCTTCCAAGCTAAAAGGCTGGAAAAAGAAGAAGTGCGCCAAGCAAACTGGCAACGGAGTTGCCGAGGGAGTGAATAAAGCTGGGAAGAGATCAAAGGTCAAGCCAAGCGGAAAGTGTTTCCATTGTAGTGAAGTAGGGCACTGGAAAAGAAAGTGCTCCAAGTTTCTAGCATTCAAACGTCCAGGTATAACATCTACCTTCTTAGTTGAATCATGTTTGGTAGTGAATCCCACGGGTTCCCGGTGTGTGCATGGATTCAAGGTCCACTAATCATGTCTTTTTGGGTATCAACTTGTTTTGCCCTTCAGAGGATGTTATGGAAGGGATTGATGGGGAATTTGAAGGATCTAGGCATGGACCATCAGAATTCGAGAACGAATTCTTTCCAACTTGGGGAGTATGATGCACTTTTTCATCAGACCAGTCTTGGTAAAAATGTCATATCTCGTGATTTTGACGTCATATGGTGGTGTTCGTTGGAAAGCTGACTCAAATGCCTACAAAGTTATGTTTCATGAAGGTTTGCTAATTTCAATGTTTACCAAGTGAATACGTACAGGCTATAAAAAGAAGATAAAAAAGCTGAATATAATAGCTCATTTTAAGTTTAAGTTCAAACGAGATTTAGAATGAGTTGGTAGAATAGCTCGTTTCCAAGTTTAAGTTCAAAAGATCTTTAGAATGACTTGGTAGAATATCTCGTTCCAAAGCTCTTCCTAACTCAGTTCAAACGCACCGCTTAGAAAAACTATGAAACACCTTAAAAAGATGTGAAACCCTAGTTAGGTTCGAATGAGAGTAAGTGACCCGTTCGAATGAGAAACTCATTGTTAAGTTTATTTCATTTCTTCACGATCCCGTTCGAACGAGTAGTATTCCCATTTGAACTAGCTAGTAGTATAATGTTTTACGACCCACTATGCCACACTGCATTGTGTTTTTTTGTGTGCCTCTTTTGGTAGTGGTTATTGGGTGTTGTGCTTTTACATGATTTTTTCTTCTCCTAACAGGAAATTGTTTTTAACTGAATGGCTTCTACCTAGCCGACTTAAAAGGCCTATATAGAAATATATAATATTCGGCCAAAATCCATATATGATATTTCAAGAGCAGCCGCCCAAAATACACATCAAGAGAGACTTTTTTGGCGGCCACCCCATATATAACTTAGGTTTGCAGCAATTTTGTAACAAAGTCATCGCACAAAAGAGTTGGACAAAAAAGATATTGCTACGCATATTATAATCCCTTGGTCTTGTTCTTTTCAAAAAGATATTGCTTGCATCAACCTTAGATCATGTGAACAAAGCAAATGGTGAAATGTAATCTTATTAACCATGAAAACTCTACTCCCGATCTTCGTATGTCAAGGTATCTAGTGTGTGTGTGTGCGAGAGAGAGAGAGAGAGAGAGAGAGAGAGAGAGAGAGAGAGAGAGATTGTGGCTAAGCAATTAATGGGAGTAATTGGGACATACCATGAACTGATCTAGCTCAGATCGACTAGCCATGCCTACGCTGGGACTGTTTTCTTGTTGCTTCTGATCTCTAGTGTGATAACTCTCCAATATTTCCCCATTCTCACCAACCTGAAGAAAAAAAGTACATAAATAATGACAGAGAAAAAAGGGTTATTTATGCATCACCATGCATGCTTCAAATGAATCCCTTCAAGGATAGCACGTTAATGCATAACATGAGCCAAGGAATTCATGCAAACCCTCAAAAGAGAATTTTTTGTGTCAACGAAAAAAAAAAAAAACATTGATCTCATAGCCAGATGCTAATACCCCAATATTTCTTCAAAAAAGTAATTCAAAGAAAAAAGTAGTAAATATTGAGAGATCCCGAAGTTTAAGGAGTTTTCACATTCAGAGATTTTCATTTTAAAAGAAAGAGAGACAGAGAGAAGACCTTCAAACAGCCCAAGTGAGCCTCAACCAACAAGCCGTAGGAAGGATGGGTGGAGATTCTTCTCTTGAGGATCTCATCCTCGCCTACTACTTCTTCTTCTTCTTCTGCTTCCTTCTCTTCTTCTTCTTCTTCTTCTTTCTCCCTACAGTTCCTCAATACCTCCATTATTAATTTCCGAATTAACCTCTGGTGTAACACGTCGCTCATACCAAATTTGCTCCCCAAAATAAAGTGCGGAAATTAAATTAATGTAGTACAGCAGTGGGAAAGACAGACGCTCCCATTTTTGGAAGTGACCATTGGATTGACCCATGCATGCAAGACATAGTTGAGTGAATGGTATCAGTCAAAACACTAATGGAGGTGGGATGGACTTTTTACTTGCACTCTTTTTTTCTGTCTTTTTACATGCCCGAAAGCAACGGTTCGAGGGGTTTCTCGATCGACGGGAAGCTTTGTTAGTACTACACCCTCCATTTATTCAGTCCCCTTCCTGTCTTTATCTTTCCCATTTTACTAGTCATTCTCTCACTTTTTTCAGGCACAAGATCCAAATTCGAAACTGTTCATAATGGGTAAATATTATTCTATACCTGGGTTTTTTCACATGGTGGGACAGAATGTTTCTATAACTGTTCATTCTAATTAATATGACACTTCTACGCAATATATGGGATTGTGTTTACGTGGTTACATCTGATCGATGCTCTGTTTGATGATCGAGTAGCAAAGCTAGCTAGCGTGGAACTTTGTGAAATGAGTAAGTACTGTACTCGTACTTCATCTCTTCAAGAGTTAGCATTATTGGACTTGAAGAAGTTACTGCAAACCCAAACTAATAAAATCATTACAATTATCCGCATTTTGCCATTTTGCCATTTTGAATAGAAAAACAAAAAAAAGGGGATAAGTTAACTTAAAAGTACCGAAATTTCACTATTTTTAAAAGATAGAAGATATTTGAATTTTAAAACGTCATAATTAGGGTTCAACTGTTAGAATTTTTGGTTAAATCTATCAAAATTCTTAAAATGCTTGTGTTTATTTATTTTTTAAAAAAATTTATCAAAATTTTCAATGATTCAGGCATGGTTATTTTTGCAAATACCGTTAAATTTTAACCAACACCTAAATCCTAGCAAATTTTTTTTTTTCTTAAAAAAAGGGAAGGGTATTTTGCGAATTTTGATAGGATCGATTTAATGGAAAACCCTAAGGAGCATCTCTAATTGAGACTTTCCAAAAAATGAATATCTTAAATTGAGACGTTTTGAAGTTCAGGTATCTTTTTTCAAAAAGGGTGAAAAGTCGATATTCTTAAGTGAAGTTCTAAAAAAAAAAAAAAAAAAAGCTTTTATTTGCTAAATTTCATGCTTTTATTTTACCCAAAAGAACATAAAAAAAGAAAAGAAAAAGAAAAGAAAGTAGGTTTAATTTCGACATGGGTAATCGATCGGACCAATCCCAATGAGCTTTTTATATTTGGTTTTTCTTTAAATTTTTAACAAATCTACAAAAGCTACAATTTAACAAGCTCTTTATCAAATAGGATATGGCTTAGGAGCTGTAAATTTTTTTACAGCACCTATGCTGTAGTAAATCTAAGGGTTTGGATTTGATTTCAAACCCTTGAAATCAAATCCAAACCCTAAAAATTTATTTAGTATTCAATGGAAGAATCTAGCCCTTAAACAGTAGCATACAATCAAAACCCTTTTTATAAAAAAATGCGTTTAAAGCTTCAATTACGATCAAAATGTTAGTCAATATTATCTAATATATATCTCTAATTATCGAGCCGACCCTGATCTTCAATGATCCTTCATATTCACTGCACGTAACATTTTCTTTAATACGAAGAATGAACCAAAGTCGGTTGTAAGGTGAATTTAAGATGGATTTTTTTTTTAATAATTTCTTTAAAAAAGATTTTAAAGCATAGGCATGGATGTTCTAACAAGTGCAATTAATAATTTTCAAAAAATTCTCTCCAATATAAATAAAGAGTAATGTTACTCTTTATATTTATTTATTGCATGTACTTAATTATTTTTTGTCGATTAGCATGGTTTGTTTTAAGTAATTTTTTTTTTTTAAATAGTTGACATGAAAAATCACTTAAAACATATTACTTTAACCAGTAAAACATTATAAGTATGATTAAAAATAAATATAAAAAATAGCATCACTTACAAATAAAAAGTAATGGAATCGTCTTCACTGGATAGCTCAAATTACTGGAGACTACTCATTTTTGTGTAAATATGACAAAATAAAAAAATAAAAAAAATAAAAAAGGAAAAGGTTAAAGAAAAAGAAAAAAGTAACGGAATCTAATAGTGTATAAGAGCTTTCAGTACGTACGTAGTTAATTATTAAATTTTGTGAATGACGACATAATAAATAAATTTTACCTGCAGATCTTTGTGGGCCATGCATGACGTCAACTGAAGAACTTGTCGTTCTTATGTTATGAAAAAGCTACAACCCTTCCAAACTGAACCTACTACCTAGGAGCTAGACCAGCTAGGAGCCTAGGACGTAAATTGGGATGTTTTTCCCAAAATTTGTTGATTACGAGGAGTAGGATATATAAAGAGTCATTTGCAATTTTTTTTTTTTCCCTAATTAATCTATAGAGGGAAAATGTTACAGGAAAATTAAAGGGGTTGTTTGGCAAGTAACATTACAGAACAGAACAGAGTAGTGAGTTGTTAATTTTTGAAATTAGTAAAAAGTGATGATGTGATATAAAATAAAAAGAATTTGTATAAAAAAGTGAAAAAATTTTGTATTGTAGTGAGTTTTTTTATTTGAATAGTAATAAAAAATTATTGATGTGATATAAAAAAGTGAAAAAAGTGGGAATGTTTTGATGTTGATTAGTAGTGAAAAATATAAAAAAATGAAAAAAAAAGTACATGAACAGTACTGTAATGTATTGTTCCTTGACAAACAAGCCCAAAAATAAGAGGAGTAACTCTCTAACAAATAAAGTTTAAATAAAAAAAATATAGTACTAATATAAAATACAAACAAATAATTAGAAATGGACAAAATTTTGGCCTGGGCCATCAGTTCTTGGATACAAATCAAAGAGAAAGGCGGTCGTCAGTATTAAATTATCACTTTTCTTAAAAGTTTAGGCTGATAAAAAAATATAAATTTAATCACTTAATCAATATTTCAATACTCTCCCTAACGTGTGGGTTCAAAATATCTTTTAATAGGTGAGACCCAACATGTGAAATATAATTGAAATGAGGAACTGAATGACGGAGTCAATGTTCGAACTCAGGACCTTTGGCTCTGATATCATGTTAAACTACCATTTAATCCAAAAGCTTAAATTGATAGGAAGAGGTAAATTTAATCAGTTAATCAATACTTTAACACTCCTCCTCACGTGTAGGCTCAAACTCTTTTTTAATAGGTAAAGCTTAACATGTAGAATATTTAATTGAAATTGGAGATAAACGAATAAGACAAGGTTTGAACTCAGAACTTTTGGCTCTTATACTATATTAAACCACCACTTATCCCAAAAGTTTAAGCTGATAGAAAGATATAAATTTAATCATTTAATCAATATTTTAACAATGAGAGACGGTTGTTAAAACATACCAAGAGCAAGTTTGCTTGCTATTGCAATGAAAACAATGTGACTTGGAGACCGCAGGAGGATGAAGAGTACCGTATAAACCAGATTTGGAGCCGTTGAAGAAGGCCAGGCCTTTAACCTGATATTCCACTGAAGGGGTGCCTAGCAGATGAAGCTCAAGGGACATCATTTATTTTTGTCTCTACAGCAAAACAAAGGGCTTGAATAACAAGGGAGACCATCGTAAAAGATAGAGATAACCACAACTACCATAAATCTACAACTCAGATGATGAGGGGAGATGGTAGGGAGGCGTGTGACACCCATGCTTGATGCTTGGGGGAGGAGGAGTGATAGAGGTGGAAGGGAGGCCAAGGAAGACATTTGGGGGGCTGCCGGGGGGGGGGGGGGGGGGGGAGGGGTTGGAGAAAGAGGTAAAGGGTGGGTAGTATATTTGGGTTGAGAAAACCAGATCTGACACCCCAAAAGAGTGTGTGGGTTTCAATCTTTGTAGAAGAAAAAAAGAGGAATGAGGAGAAGGCCGATTGGGTGGGTATCGAAGATAGAGGTAGAGGGTGGGTAGCAAATTTGGGTTGAGAAACCAGATTTGACAGCCCAAAAGACTGTGTGGGTTTCAATCTTCGTAGAAGAGAAACAAAGGAGTGAGAAGAAGGCCGATGGCGGAGGTGGTGATTGAGGAAGGTTGTGGTGGAGAGTGGAGAATCACAGATCCGTCTTGATAACCAACGAGAAAACAAAGAGAAAGTAGAAAAAAGGAAAAGCAGATGAAGGAAAGGGGGAGGGGAGGAGGAAGAAGACAAGGTCCATTCCTCCTCCTTTGGTGCTCACTAAGGAGGCAAAGGAAGGTATCATAGGGAGAATGAATGATGAGCATTGAATATTGCATATTCAAGCCCCTTAACTTGCTTATGTTAGGCCTTTAGTTTAGTTATGATATGATGTTTTGCATTGTTTTTATGTTAACAGCATTCTCAGGACCTAAAGGAAAAACACAAGTACTTCTTTGGTTTTTAAGTTTCAAAAGCAGCAAAAGCAAAATCCAGCATTCTGCAAGGCAAAGGACTCGAGTGCAGCTTACCTAGGATCGAGCACATCCCCTAGCTTATATAATGAGCTCGCGCTCAATTTACAATGAGCTCGAGTGCATTACTCAAAACATCATATGCTCGAGCGCACTTCAGGGGATTGGCTCGAGCACAACGTGAGCTCGAGCGCAGTTCTAAATGGGATTGAACGCAGTCACGCGTCAAATGCTGACAACAAGGTAAAATAAAAAAAGGAAAGAGTATTTCCTTCTTCTACTTGGACTAGAAGTCCTAGAAGACCACAAAGTGGACTAGGGTTACTCTTGTACTCTATAAAAATAGACCTATAATTCATCATTTAAGGATATGCTACAATAGAGAATATGAATCAATAAAATTAATGGCTAGTTTTAGGGAGAAGAGTGCTTCAAAGTTTCAGCAGCTTCTTGGGATGGATTTCTCTTTGACAAAGACGATTTCCAGCAACTCCATGAGCGGCTAATTCCATCTGTAGGGTATTGATGTAGTCATTTCTAAGTAATTATGGTGTAATTGTGTTTTTCTTTAGAAATTCTATGAACATGAATGATGGTTGTTTAATATTGAGATTATGCTTTAATGTTTATATTAATTTTGATAAACATCTTATCTTGTCTTAGAAAGTTGTTTAAATAAATTGAACTCAACCTTCGTATTTTCCGTGATTATATGAATGATGGTTTTACAACGAATTTAATGGACACAAAATTAAGAGAGTTTGATAGGTCATGCTTAGGAATGATGAATTGCTTTACGCCTTAGTTAATTTAATTTAGGTACAACAATTCATGTATTGCTGAAAGATGAGTTATGCTTATTCCTTGATTACATGTATGCTAATTGAGAGATGTGATAGTTCATACATAGGGAAGACGGATCGTACCGTATCTTAGTGGTTAGGTTGACGATCCATGCCAACCGAAGATGTGTTATTATTATTTCTTAATAAAAGAAATTTCTTGACGACATCGTTGGGTGCTTGACAAATACACACGAGTCAAATCATTCATGTAAGTGAAATTTTCGTATTAAATGCAATTTACCATTATTATGAGGTTAGTGATGAAATCAATCTCCAATAATTTCTCCATACTATCTTACTTTTATGTTGTTATTTAGTTTCAATTAAAAAACCAAAACCAAATATCTTTTCTGAATTAGATTAAAGTTAATTTCAATAACTTAACAACTCATAATTTTTGAGGTTCGACACTCTCACATAGACCCTATCCTACACAAATTTGTTCTATTGCGAGTGATTTATTTTATTATTGATACGCTAACAATCACATCAGTGAGAAAACTAATTTATGAGGAAAGCATTGAAAGCTACTCTCGATGTGGATTCAAATGAGTCATTTGCATCTAATTAGTAAGCACTTATGATAGTTACACAATAGGATTCAAATTAGTCATTTGGATCTAATTAGTAAGCACTTATGATAGTTATACAATAGGAATTTTGATTTTGGTTGGGGTGGGGTGGTCGGCCACCATGGTAATGTTTTTTTTTTGTTTTTTGTTTTGTTTTTTTTTTTAAAGAAATAATAATAAAAACGTAATCGGTTTTTTGGAAAAAAAAATCAGGTCTATTCCTCAAAACGTTGAATAGCCATTCCTGTAGAATGATTAGTGGCTATAGGACAGTTATTAACCGCTAACTACATCACCGCAAATAACTACAACTGAATAATTAGATAACATCCTAGGCTGGTTACAGTTAGGTTACTGATTATAGGGATTGACAAAAGCGGTTAATAACCGGGTAATCGGTTTTATAATATATATATATGTGTGTGTGTGTGTACGCTCGCGCGCGTACAAAATAATAATACTTAAAACCTAAAGGCTAAAACCATGCGGTGTGCGTAGATTTCTTTTCTTCTTTTTTTGAACTCTTTAAGTTCACGCCGCATTTGCCTCTCTTTCCATCTTCTCACTTATTTATTTATTTTTATTATTACTATTACCTTTTCCTTTGTTAAAGAAGATAATATGCACTATTACAATTATTTGCTCATTTTTTTACTCATTTGTTTTGTTGTTTCTCTTAGATGTTTCTTTCGGAAGCTTGGCAAGACCTCAATTAATCATATTAATGATAGCTGAAGTAGCTTCTTTGGCATCGGGTAAAAAGATTGAGGTAAGCTTTGGTGGGGGGCATAATAGACTGGTATTTGGTTTTTGTATTGCGATAGAATGTGTTGAGTCTTAGGAAGGGTCTTGGGCATTAGGTCCCAACGGTGAGGTTCAAGAACATTTAAAATGGGCATTAGGTCATAGCATGCAATTCATTAAATTAAGTTAATTAAAAAAATAACTGAAATAGCGGAACAATTTATGGCTAAAAGAAAGGTGTTTTGAATTTTTATGAAAAACGGTTACTGGTTAATAATCGGCCTTCATTAACCACCGGTTGCGGTTAATCGTTAACCAGCTCAGCGGTTACAGTTATTTAAAAATGAATAATTGCATAAACCGATTGCGATTGCAGTTGAGGGAATAATTGTAACCGCAATCACTTGTACAATCCTATTGGATTGGTCTGAATCTAACATAATATTAATGTTTAGGTTAGATTTGAAGTAGTTAAATTTCCAAATTATATTTCTCATATACAAAGACATTTCTCTTTTTTCTTTTTCAGGCCGGGATGAACACAAATCACCTAACAATACCAAACAATACAAAGGTAGAGCTGTTCGTGAAGGACCAACAAAGTGTTCTTGTATGGAAGGATTTTTCCTGATATATATAGTGGAAGCCTGGAAGGATTTTGTATGGGAGGGTGTTGAGGTGATAAAGAAAAGACTCGGTCAATCCCATGATTCAAGCTGTCTATTTGCAGAGAACTCACGCCTAACTACGGACTAGCTATAATCCGAGTAATGTTATAAGTCCCTTTAAATGGTGATTTTAAAAATCACATCATTTTTAGAAGAACACAAAAGTGATATGAAGAATTTTTAAAATTACGCGCTACGACCCTTATCTCATTGTAACCCACCTCGGTCCATGTTTTTTGTAACAACCGAATCTCCTTGTGACAAAAGCATAGATACAAGTATTTTCTCATTTCCATTTTTAGTTTCCTTGTTGTATATTACGTATCTAAATCACCCTGGTTCTTCGGATATAAATAAGAACTAGCTACTTCACCTATATTTTGGTGATGCAACCAATTAAATCAGAGCTTCTTCAAACTTTAATTAGTAGAAACTTAACTAATCAATAACAGCTAGTCTATCAAATGAGTTTGAGCATTACACTGTTATAATCTAAAAGTAAAGAAAATTTCAGAAAACCAAGAAATAAGTGAAAATTTTAAAAGTTACTTTTATGTCCCTAAAAAATTGAGGTGACTTTTAAAATATTATAATTTAATCAAAATTCAATAGTTATCAGTCACAAGTTCAATAGTGATTTTAAAAGTCACATCATTATTAGATAGACACAAAAATGATAACATTTTTTTAATCTCTTTATTATTTTCATAGTTTACAATTATTTTACAACTTACTAATACTAATAAGTAATAACACTTATATCAATATAGATAATAATGGTAGCTCAGCCGGCCCTAGAGAAAAAAAACTCTCAGAAAATAGATCTGAAAGGAAGAGGAAGCAGATCTGCTCCCTCTTCCTCTCCCTTTCCATTTCTACTCCCCGTTCTTACCATCTTCATCCCATTTTGGTTTTGTTTGTTTGTTTGTTTGTAGGCATTCTCCAACCAGATCAGCAATTTTTGCATCTCCGCTATGCATTCGTTCATCAACCTCCATATTGTGCTGTTCATATCCTCCATGGCCGCTGCTGCTGTTTGCTGATTGGATTTTTTCTTTGAATAAGAGTTTTATTTTCTATAGATCTACCTTTATGAATGATTTATAGGATGAAAGTTAGTCAGATGTAAGTGGTTATCTCTCACATCCTGAATAGTTCGGTATGAGAGATTATCTCTTACGACCGATTTAAATAATTTTTTTTTTAAATATTTAGGCTATTATTGTCTTAGATCTAATTTACTCAAAGTAAATGTACTCCTTTAATTATTTATAGATATCGATTAATAAAAAATGAAAAGCATAAATATCACTATACTTTTCTTATAAAAACCGGCCACTATGAAAATGAAAACGTGGTGTCAAAGCATGTTCAGAGTTATCGTAACACCGCATCGATGCACTAAAAGTGCTGCTACCCACCGAGACTGACAACTGCCATTGCTTTTAGGGGATTTGAGATCCTATTGCACAGGCGTACAAAATCCTTTATTTGGACAGTTTATTTTAAGTGAAAGGTTCAAATAATTAATGATAGCAACTTTTATTTTACCTTTTTTTTTTAAAAAAAAGGGTGACCTGCGGTGCAATGGATGATTAGCTGTTGGGGGGTAGCCCAACAATTTTTGGGACTAAAAACCACTTTTAAATCGATTATATATTGGGTTGGATTGAACCATCTTTTCGGTCACCCTCTTCGAAACTATTCCTTGGTCAAAAGGGGCGTCCAAGCCACCTTCAAAATGTTATTAGGTGTGCCAAACCATTCAAGTGGCTAAAGGGTTGATTTGGCCGCTCTTAAACTAATCTTTGGATACCCCAATAGCTAATCACCCCAAAATTGATCATTTAGTGTGGCCGAACCAATCCCGGGGCTAAGACGTTGGTTCGGCCACCCCTAAACCACCAATTTATATTGGAGACTCCAATAACCACCCTTGTAAGGTTACTCACACATTTTTGTTTTGTCACCATCAATGCCATTGATTTAAAATAAGAGGTATTCCACCCGATGCAATCTCATGAACCCGCTTTTAATTAAGCTATCTTGAACGGACAGTAATTTCCTATAATTAGCTGTCCGAATTGCATTATGCATGGCTTTGTGCTCTTCTTTCTTCTGAAATCCAATTGCTTGTACACATGACTTTAGTGATCGAGATTCCTCCTCGATCCTGTAAAACTTTATAACTAAAATTTTTAATAGACTTTCAGGATTCACTTCGTTTAAATGGTTTCTCGATCTTCCTCAAAATCTTGATTTACAATTCTAGTGGTCCATTTTATTATGCGCCTTTATCTTGTCCTTATTTTGTGGAACATGGATTCTGTGGAGCAAACTTCTCTTATCCAATTAGTATGGGCCAGTTATAGAGTTGCTTTTTGAACTTTCTGCCTACTTCCTAGGCATCCAAATCATGTCTCGGGCATGTACGCAGAAGGGCAACAAATACATGTGGGTTGGTACCATCGAAAGACCTCCTATGTTGGGATTTTTAGGAAGCATTGCCCCAGGAGGATTAATTCTCTTCTAAAGTAGGCTACCTTTTCCTTTCCTTGGATCAAACTCACTCACTAGTCACTACTCATCAAGAAAAAGGGAAAAAAAAGCCGAAACAATCAAATCCATATGATAATTAACACGTAAGAAGACTACAATTTTTGTCACTGCCAGATGTATGCAATTGGCGTACTGCTGCTGCATGCGTCAATTGGATTCATATTGAAATATATTTTTCTTTCAAATGTTCTCTATTTTATATATGGTCGATTATCATATTTGTATTCCCTCACTTGTTATCGTGATTTTTTATTTATGTGCATATCTGAGATCCCTTGATGTGCACAAACCCTTCCCAGCAGCTGTTAATAATGTCTTACTATACACCTTATACTAAAACAAATTTAGAGTTTTTTTACTAATGAGCCTCTGAAAAATTAGAACAAAATCCACCATATTCACACAATTTTTTTTTTTTACAAATGAGGTATTCGATCCTCGGAAAAATTCAAACCCTAACGTTTATTCTTTGCTTCTAGCTAGGCGTAAAATAATCATCTAGAAAGCTTCTCTCTTTTTTTATTTTATTTTATTTATTTATTTATTTTTTGTAGTGGTATATGCTTTTATATAATATAGACACCATTTAATCTCAAAATTTCTTTTTTTTTTTTTTGTTTTTTCTTATCCATATCTTATATTCACATAGAAGTGGAAGCGATATGCCTGCATGTCCTTCATAGTAAGTTACCATACAGTTGACATGATGGTCATGAGCTTCTTACTGGAAGCAGTAGGAAAAGGTTTGCATGGACGTGGAGTACCCTTGTACTGGGTACGGCCTCCCTTGTGATAGATGAATTAATGTGCCACACAAATTAACCTTTTTTAACATCCAGAAAAATCATATAGCTAGTTTAATTTATGTTCACATTTGAGATAGCACGCAGTTCTATAATCATTGATGAGGTTCTATTGCACCAACCGTGCTGTCTATGTATAGTGGGACAAAATTGAATATATATAAAAGGTGAGTAGCAAGTGATTTGATGGCTCACTGTAAACCCTCAACCTCCATTGGTCCCGAATGTTTGTACGTATTTGGAAGCACTTTGATTTGATGGCTCGTTATATATTATTTGCATCTTCCATTGATCCCAAATGTTTTGTATTCACACTTTATGGAGCTATATGCATGCAGATGCGACTGGCTACAACAAGCACGTATTTGTTACAGTACAAGTACGACCTATTTCCAAATTTTTGTAGAACCGAAAAGAAACAGGCTGAATATGGCCCCGTTTGAAAACCAGGCCTATAATTGCCAACCCCTATTTTTCCCTAGATATCTGCAGGACAGCTAGCTAGCTATAAGTTTGATGGAGCACCACGTGCCTTGAGATCACGTTTTATATATGCACGGAAAATATATATAAAAGTGAAAGAGAGTGAGTGGAAGGAGAGAGAAGAGAATGGTGATCAAGAGTGCTAGCTAGGGTTGAGATCACGTTTTATCCATGGAAAAATATATAAAAGGGAAAGAGAGTGAGTGGAAGGAGAGAGAAGAGAATAGTGATCAAGCTGATGAGATCTTGTGTAGTAGACGTTGAAAATATAAGGGGTAATTACCCTTTTCTCTTATGAACCATCAACTTTTGCACAAAGCTCCCACAAACTACCAATTCGACCAAAATAGAAGATTCAACTACTAAACGCAACCATTTTTTCCCTTTCCGTCAGTTAGAGGGTTAAAACAAACGGTCAACGGGTCACGTGACCGTCACGTACCATTTTACATGGGGGCATGTTGGAAGATAGTGGTAGTTCATAAGGAAAAATAGGAAGAAAATGAGGGTAAAACAGCATGTGACGGTCACATGACCCGTTGACCGTTTGTTTTAACCCATTTGACTGACGGAAGGGGGGAAAATGATTGTCTTTGGTAGTTGAATACTCTATTTTGGTCGAGTTGGTAGTTTGTGGAGGTTTTGCGCAAAAGTTGGTAGTTCATGGGGGAAAATGTAATTACCCCAAAATATAATGTGAGCTAAGATGGACAATATTCATGTGCACCACGAAGAGAATATGATTGTGAGCTTGGGTGGAAGGCTACCGGCCAATGAACAGCGGCATAAGGTTGCTGGTAGAGGTGGTCGGACGAAATCTGCGGAGGTGGTGGCCGGATGACTGATCTCAGTGAGAGGCAGCGGCTGGCATTGTTTACGATTTCATTTCTGTCAAATTGTATCTACTTTTTATTTGTTAATTATACTGTGAATAACTACATTTGACAAATTAAAAAGAATTGCATTGGCAGCCTCGGCATCTATTTCTTTCAACTCATCATTATCCATCTTTTGGGGTTTCTTTGATTTTTCCAATAACACATTTCTAGACTCCTTGCAAAATCAAAAGATCTTTAATTATTCTTTTTGAAAGAGAGAAATTGTTCTTGCCATTAAAAATTTTTCGCTTCATATTTGGTGATTGCCATATTTACCTTATTCGTTAATCTGAATACCAAACCTTAGTTACGATACCACTTATTGTGCAAAAGAACACAATTACGCAAATAAGAAAACAACAATCACAAACAGGAACACCAAGATTTATGTGGTTTCTCCAATGTGAGGTGCGTTCAAGAGAGGTGGAAATCTCGAAAAAATTTACTATAAAAAAATGGAATACAAAATAATAAAGAGAAAACCACTCAGAACTCAAAGCTCTAATACGCCTAAATCTCACTGTCACACAGATAGATTCTTCCCCAAAAGAAAAAAGAAAAGAAAAGACAAAAATATAAACTTCTCTTTTGTTGGGACAAACGACATATTTCTTTTTTCTCCATCACCATCGTACGAATGCTTCAACTCTTCCTCTTTTTTCTCTTCTTTTATTTTTTTATTTTTTATTTTTTTAAAAAAAATTAGTGAGTGAACAATGCAACTGGAGGACGATTTTAAGCTCTTTCAGCAAATAGCATCACCACTTGATTTTTGTTCTTTTCTACATGGAACTTCACAAAATGATCACTCGATCGAGCTCTATTTCTTTCATCTTCTAAGTCTAAAATTAATCCAATTCAAAGTTATTTTGAATAATTTTTTATTTTTTGGACGAATGAAATTTTTTACTCTGTAATTTGATCAACTGGATCAAAAGTTGCAACAACAGCTTACAAACCCGACCACATCTACTCAAAAATAGACCGTTCAAACACATCCTCTGTTCTCTCTTATACATCAACATCAAAAAACTACTCCTATATACAAACCAAGAATACAAACCAGACAACATTTGCTGCATAATTCGATATTCTCCTTCGTGTTCTAACCTCCCGCTTGATATGCTGAAGTTTTTTCTCTTATGATTTAATCTGTTTTCCATGTTTAATGCCATTCCTCTGTTTCCAAATATTATAAACTGCCGCACTCTAGCTCAATTTACACAATGCTGCTTTCAATTTCTTGCTTTTCAAAACTCTTAAACCCCAGCACATAATGTCCTCCCAAGACGTATGCTGATCAACTACTAAACAATTACTCAAAAATCTCCTTCCATATCCTTTTGCTAAATTCACATTGGAAGTACAAGAGGTATCTCCTGGCTTCTATGCTACTTCTGCAAATGACACACATGCATTACATCCCCTTTATTTCCACATTTTAACATCCTTTCCCCCCGTTGACAAGCTATCTCTATCTGCCAAGCATAGAACAAATGCTTGCCTAGGGATAGCCATAGAAAACCAGATAATATTCCACCAATTGACTTGTGGGAGCAATTCATCCGAATAGTATTCCAAGTTTCTGAACAGGTTGATCCAAATCACCAATATTTACCATAGATAGTTTACTTTGAATACTGACAAGATCATCTGGCCACTCTCGTTGCCAACACCAAGTTTTCTCTTTTAAAACACTCGAGACAGTTTAGCATCTACCTTGTTGCCAGCATCATATACTAGTTTGTGGCCATATTTTTCATACAAAACACCATTTGGATGCCACCAGTTAAGGCACATATGAAGACCATTTCCATTCCCTACTTTGAATTGAATAAAGTTCCTAGCTTAGCTATATCCCATAGCTTCAAAATTTTCCTCCAACTCCATGAACAAATCTGAGGAATTTTCACTTGCCAAAAGCTCCTTCATTTCAACAAATATTCCTTCACCCAAGCCACCCATAATGAACTAGCCTTTGTAAATAAATGCATGTCAAATATGCCTCATAATAGCATCCTTATTCCATTTCTCCAATCTTTTAAGCCCTAATCAACCTTCCTTCTCAGGTACACAAATCAATTTTCAAGCTAGCTACTTTAGCTCTAGTGATCTTGACCGAATTTGTTCGAGACCATAAGTATTTTGACTCATTTTGAAATCACAAATGCCGGTGCTATTGTTTAATTAATTATGAGGTAAAGTAGACGTTTGAGTTGAGAGATTACTAAGTTATCGTATATATTTTCCTGTAGTTTTCGAGGAGCTTGACCCTTCTTCACTCCCTTTGCATGGGACGCAAGGGTCATGATAGTTGTGATTCCAACATATTCCACAATGCAAAAAATTTCTTGAGCATTTTCAAAAGTATTATAAAGGCTTCCTAGAAATATTACAAACATGTTTCTCCAATTTTTCAAGGAGAAAACATTTTAGGGAGAGAAGCTCTCCTCTCTCCCCCTACATGTGTGAGAGCACCCTATCACCTTCGCCGGCCTCTCCTCCACCATGCGTGCACCTTACGCACCACCCTGACACTCGTGGGCTACACACACCACTGCTGATTTTGGTTTTACATAGCAGAGACCTGTTCTCCCACATGGCTAGGATCGAGTATCTCTACACTAGGACATGGATTGATTAGCCTTCAACAACCATGTAGCAGTCACAAAATTTCCTGGCCTTGGATATGTGCCTGCTATATAAGAGCCTAGTACGTACAACGTCTGTTTCGTACCCCACATGTCCAAGCACCAATCCATCTAACTATCTATATAAGATAATAAGATGATGAGGCTGGAGACGTGGAGAAACACTTAACCAACAAAATTTCCCCTTGAGCTTTCTTTGAATAGACGTGATGGCTTTGGTTCCATACAACCACAAGCATGTTGCTCTGGTAGCATTTCTGCTGTTCTCCATTATCATATTCACCATGGGGGGTAAACAATTATATATCTCTCCAATTTTTTTTGTCATACGTTTCTTGAGTTTGATGAATTTGTTCTTCATAAATCAAAAGAAAATATCCACCTGATTTCTTTTGTTCTCATCACAAGAACTTTTTGTTTCACTTCTTCTCATGGCAGCTCGGTTTACAAAGCCCAGCAACGAATTCGAACGAGCTGGTGTTCCTCCTAATGATCATATTGCCGGAAATTTGTTTAAAACAAATAAAGAGTATCTGATGGGAGCAGACTTACTTGTCATGGACTACACCCCAGCAAGAAAGAAGACACCGATTCATAACTAATACGGCTTAATTACATTAATATTTAAGAAGTATATCTATCTATCTATCTATATATCTATCTATCTATCTATCTATCTATATATATATATATATATATATATATATATATATATCTTTGTTTCATGTGTATGGTCGAACCTATTCTATACAGTGGTAATTAGTATGTGAAAGTCGATCAGTTTGCTTCCAGTTTATGAATTCGATCGGCAAGTGGGAATAAACGTCTATACTTTTGGAATGGATTAGTAATAGAGGAATGCCTTGAACAAGGACATGTATGCATGTCAGAAGTGTTAGTGCAAAACTCCTTCAGACAGCAGGTCCACCGTCCACATCATCATCAGCTACTAAGGACTCCACCTCTGCATCCATGATCCAAGTCTTCATCGAGCATGACTCTCCAAGATAACCATCTCCTTAGCTGCATATACCGGCCAGAAGACTTGTGCCTATCAGATAATGCAGATGATTCAAATTCAAGATTAGAGAAAGGTAGTAGACGTCTCATAGGTGGGAATTTCGAATTTTTACAACCCTTTATGGCTTTATCATATGTTTACATGTAAGGTAGATTACGTGGCAAGTGCCGAATGAGTTTTAAGCGCATGAGCTTTTAACATGGAGGATATGAATTAGTTATAATTACATTGGGCTGAATTGTCATTCAAGTGGGCTAATTGTTTGGACTGAATTATCATGCAAATGAACTATCGAATAAAAGGCCCACTTCTTTGTATTTTCATTCATTCAGAACTTTTGGTATAAAATGTTGGCTTAATAGCTTTGTTCATACTTCATATTTCTTGATTAGCTTAGAATCTTTAGTCTTGTTAGAAGGAGATTGATCGTCTCGAATTGATCCAATCATTTGTAATTCATTTCATTTCAAGGCAATAATTCATTCTATTCCATAACCATCATTTACACAAAATCCAACAAAATACATCTCAAAATAGTAACATCACTTCGATTGTGTTTTGGATCCCCTCAAATTGTTAAATCTTAGCCATGCATGCTTTACATCTAACGGTTCACAATGTGCCAACTATCCACATGAAATAAATGATATCAACAAAAAGTGGTATCAATAAATGCTTTACCATTTATTTCATGTGGATAATTAGTACATTGTGAACCGTTAAATGTAAAATATTACTAAGATTTAACAATTTAAAAATCTCAAATATTTAAAAAATTTGAGGAGATCCTCATCCATTTTCAACTACTTGATGGGCACATAACTGTGTAGTAAATGTCTAATAAGTGGAAATTTCAATTTTTTACGACACTTTAATCGATTGGGCTCTTGGTATTTTATGCTATGTTTAATTTCTTTGTCTGCCAAAAAGAAATAATATATTTTCTTAATTAATTTCAGCATCCATATCCATTGGTAAAACCGTAAGCACAAGATCGAGAATGCTTTTCCTGGTCTTTAATGCATCAGATCGAGTTAGACCAGGAAATAAGACAACACATATTTGTCCGAGATGACATCAAACGTACTCGATTTCCATATATTCAAATTGTACGTGGTGATCATTTTCGTAACTAAACAGACACAATGAAAATTTGTACCGATAACAGTTCCTATCGGTTCATTTTTTCTTTCTTTCTTTTTCTTTCTTTTTATTTTTTTACATATAGATGACCAAGAAAAGAATACAAACAATCATCACAGATACAAAAACAGAAAATTATAAAATCCAAAATTTAAAATACAAGGACCAAAAAGAAAATCCAATCTTGATAGCATAGAACCTCATTGATTTTTTTGGAGAATCCGGTAAGTCCCATAAAAATGTTGGGTGAGCTTCATTGAATGGTACGACTTAAGACGAAGGAAAACAAAATCTCCTTCCTCAAACTCCCGTTCTGTTTGGTGTTGGTCTACTTGTTGCTTCATGCAGTGTTGCGCCTTGGTGATCGAGGCGCGGTTTGAGATGGCTGAGGGTGAGATCTCATGCATCTAGGGCCACTTGTTCCACCGTAGTAGCCCTAAGTGTTAAAGAATATATTCTCAATATATTAGGAGATTTGATTTTAGAGATTTATTGTAATTATTTGATGGTAGTCAAATCAATCAAATCACATTGATTGATTAATTGATTGATTATCATTGATTGATTTATTTGTAATAAGATTTGATGGTAATCAAATCAATCAAATCACATTGATTGATTACCATACTTATTTACCCAAACTCTCCTATAATAGGAGTCTAATGCATTGAGAAAAGATTAAGCAATAAGAGTAAAATGTAGCCTTAGGGCTTTATCCTGTGGATGTAGGTCATAGACTGAACCATGTAAAATTTCTTGTCTCTAGTTTATTATTTCTGTTATTATTTTTATTTTTCTATGTGTTAATCTTTTTTTTCATGGTATCAAAGCAATAGGCTAATGCCAGTGTTCGATTGAATGGTCATGTGAATTTTTCGTTTTCTTTCTTTTATCTCTGTGCTTTCTTTTATCTCTATGTTTTTGATCCAAGATTGTCATCTGTAATTTTCTTTTTATTTTTGATATATTATTTTCCCCGTCTTTTCATACTTTTGTCATCTCTATCCTAGACCCTTCGTTCTTTTGTTTTTTACCAACACTATTTTCTTTATTTCCTTACGCTTCTCTTTTTCTCCCATGGTTTTGTCTATGATTTTCCCATTGTACCATACGTCAAGGGAATATGCTTTATTTTCTACCACTTTATCTTTTCCTTCATGGTTTTGTCTATGATTTTACCCATTATATCATACGGTAAGGCAATAAGAAAGAGTCCATTATTTTCTTTGACAGTATTGTAAAAGCCTATTGTTGTGGGAAAACATATTATTTTGATAGATTGTAGGCTTTATTGTATCTAGTTGCGATTTGCAATTGTAGATCGTTTGTCAAAGGTGCTTAACAAAAAAAATAAAAAATAAAAAAGAAAAGAAAAGAAGGAGATATATCTATAGTTCTTTGTGATGGGTATAATGGTTCTGAAACTTATTTTTGTTTTGTTTACCATGTATAATCAGATGATGCTAGACAAGAAAGAAAAAAAAAATCAACAGAGGCCAAGTTGCCCACAAATCCGCCCATCTTCATCAAGCTACCGTCCCCGTCGTGTACAGGGTCTGACGCTCCACCGCAAATTTGTCCACGGCACAGCTCCGAGTTCCGCCCTTCCCAGTCGCCTTCTGGCTGTTTTCAGGTCCTTCTTTGATCCTGCAACTCCTTGTTTTTTCTTTGTCGACTTCGTCATAGCACAAGAAGAAGAAGACTCTTCTTTGTCTTTGGGTTAGATCTGGCCTAGTTGTATTTGTTTATATTCTTGGATATGAGTTAGACCCAACCTAGCAGCCAAAAAAAAAAAAAAAAAATTGAAGAAGAAGAAGGGAAGAGGAAGAAAAAGAAAGAAAGAAAGAGATAAAAGAGGAAGAAGAAGAAAATAAAATAAAAGAGGCCAAGTTGCCCACTTTTTGGCATTGGAGGTATTATGTAAAACCAATGCATATTTCAGCTCATTGTTGGCTTTTTTTTTTCTTGGCCCATAGATGACCCATTATGTATTTGGCCTTTGAGTTATTACCTTAAACCTCGCTACCTAGGCTCATTTAGCCCACAGTTGAGTCTTCTTTTCTTGGTCCATAAATGACCCATTATGTGTCTGACCTTTAAGGTATTATCTAAAACCTCACTACCCAGTGTGACAACCCTTTTTTTTTTTTTTTTTTTTTTTATACAAAACGTAAAACGAGTCATTGCAGTGGCACGACTATGTGTCGCTCAGCCAACATATGGCACATGCCCCATAACATGTACCTGATAATCAGAGTATAACATACATCTATCTATGCAGCGAAAAACATAAATCTGAATAGCGGAAATTACAACTTATACATTTATCACAAGTTAATTACAACAAAGAGCCATTTAACATCTATCTGTTTGAGTCTTATTAACACTATAACAATAATGGCTTAACAAAGAATAAGTGACACAAACGTCACAAGCCATACCAAACCTATAAAATAGTGGACAACCCGTGGTCCGACAATTACAACCGTCGCGGTGAGCTTCAGTCATAATATCCCAAGCACATTGCTACCGACCCATCGACTATACCGTTGTACCTGCAGCCAAAGAAACATCATCTATACGGTTGTGGTGGTATCCACATCTGCATAGGTGAAATAATGAGTTCACCGCCTTAGTATACCTCATACTAAGACCTCAGTGGTATAAGACTAACTGAGTTTTCACAAAGAACCAACCTCTATTTATTTTTAGTCGTGCGAGCACTATATTAGCCACAATTTACCAACAGCTAATGCAGCAAACACCGACTATTTAGAAAACATTTAAAACATACTATATAGCTGTGAACATATGTAGAAGTTCCAATCTACCGCTTGGAAGATTCCACATATAAACTCTTCTATAATAATACTTTTCACCGGTCGCTTGGACATATGTGCACACGATCACTCCATCACAGATATCACGTATACACATAGGTCTTAAGCAAAGAACATGGCATCTTACTTTTCCGTACTAGGATAACATCCTTCAACAAAACACTTGCAACACCATCTCTAATCGTATTCCAGCTTCGTGTCTTGACGTCAGTAGATCATGAGAGCACTAGAGTTAAACTCAATCATGCTAACACGTCTTTCCTGAAGAACAAGAACAGTCAACCTTCCTACTCATAGACATGCCATTACTCGCACCTGGGTAGTCATGTATCCATGTACTTTCAAGTTCAATGTATGATATTAACACATGACTATCCGATAGAAATATACATAAGATCTTTTCATGAAGACTCTTATGCATACCAATACGTCTAGCAAAACTACTCATAACATAAAAACATCTCTCACAAAACAATGCTATATATGCTATGCATGCCTCAATGTGTTGCTGATACTGCCTCAATGTGCTGATACTGTTACTCTGCTGATACTGTTACTCTGATATGTATGCTCTATACTACATGCTCAATGTTCCGTACTTGACCAGTACATATTTCCTACTGTGTCACGCTGAAATCATGCAGTTGTTAAATCACGTCCTTTTAAAACTAAACAAATCCAGCATTTAATCCAACACTTTGAAATCATTTAAAACTTAGTTTCTTTATCAAATCTGCGCAGTTTCAACATGACATGTTCTTAAACAATTTGAATAATTTAAATCTCAACCGCAGAACTCAACACTTTAAATCTAGTCAATACTTTTCACTCTTGCACTATCTCTTAAACATCATTGATATAGTTTAAACATAATCGAAACTAAACAAATCATCTCAAAGCATATACATTTCATCATATGGTTGGTTCAGTTTTAATAACAATATATATATTTTTATCAATCCAATACATATAAAAATATATATTTTCTCAGTGAGTGGAATACCCACCTTAGCTGCATTGGACTCCAACTCGAACTCCCACTGGATTCCAATTACTCGAACTCTACATTGGAGAACCCATTGAAGTCTCCAACTATGACACGATCCTGCAAATATTTATAACGTTAGACTATGCTATGGACTCCTTACTCTATGACGCCTAAACTACCCGCGCTCTCACACGTCGTTTTATCCACTTCTAAAACTTAATTAAGTGCCTAATCTATTATTAGGTTAACATTTATGTCTAGATTCAAATAATCTTTGTTTATTAATACAATGATGTATTTACTATTTTATTTAGCTTATTTGTTACTGTTGTGTCACATTATTATTCCTAATCCTTTTTATAGCTTGTTGCTATTTACTAAGTTCACAATATTTATACTTAAGCCATATACATGTATTTGTATACATATATACATACACATATACAACGCTTAAGCCTAACCGATAATTAATACACTAAAACACTTGGTGTACATGGATAGGTGAATTAGGTACTAAGTTGTCTTGTTATCATTATTAACCATTAAGTCTTATAGTTAGTTTATCCATTTAAGTTAACTAAGTATATTCGATCCCTTTATATATACTTATTGACAAAAGATTATATTAGACATCACAACTCTATGTTCTTTTAACATCGACCACTACATTAACACTTTACTAGTTTCTAACCTTCCAAGAAATTTAGATTATAAGACTTAGACACACTAGTAATCACTTATCTTATTTCTCATTCCCACTTAGTACCAAGATGGGAACTTAATCAATAATTAGCAATTCATCCTCCTTTAAACATCCAAATGGTTTATAATAAAGAATCCAACATTAATCAATTCCACTTTATCCAACCTATACCCAAAATCCTCATAGACGGTCTCTTAATCCATCCAAGCTTTAAAACATACTTACAACACTAAAATAACTCATAGTAGAGAACTTACTAAATTCCAATAAATCATTTGCACTCTCTTTTGTATAGTACCATTAACCCATTCCCTATTTCCACCTAATTCGCCATTTACACCAAAAGGATCTAACATATTAACTTCAACATCATAGTTCACTCCAAATCAACACCAAATTTGGATTCAACAACATACACACATCAATGCCATAAAACCAACTCTAAGGGCACCAATTCACAATCACTTTAAATCAGCCCTATTCACCACCAAGTTCCATCAACAAAGCTCAAGAAATATCATCAAATCAACCAACACATCAACCAACAATAATCATACCTATTCAGCCATCAACATAACATTCAATAAAAATCACTAACAATCCTATACAATATCAAATGGCCAATCGCATAATCATAGCCATCCATAACTAAAATCACAAACTAACTTTAATAAACCCCCAAAACAGGACACTTTTGAGCCCTACACCTCACGGGTTCCACCCAAAATTATCAAGAATCGCATACATAGATTCAGCCCATACTTCTCCAAAACATTCCATCACCTAGCCTAACAATCAAAACACTGCAAACCAGGGGGCACATCCAAAAACCTTTAACCGGCTAAAACACCTCACCACCGGAACAGAACCCCTTAAACAGAAAACATCAACTACCTAATCACGGCTCAGCCGATCCAACAACCAACAGGGTTTATAATAATCCAATTTACAAATTAAATTAAATCATAGAATTTTTGTACCTTAGGGATTTTCCTCAACAAATCCATCGAAAATCACTACTGGACCGCCAGAAAACTCACCGGAAACCTAGCCCGAAAGCCGTTGGGTCACACGGGCACGGGTTGCTCAAATCAACGGGTCTTTGGGTTTCTACGGTTCACCGGTTGCAAGGCTCACCGGAAATTGCTCATCCATCGCCGGATTTCGCGTCTCAGGCCATCGGAGTTCGTTAATGGAGGATCGGGTCTTCCTCTCGGGTTCAGCAAGTCGTGGGTCTTCTCTCCTGGGTCTGCCGGGTTACGGGGTCACGGGCTCGCCAGAATCTCCACTGGAATCGCCGGTTTTCGGTTCTAGCCACCGTCCACAAAGGATCGGGTCCCCTGGGTTCCGAGTCTCCCCTCACGAACCACCGGATCCTCTCTTCTCAACCTCGTTCTCTCTCTCACTCTCAATCTCTCTGTCTCACTTTCCTTCTCTGTGGGTTGCTCGGGCAGAAGAGCAAAGAAGACGAATGAAGAAGAAAGAAGAAAGGGAGAAGAAGAACATGCAATGGGCATGCAGCAGGAGCTGTGCGGGTGAGGAAGAGAAAAAAAAGAAAAGAGAAAAAGAAAATAAAGAATGGGGGATAAGATGAGGGACATGTGGCACGACGTGAGTGGGTGGCGCAATTTCCTTTTATTTAAAACCCCCTACTATTATTAATCACAGTGGGACCCCATCTAATGTTATTTCTATCTTTTGTCAATCATTATTCAATCCCATATTTATAAACACTATTTATTAATTGCTAAACCCCCTATTTATTTTCTTGGTCTTTACACACAGGCCCATTTAGTTTACAATTGACTCTCTTTGTGGCCCATCATTAGCCATATTTTGAAGATTCTTGGCCTATTGTTGTTAAAGGCCTAACTCCAGTCATCACTACTGCCATCTATAGTAAGTTTCCATTTCTTCACTGCTGCTCGCTATCTTCAAAGAAAGAAGACAATTCAAACTCAAGATTTCATATTCTTCTACCTTGAGTTTGCGGGGGAATGTTAGAGAATATATTCTCCATGTATTAGGGAATTTGATTTTAGAGATTTATTGTAATTATTTAATGGTAATCAAATCAATCAAATCACATTGATTAATTACCATTGATTGATTTGTTTGTAATTCAAATCAATCAAAATCATATTAATTGATTACCATACTTATCTACCCAAATTCTCCTATAAATAAGAGTCTAATGTATTGAGAAAAGATCAAGCAATAAGAGTATAATGTAGCATTAAGGTTTTATCCTGTGGATGTAGGTCATAGACCGAACCACGTAAAATCTCTTCTCTCCAATTTATTATTTCCGCTGTTATCTTTATTTTCTTGTGTGTTTATCTTTTCTTTCATGTTAGAGAATATATTCTCTAACACTAAGTTCATAGTGGATCAGCTGGGGGGGGACCATAAACTGCCTCAAATGGCATCATTTTGGTATATGTGTGGTATGTAGTATTGTACCAATATTCTAGCCATCGTGTAGCCACTTGACCTAGTGTTCAAGGAGGCCATTGGTGAAGTAGCACAACCAGGTTTTCAAAAAGCATTTAACCAATTCCGTTTGGTCGTATGTTTAGGGATGATCTGGAACTCAAACTTAGCTTCTTACCATGTAAGCGGAATAATTCCAGCAAAAAGTTTCTACTGAAGGCTTGATCGCAATCGAAAAGGATTGATTTTGGCATCTCATGTAGTTTCACCATATCAAGCATCAAGCATACATGAAGAGCCAAAGGTGAAAAGCCATCGATCCTATCAAAGCATGAAATATCATGCAAGAGGAAAATATCCAGATCAACAAGATAAATGTGTGTGAAGTTACTGAACTAAGATTGAAGTTAGTTTGTTAGTTTTGTATAGTTGGCTATCAGTATGTATACTTTGAATAGATTGGAACATAATTAGTTTCAATTCTGTTAAAGTTCTCTCTAGTTATATATATACTTTGTAATTGTATTATTGAAGGCTAGTGGGTAGGCTTCTTTATCTTACAATCACACATCCTGACATATCTTTTTCAGTCCAAGTACTCAATCAATTAATGAACAAGCCACGTACTAGTCACTTGGAAGCCCCTAGTCGAGTACTTCGTTACATAAAAGCATCTTTAGGTCAATGATTGTTCTTCTCTGTAACTTCCTCCCTGCAGTTGAAAGCCTTTTATGACTCGGATTGGGTTGGTTGTGCTGACACGAGACAATCCGCCATAATTGGCTTTTGTATCTTCCTTGATAATTCCTTGATATCCTGAAAATTCAAGAAGCAAACGACAGTCTCTAGATCTTCTGTCGAGACTGAATATAGAGCTATGGCTTCTACATGTTGTGAAATAGTATGGCTTCGGACTTTACTTAAGGATCTTCATGGTTCACCTCAGGTAGCTTTACTCTACTGTGATAGTCAAGTTGCTTTACATATAGCAGCAAACCCTGTATTCCATGAGTGTACAAAACACATTGACATTGACTGTCATGTAGTCCGAGAAAAGCTCCAGTTGGGTATCATTCTCACTTTTCATGTCTCTTATAAACATCAATTAGCTGATCTGTTTACTAAGGCTCTTATGACTACTTTGTTGTTCATCCTTTGATGTCCAAGAGGAGTCTCCATAATATTTAGTCCTCATCTTGAGGGGGAGTATCAGGCATCAAGCATACATGAAGAGCCAAAAGTGAAAAGTGATCGATCCTATCAAAGCATTAGACATCACGGACGAGGAAAATATCCAGATCAGGAAGATAAACATGTGTGAAGTTACTGAACTAAGATTGAAGTTAGTTACTTTTGTATAACTGGCAATTAGTTTGTATACTTCGAATAGATTAGAACAGAATTAGTTTCAATTCTGTTAAAGCTCTCTCTAGTTATATATATACACTTTGCAATTGCATTATTCAGTAATAAAATGAGAATAACTCTTCTTTCCCGAACTTCAATTTCCAATATGGTATCAAAGCTTTTTCTCTAAATTTCTGCATCACCTTCTTCTTCCTTCATATCTTTTCAGGCTTTTCTTAAAGCATTTATCAATGGTGACTTCTAGCCAAACTGAAAAGCCTCCTATTGTATCATAAATGGATTATTCAAATCCATTTTTTTTTCATCACAGAGATAGTCCCGGGGCTCTACTCGTATCACAATAATTCACTGGTGACAATTATAGTTCATGGAAGAGAGCAATGGTGATGGCCTTGACAACAAAGAACAAGATAGGTTTCGTCAATGGCACTCTTCCTAAGCGGTCATACGTATCTGATTTTCATCCTCTGAGTTTTTCATGGTGCCGCTGCAAAGTACTCTCCTAGCTGCTAAACTCTGTCTCGAAAGAGATAGCAGCTAGCATCATTTACATAGACTCTGTAGCAGACATGTGGATGGATCTTGAGTCTTCCAATTTCAGCAAACTATGTCTTCTCTTTTTCAGGAGACTGCATCTGTTTTTTCAAAATCGCATCAACAACAAGGCGTATCAAAATCGCAAGGATCGTCCTACTTGTTCCCATTGTGGAATTACTGGACATACCATGGAGAAGTGTTGTAAACTCCATGGATTTCCACTTGGATACAAATTTACCAAGGGCAAGAATGACTCTCCTGTAGCAAATCAAGTTTCCTATGAAAATGATAATCCTTAATTGCCAATTACCTATATATGAGCACTAAAAAAAAACAAAGCTTTTTGAGCCCTTTTTGTCAAAACGACTCTGAGTGGAGCTGGTTTATCGAAAACAACTCTAATTGGAGCCGTTTTTGTTAAAACGCCTCCAATTTAAGAGCTTAAGTCTGTCTTTTTTGACAGAAATAGACCCACATACGATGCACGTGGGTTTTTAAGAGATATTCTTCCAAAAATACCCTTAAAATAATCATTTTTTTTAAAAAAAATAAAATAAAACAAATAAAAAAATAAAAATTGGGGGTGGCTTTTGTACCATTTGGGGGTGGCCAGCTACCCCCATTTTGGCCACATGAAGGTGGCCGAACCACCCCTATAGGCCATGGGGTTGGTTCACCACCCCCAGGTTAGCTGAATGGGGGTGGCCCCCTAGGCTATATGGGGGTGGGTTTGGCGTGGCCAAGCCACTCCCATTTGGCCACATGGGGGTGGCCGAACCAATCCCATGGGCTATGGGGGTGGTTCGTTACCCTTAGGCCGGCCGAATGGGGGAGGCTGAGCCACCCCCTAGGCCAAATAGGGGTGGCCAAAGTGATCCCCTAAGAGTTTGAGATGAGCAAATGATTCGACTACTGCCTACTGACTTATTTCGCTTCAGTAGTGGGTATACATTTTTATTTCGAAAGTAGGTTCGGTTCGGTAGTCGGTATAGGTGAATTTTTCTTTTCTTTTTTTTTGGGTTAATCGAACCGAACTGACTTTTAACCGACCAAACCAAACCTACACTTTGGATAGAAACGACGTCATTTCGTTTGATCATTTTGTCTTTTTTTTTTGAAGTCAAAACGATGCTGTTTCATTAACCAATTTTAATTGATTTTAACCAACTTAAACGACTGTTTTTTAACAGACTTAACCGACCGCCTTTTAATCGACTTTACCACTTTAATCAAAAAATTTGAAATTATAAGTTGTCAAAATGAAGTCAATGAACTAACTGACTATGTCGGTTAATCGAACCGAACTGAACCAATACCCACCCCTACCAAAGCCACCCCCCATAAGAGTTTGAAGTGGTCAAAGCCACTCCCTTTGGCCACATGGGGGTGGCCGAACCACCCTCATGGGCCATGGGGGTGGTTCGCCACCACCATGCCAGCCGAATGGGGGTGGTCGGAATGTTACCCAATTTTTTTTTTATTTTTTATTCTTTTGTTTGTTTGTGTTTTTTTTTTTTTTTTTTTTTTTAAAAAAATGATTTTTTAAGGGTATTTCAATAAGAATAGCTCTTAAAAATCCACGAGTTGCCGGTGTATTTCTGTAAAAAAAGGATGGACTTAAGTAACAGAATGGCTACATTACAAAATTTGGAATCTTGGTAAACCCATGTGCGTTGCAATTTTTTTCACTTTAAAAGCAAAATTAAAAAAGTGGTGAAACATTGGGGGTAAAGTATAGTTTTCCCTATATATATTGACGACAATGTACCCTGAGTCATTGACAATTTCAGAGAAAAAATTGTAATAAAAAGATTTTAGTTGGCTGTGCCACAATGCGGATGCGGTTGCCAAACCATTAAAAAAAAAAAAAAAAAAAAAAAAAAAAAAAAAAAAAAAAAACCTTATTTGTAACGACGTGTTGTCACTTGTTATTGCCCGCCAATAATTTTTTTTTTTTTTTTTTAATTGTTTTGCGACAATATTGGAAGGTTGTTGCTAATAGTTCATTGGCATGTAATTTTTATTGACAAAAGCTAATATATATATATATATATATATATATATATATATATGGCATTGTCGTACGTTAAAAGACATTTAATTTTGTTGTAGTTCTACGATACCATGAAAAGATTGTTAACCTTTGAAGGAGACAACTATATATCAATGGGAAATTTAGATAAGTTCTATAACTGTAGACAATTTTATTTAAAAAAATAACATCTACATTAGAATATAAAAAAAAAATAATATTACACACATATTTTAAAATGTAATCACATATCTAATTGAAACATTCACAGATATTAGAAAGTCAAGGAACATCAATGCCTCCACATGTTGCACTGTCATCACCTTAGCATCTCTTCCTTAAATCTTAACATTGGTTGAGAAAAATTTATTTGTAAAAATAAATCAATTATCAACCTACCCAAAAGGCATTTTATCTTACCAAAACTCATATATATATACACACGTCTATTAAAGAATTATAACTTTATCTAGAAGCCACTACAAAGGCCATCATAGTTCACCAAATGTCAGCATTCCTAGTTAAGCAGCTCTTCAATTAACAAAAAAAAAAGGCATTCATTTCAATAAAATATTATTTGTATCAATAAATAATCTATTTTCAAATCAAAGTATTCTTAATTCACGATCCATATATATATATATAGGTCTTAGTTAATGGATTTGTACTCAAAATTTCAACTCCCAATTAATTATATACAAGAAAGCTTTCTAGAGATCAAGGGGATCACTATGGAGAAAATTGGTTCAAGAAAATTTATGTCGATGACAACCATGGAGATGATGCTGATAATGCTTGTGTTAGGTGTAGCGTGTGCTGGTGACTCTCTTGCGCCTTTCCACCATCGACATTTCCTTCTATCTGCCCAAAGCTCTCCGCTTCCACTTTCCCTTCTTCCTCTTGCTCCTTCTCCTCCGCGCCGCCTACTCTCAATCCCTGCACGTAACAATATGGTCATGACAGCCGATACGGTTCGCAAAAAGCCTAAACATGTCAAAATCTCTAAAGTTAATCCTGAAACCTCTGCAATTCCAAAAAGGGTAGCACGTAGCGATATCATACCAGCCGGTGTGATTCGTAAGCTGCCTAAATTTTTTAAAATCCATCCGGTTAATCATGGATTCTATAGAATTCGAAAATGGGTAACTAACCTCCCTGTATTTCCTAAACTCGCTAGAACTTCGGGAAAATTGTTTAATGGGATGATGATGTGTGAAATGGTTTGTCCGGATCCAATTGACCAAGTAACTCTAGATGATGGATTGTGTTCTGTTATTTGTCACCCATTTGCGACGCTTGAAGGAAAAAAACCCGGGGCTGAGAATTACCTTGATCCGACGGATCCGGCTGAGAAAAATATTCCGAGAGGAGAAGGAAAACCCGGGTCCGGGAAAAGTGGACCATGAGCACCAAATTTGAATCTAGTAAGCTCTCTTTCTCTCTTCATACCATACGTTTACATATGCATGCATGCTTAATTGGTAAAATATAAATGTACTTGCTCACAAGTCTCTTTTTAATTTTCTTAATTTTCTTTTTCCTCTTCTTTTTTTTTTTTAAAAAAAAAAAAAAATTTATAATGGGGTAGTCATAAAAGCCTCTTATTTAGGTTTGCTAGAATTGATTACTAATTCCTGATTAAGAGTTATATTAATTTCCTGCCATGGCACCAGCAATGCTGCTCTTATTAGTCTTATATATAATTTTCCATAGGGTGATTTAATTTATTTGATAATTAAGAGAGGTGTGCGAGTCCTATCACTTTTCTTTTTTTCAATTTTGAAAATAAATGCATTTTATTTTCTCTCTTCACTATTTATGTTCATAGTGCATGAGGTAGTGATAGAATTAGGTTTGCTCTCATTTAATTTGTTGCGATTTGGGTCTGTTAAAATTTAATACTAATTCCTCAAGAGTCTTCATTTTTTGTATTATTTATTTATTTATTTAACTATTAAAAGGTTAAAGGATACATACTCTAGATTTGAGGGCCGGAAGGCTATACTGTAAATTTATTTAAATCTTACTTATTTATCACATGTGATGTGTTGAGGTTTAGATGTTGAAATATTCTTCTTCTTCTTCTTCTTCTTCTCTTTTTTTTTTTTTTTTTTTTTTTTTTTAATTCATTGCATATAAAATAAAAAACATCCTAATTAAGGTCACATAGTCTGAATTGTTTAATCAAAAAAATAATAGTTAAAATTTAAGACACTATCAGATTATGATCCTAAATGTTGAGTTGTAACTAAAACTAGTGATCTAAGATGAATTACATAATTTCATAAAATTTACTTAATTTCTACATTTTCCTCATCAAATAATCATGATTCCTACTATTTTCATATTGCAAATTTTGCATGCTAAATATTTACATTGAATAAACAAAACCAATAATGATAAATATAGTTATATATAAATAGTATATATATAAAAGGTTGAGTTCAAACTACGTACGTACCCACCACGTAGCTTTGTTTTAATGTTATAACAACCAGTAACTTTAAAATCTGTTATATAAATCACATTTATATCTTTTATACAAATTTTGTATGGGGAATATGAGCAGTGGCGGAGCCAAAAAATCATTATTGTGGTGGATGAACTAAAAATATGACCAAAACAATTTAAAACATAAATGAAATAATTTATCATACAATATGTATATCACAAAAAATATATCTATAAAAGTTCATAAATATGTGCAAAAAGTGTATATCACTAATATTAAAAGAGAGAAATATAAAAAGGTGTCTAAAACTGCAGCCTATGCTCTTTTATGGGGAAAGAATGAATGTGAACTTGTAACTGAAAACAAAACATGCATAGGGGCCATTTCATGACGGTGAGTCCAAAATCTTTCTTATACATTAATTTTTTTTAAAGAATTGTACGGACCAAGGCACATATATACAGGCCTCTCCATGTGGCCACGCCACTGAATATGAGAAAAGAAAATAATTATATTCTTAGAATTGCACTTATTTAAATTTCTCCAAAAACTCTTGATTCACCCTATGGGCTTTGGTGATCTTCAATTTAAGCATGCAGGTGAGGGCATTTATTTTTCAATTTACTTTTCTCTAATATATATATATATATAATGTTATACCAACCAATAACTTTAAAATATAGCTAGGTATGCAAGCAATCATGTCAGGTCCAAATCTGTTTATGATAATATTACATGAATTATTATTCTAACTTTGTCTTTTGATTGTTATTAATATGATAGGTGTGGATTAAGCGGAATGCTATGCACCAGCTACGTACGACCGCTCAACAAAAATTATTGTGGACTTATTAATATTATTTTCTTTAATTCTATGGGTACAGGATATCCTGGATATGTGTATATCAGCACTTAAGTACTTAAATTTTGTACTAGTAATTTCTATAAATAAAATGGCTAATGGCATTTGCTAGCTAGCTTGTTTAGCATTAAAATGCCTAAATTGAATGCCTTGAACTACTGTTTGTAAGACACTTTCAAACTACCATTTGTACAATTTGAATATATGGAATATATATATGTTACTTACACGTGCGTATTTTAAACTTAAAATGTTCAAATTACCCTAATTCAGGAGAAGAAAAAGAATCCAATGAAACATGAGGGTCTAAGAGATAAGAGATGGTTTACGAACTTCTAAAAGCTTTTTTGGGGGAATAATTGTCCATCCCAGGCCGAGGTGGTCGTTGACCATCCCTTTTATTTTTGAGGTTGTTGTCCCCTTTATCCTTGAGATGGTCGACCATTTCTTAAAGGCTTTTGGAGGTTTTTGGATAGCCAAACACGCTCTCAAGCTTTGGAGTGGCCTAATCACCTATATACTCGGCCTTTGAGGAGGTGTTTGTCCAATCCGCAACCACCTTAAAATCATTTCGGAGTGTTCAACCATCCAAAAAAACAAGAGCGGTCACTCCATAAGGTTCTCGGATTGGCAGGACCATCCCTCAGCCTTGTGGGTGCATGTGCTTTGGTCACTCCTAAAAGTCTTTAGGGGTGTTCGTCTATTCTGAAAAACGTACCTTCTATGGATAGTTCACAACCCCTCAACCCATGCTTCTTTCTTTTCTTTTCTTTTTCTTTTTTATTTTTATTTTTATTTTTTGATGCAGAAGTGAGAAATTTTTTTACTAACAACCAACCATTACAAACAAAACTGTCCTAGCAAAGCAGAGGACAACACCAGAGCAAAACATAGCTCACACCTATCAAACAAACCAAAACAACAAGAAAACTAAACCAGAACAGAAAACGATATATTCCAGTTTAAACAAAGTTTTACACTCTCACTAGTTTTTGCGAATCTGCCCTTTCCAGAAATTCGAGACCGAACATCCCAGTATATCAAACGCAGCACCTGCTCTTCGGTTTTAGGATGACCATTGTGCTTGATTTCATTTCTTGCTCTCCACAAGTGATAAACAGCAGAGTGTAAGACTAATCTGCAAAGAACACCCCACATTCTCTTTGTTTTCCACTGCCTACAGCCTGTATCCCCATCACATTCAACCAGTCAATATCAGGATTTTCATTGATACATCTTTGCATACAATTTTTCCAGATTCTGGAACTAAAACTGCATCGAAAGAACAAATGGTCGTGACTTTCCATCCCATTCTTGCAGAAACCACACTGTGTGTCTCTTGTGTATCCCCAAACCGTAAGCCTATCTCCAGTGGTAAGATGGTTCCTCACAGCCAACCACATCAAGAAAGCTTGCTTGGGAATTGCATAAGGAAACCAAATGAGAGGCCACCAACTAACCTCCGGTTTCTTCTTCCTCAAAGCATTCCAGGTATTTGAACTCACATAAGTTTCTTTACGAGCTACAGTCCAAACCGGATTATCAGAAGCTCCTATAACAATTTTCGGTAGCCTACTCTGGATAGTGACTAACTCTTCAGACCGAGCAGGTTTCCAATACCAATCTCCATTCCTTAAAACATAAGCTACATTGGCATCAATGCTAATCTGAGAGTCATATATAATTTTGAAACCATATTTCTCAAAAAGAGGGCCACAAGAGTGCCAGTCATCATGCCATTAATGAATGCCATTTTCATCTCTCACTTCAAACTTAAGAAAGCCTCGAGCAAGATTTCTGATTCTGAGTAATTTCCTCCTAGCAGTGGCAAAGCCAGGATTTTAGTTCAGGGGGTCAAGATTTTTTTTTTTAATGAATGAAAAAAAAAAGTTGAACAAAATTGACTAAAAATATTAAAAAATATAACTAACGGAATAAATAAATAATTTAACAAAATTTAATTATTGTTTAAAAAATATAAATGTAAATTACAATTTATATTCTCATTCCTAGTGCGTTAATTTATAATTTAATTGAAACTCAATAGAATTATTGATATTTTTCATAATGTCAAGTAACTATAATTATATATTTCATCTAATTAAGATATATGACAAAAAACTATATATATTCATAAATAATTAATTTAAAAGAGCAATTTAAATATAAAAGCTTAATTAATGTAAAAGTTTAATTACATACCTCTCATTTCTCAGGTTCTATTTAAAAAAGAAAAAAAATTGAGCAATTAATTTAAATTGTTGAAGCCATTAAAGTATGTAAGAAGAAATTCAAAATCACAAATTGTTGAAAGGTTTTTTTTTTTTTCTTTTTTTTTTTTTCCAGATAATTGTTGAAAGGCTTCTTATTATCTAAAGAAAGACAATTTGACAAATCCAAGTTTGCATGCGCACCACTGCACCAGGAATCAGAAAAAAAAAAAAAAAAAAGTTTTGTCTGCATGTGCGCTAGCCTCTTAACTCAAACGATTTCAGCCTCTCAACAAAAGGTATTGTGGACGTGCATTAAAGTTTTTTTTTTAATCAACAAACGGCGTTAAGCTTGAACGAAAGTTTTGCAACATTAATGAAACGACACGTTTTGCATTGTTTAAGTTATCAAAACGGTGCGTTTTTTTTTTTTAAAAATAAAATAAAAGAGTTGTATTGTCTTCTACCTTTCTTCAGCTTCATCTTCACTCTAACCTAATTACAGTGACAGAAAAAATGGTGTGAGTCGTGAGTCGTGACAATCAGTCTTCATGAAAAATATTTGCCCCATGATGAGTGGCTAAAGGGGGGCAACCATAAAATCTGGACGAATTCTACCATGGGTATGGGTAATTTTTGAGAGTTGAGGGGGGGCATTTGACCCCTCTCGACCCCCCTCCCTCCGCCCCTGCCTCCAAGTCCATGAGCAATCTTGGGGGAGTTTTACATTCCAAAAACTCCTCCTCTTCAAAAGATACATTTGAATCCATGCAACTCAAATAGATCTAGACTTAGTAAATAAGGACCAAATATGCCTTATCATGGAAGAAATATTCCAAGTTTCTACACATTCAACTGTTACACGTGTGGTTGAGAGTTAAGCTGAAGGAAGATTCAAGAAGGGGCAGCTGGCAATGTACATGGCAAATGCAGAGGAGTGGCATGAATTATGGATTCTAGTTGGAATCCAATAATTCAGTTTCACACGTGCTCTACAGTTACTGTTTCAAGGTATAGTTTTGCTTTAAGTCGTCTGCGTTTCAATTGTGTATAAATATAGTTGATTGCAGTTGTGTAGTTAGTTTTTGACATTTTGTTGAGTTCAATTGAACTAAAGAGATTCGCCATCTCGAACCGGCTTATTCAATACAATTCATCATTCTTCTCTTCATCCCTTTCCTTCTTCTTTTCTTCTACAATTCTATTCCCTATTCCTGTTATAGTCAATTTCTCTCACAGAAGAAACAAATCTGTGACAAGTGGTATCAGAGCCCACGGTCAACACGCTTATGAAAACTCGGTCAGCAAATATGGCAGAAGAGTCACAGTTGGCAAAGGACGTGAAAGAATTAGGCAGTCAGGTCGCCCAATTGTAGGAGATTTGCAAGGCCGACAAGGTTGATAGGAAGTCAGAAATGGATTCTTTGGCAGTTCGAATGCAAGAAATGATTCAAGAAAATAATAGACAACTGGCGCAATTGTTTGGAATTCAAAGTCAGCAAGGAAATTCGAGCCCCACCTTCAACAAGGTTTTGGCGCTGTTCACGGTGTTAATGGGTGTGCTAATGGTGAAGTGGGCAAAGGTATTCTTGGCGGTAATAATGGTGCAACTAATGGTGGAATGGATCAAGGCGTTATGGGAGGTAGGATGGGCCAAAATTCTTATACTGGAGCTCATTCTATTCATGAAGGGGCTACTTCCAGTGATGGCATTCACACAAGTTCTATGAAATTTGATTTTTCCAAATTTAAAGGCGAGGAACCGGAAACTTGGTGCATTAGAGCTACATAGTTCTTTGACCATCATGGAACTCCAGATCAACAAAGGCTGTCCATTTCGGCTTTTCATATGGAAGGGCGTGCATTAATCTGGTTTGAGGAATTGAAAGCTAGTGGAGCTCTCAAGTCTTGGGGAGATTTTTTACAATCTCTAAGAATTCGATTCGAGAAGGGTTCTTATGATGACCCAATGGAGGAGTTGACGAAGTTGAAACAAGTGGGAGTCTTGGAGGATTATAAAACTCAATTTGATTTCTTGGCTAACAAGGTTATTGGTTTGCCAGATTCTCACAAGCTCAGCATGTTTCTTAGGGGTTTGAAAGATGAAATTAGGATTCCGATTAGGATGTTTCATCCTAAGACTCTAATTGATGCATTTGCCTTGGCTAAGATGCAAGAGGAAACATTTCTGGCGCATAAGAAAGCTATCAGGGCTGCTTGGACTCCAAGCTCTTTTTAGCCGACCTATCAAACTTCTGGACATTTTTCTAAGTCCAGTAAAGTTGGTACTGCTCGTCTCATCATGCCGAGTTCTTTAAAGCAGGTTCCTTCTTCGGGGGTTCCAGCAAGCCAGAGTGGTAAAGGGGTTGTTGGTAGAAACCCAAATCAGACTGTTGTGCAGGTGTAGCAACTTACGCAAGCCCAAATGGATGACAGACGCAGGAAATGGCTGTGTTTTAATTGTGATGCTAAGTATTCTAGAGGACATGTTTGTATTGCCCCTAAGTTGTTTGTGTTAGAAGCTTTGGAGGGAGGTCAGGAAGAAATTTCCCAAGAAATAGCTCAGTTGGAAAAGGATCCAGGAGAGTTTTTCTTGGAAGAATTCACAAAAATATCATTGAATGCAATTGTGGGATCTCCTAGTCTTAAGACTATGCGGATCATTGGATTTCTGAGGTACCAGAGAGTTACTGTGCTGATTGATTCAGGCAGTACTCATAATTTTGTGGATGTTGAACTAGTGAGTTTGCTTGGGTTACAACTAGTACAACATAAAGGCGTTGAAGTTAGAGTGGCCAATGGACAATTAGTGCCTAGTCCAGGGAAATGTCAGGCGGTGACTTTGAAGCTGCAAGATTTTTCTTTCTCTGCAGAATTTTTTGTCCTTCCTTTAGCAAGCTGTCAGGTAGTGTTGGGGGTCCAATGGCTAAGGCCTTTAGGTCCCATCCTGTGGGATTTTGGGAAGTTGACCATGCAGTTTTCTTACCTGGACAAGCCCATTCAACTTCAAGGAATGCACCAAGGGCCTTCTTTATGTTTGGAGGAAGCTACTTCATTTAAAATGTCTAGAGTTGACAGTAGAGGAGTGTGGCTGCAATTGGTCTCCACAGTGATGAAAGATGATGTTGCAGATTCTTTTCAGCAGGGTCCTCTCCAAGTGTGGCTGCAATTGGTCTCCACAGTGATGAAAGATGATGTTGCATATTCTTTTCAGCAGGGTCCTCTCCAAGAGTTGCTGCAACAGTTTGGAGATGTGTTTCAGGAACCTAAAGGGTTGCCTCGACCTTGGTCTCATGACCATGTCATTACTCTACAAGAAGGAATTTCACCTGTTTCAGTTCGGCTGTATAGGTATCCCTTCTATCAAAAAGAAGAGATTGAGAAGATAGTGAGGGATCTTCTGCAAACATCAGTGATAAGGCCGAGTCATAGTCCTTTTTCTTCTCCAATTTTGTTGGTGAGAAAGGCTGATGGCACATGGCGTATGTGGATGGATTACAGAGCACTGAATAAGGTAACAATTAAAGATAAATTTCCAATTCCTGTTATAGATGAATTGCTTGATGAGCTATGGGGGGCTAGAGTATTTTCTAAGTTGGATTTGAGATCCGGCTACCATCAAATCCAGGTTGTGGATTCAGATATTCCTAAGACTGCATTTATAACTCATGAAGGTCATTATGAGTTCTTGGTTATGCCATTTGGTCTCACAAATGCTCCCTCCACTTTTCAAGGTTTAATGAACCATATCTTTAATCCTTATCTTCGAAAGTTCATACTAGTATTTTTTGATGACATACTAGTTTATAGTAAGGATTTTGAAGCTCATCTAGGACATTTAAAGCCGACTTTAGAACTGCTTAGGCAGCACCAGCTTTATGCCAAAAAGTCTAAGTGCCGGTTTGGGGTTAAGGAGGTGGATTACTTGGGCCATATTGTGTCTAACCATGGGGTGTGTGCTGACCCCAACAAGATTAAGGCAGTCCTTGATTGGCCATCACCTAAAAGCATCAAGTCCTTAAGAGGCTTTTTAGGTCTTATCAGGTACTATATGAAATTTATTAGGCAGTATGGTTCCATTGTTGCTCCGCTGACAGCAATGTTGAAGAAAAATGCATTTGTCTGGACATGTGAGGCTAAGGAAGCATTTCAAGCTCTCAGGATGGCAGTTACACAGACCCCAGTCTTGGCTTTGCCAAATTTCTCTCAGACTTTTATCATAGAATGTGATGCCAATGGGTTTGGTATATGGGCAGTTTTGATGCGGAATAAGAGGCCAATTGCTTACATTAGCAAGGCCCTTAAAGGCAAAGCATTGCACATGTCAACGTATGAAAAAGAATTGTTTGCACTTGTAACAGCTATTCAGAAGTGGCGCCCCTACCTTCTTGGTCAATCCTTTGTAGTCAAAATTGACCAACAAAGTTTGAAGGTCCTCTTGGAACAAAAGGTTGGCACACCTTTTCAGCAGAAATGGTTAACAAAATTATTGGGGTATGATTTCAGTTTCGAATATAAGAAAGGGGTAGATAATAAAGTTGTTGATGCCCTTTCCAGGAAAGAGGAGAGTGATGATAGTGATGTGCAAGTCTCTCTCTCCCTATTATCTATTCCTAGAGCAGTTTGGGTTGAGGAGTTGAAGGCTCAATATGACTCTGACCAGGAGCTACAAGCCTTATTGAATCAGTGGCAGCATCATCAGTTGGATACAACGAAGTATTCTTGCAGGGATCGTCTGTTGTTGTATAAAAACAGAATTTTGTTGGGGCAATCACCTTAGTTGAAACATAAAGTCCTTTCTTTTGTTCATTTTGATCCTACCTCAGGACATTCAAGGTATGATAAAACATTGCAGAGGGCAAATAATGATTTTTTTTGGAAAGGAATGAGAAAAGATCTGAAATCTTTTATTCGAGGCTGTGATGTATGTCAGAGGAGTAAACATGAGAATAGTTTTCCTGCTGGGCTATTGCAACCACTTCCCATTCCATCTAGAGTTTGGTCTCAGATTACCATGGATTTTATTGAAGGGTTGTCACTTTCTAAAGGCCAATCTGTTATTATGGTGGTTGTAGACCGCCTTTCAAAGTATGTTCATTTCTTGGCTTTATCACATCCCTATACAACAGTCTCTGTGGCTAGAATGTTTGTATCTCAAGTGTTCAAGCTACATGGGATGCCTATCTCAATTGTTTTTGATAGAGACCCGGCTTTTACTAGTGCTTTCTGGAGAGAATTCTTCAAACTTCAGGGGACTTCTTTGGACATGAGCTCTAGTTACCATCCACAAACGGATGGCCAGTCAGAAATTGTTAATAAATGCTTGGAGAACTACTTGAGATGTTTTACTTAAGATAATCCAAAGCAATGGGTGTCTTGGTTACCTTGGGATGAATACTGGTATAACACCAGTTGGCATACCTCCATAAGGATGACTCCTTATGAAGTTGTGTATGGAGTTCCACCTCCAAGGTTGCTCTCCTATGTTCCTGGAACTACAAGGGTGGAGGCAGTAGATGAAGTCCTCAAGCCCAGACAGCAGATCCTTGTTTTATTGCAGCACAACTTACATCAAGCTCAACAGCGTATGAATCGATATGCTGATTTGAAGAGAACAGAAAGGAGCTTTGAAATTGGTCAGTTAGTTTATTTGTGGCTGCAGCCTCACATGCAGTCAACCATTGCAGTCAGACGATCTCTCAAACTATCCCCTCGGCTTTATGGACCTTTTCCTGTTTTGAGGAAGGTTGGACAGGTGGCCTATGAGCTTGAGCTTCCTCCTGAGGCCAGGATACATCCGGTATTCCATGTTTCCCAGCTTAAACCCAAATTGGGTTCTTCTACATAGGTTGTTCCTAAGTTGCCCCCAGTTAATTCTAAGGGAATTTTGCAGCCCGAACCGGTTGAGATGCTTAGTCGACGTATGAGACCTCGGAATAACAAGGCTTATGTGGAGTTGTTGATTCGTTGGGAGGGACAACATGCAGATGATGCTACTTGGGAAGATTTCTAGTCCCTTAAGGAGGCCTACCCACACCTTATGGGCAAGGTGTTCTAAAAATGGGAGAGGTAATGTTACACGTGTGGTTGAGAGTTAAGCTGAAGGAAGATTCAAGAAGGGGCAGCTGGCAGTGTACATGGCAGATGCAGAGGAGTGGCATGAATTATGGATTCTAGTTGGAATCCAGTAATTCAGTTTCATATTTGCTCTACAGTTACTGTTTCAACATATAGTTTTGCTTTAAGTCTTCTGTGTTTCAATTGTGTATAAATATAGTTTATCGCAGTTGTGTAGTTAGTTTTTGACATTTTGTTGAGTTCAATTGAACTAAGGAGATTCGCCATCTCAAATCGGCTTATTCAATACAATTCATCATTCTTCTCTTCATCCCTTTCCTTCTTCTTTTCTTCTACAATTCTATTCCCTATTCCTGTTACAGTCAATTTCTCTCACAGAAGCAACAAATCTGTGACATCAACCCCAATCCACCTTCAGATTTAGGGAAACAATTATCCCCCAATTCAACCTTAGCTTTGGCAGAATCACAACCCCTCAACCCATGCTCTCTTTGTTTTGTTATATTAGAATTATTATTTTGTCCAAATGGGGCAGTTTCACATTTTCAGTCTAAAATGTGTCATACGTTTTTGTTTTTTTGCTTTTCTTTTTTTTTTCTTTTTTTTTTTTTAGGGGAGGGAGCCGCGGGGGGTGTCTATTTTAACCTCAATAGCTAACAAAGGATTCCGTTTGTAATGAAATGGTAGTTAATTTGGGGAATCAATTTCACAAATGATTGTTTAGTAATGTCTTTGGAAAAAAAAAAAAAAAAATTGTGTCGATTTGGAGGGAGTAAATATATTTTTCTCAAAAAACTAAGACAAATACCCCATTTTAGCTTAAAAAATATCAAAGCCCTGAAAATAAAACTCGGAATGGAAGGAAAACTCGGCTGGAAAGAGATACTGGGGTTACGTTTGGTACGTGAAATAACCAATCTTATGACTCATGCAGAAATGATTATTACAAGTGTTAGATACTTATCATATATTATAACATTAAGGCTCTATTTTATTCCATATTTTTCCTTCATAATAAAATATATTCATTTATTCTAATGGAATAGTCATTCTGCATATCAAATGTAACTTAAATTGTATACTAAACTCAAGACATGCATGAAACACACGAAACAAAAATAGAGGAGATGAACAGCCCAAATGGTACATTGAATAGCACCACACTAGCTACATAGAGTTATTTCTTGTGGAAAACTTATGTAACCCCAAACAAGGCACTAGCTCATTTATCCCGCTATGTGGATGGGTCAATTCCTCCTCCTCCATGATCCATCTCCACCGCAACCAATGGGGTTACTACGGTGACTCTCAATTCTAAATTTATATTTTGGCATTTGAAACACCCAAAAAAAAAAATTAATTAAAAAATTAAAAATACAAAATCTTTTAAAATATACGTGATTAAAAAAAAGGTGTATTTTCAACGGTAATCTTTTCTTTACTTTTTTTCTCTAAAAAAGTAAATATAGAGAAGTTTGAACGACATAATGAGAAGATCGAACCTTGTAGAGGTTTGAAACCCACACTTAGAGGATTGAACCCGAATTGTCATAAACTCGATTTTGAGCAGCCAGAACCCTAGTAAAAAAACTCGACCTTTAACCCTATGTAACCCTAAAGGACCCTAATGAAACCTATTTGCTCGAAAATTCGGCTTCTAGAGTATGAGGGAGAAGGGGAGAAGAGAGAAAAGACTAAAACTTTGGATTTTCATCAGTTCCAAGAAATAATTATGTTCTTTCAATCCATTTTCTCAAGGTAAAACCTATAACCTCACGGTTTTCTTATATATTTCTTTCCTAAACCTAATCCTTGATTGTACAAATTGTGTTTTAGATTGGGATGAATGGTTTAAAAAAAAAAAAAAAAAAAAAGAAGCATGTTCATACGATGGTTTTCAAAGAAAATCTTTATTATTTTATATACGTATCTTCTTGTTATTTCTAAGAAAAAAATATGTATAATTTCATCACATGATTCACACTTGTTCAAGCATTTTTATAAACTCACACACAAACCGTTATTTGTTTAAATTGTGTTAATATGCTTATGGTAACTGAGGAGAAAACTCTTAATGATTTTGTATCAAGAGTATAACCTTGACATCTAAAAACTCTTTTAATGGTTTACAGGTATTTTAGGGCCCCTATGATTGTTTGGTTGCATGCTAGGGGCTTGGAAAGCGAAAACAGTATTTAGACAGAGCCATGTTTGAACCCTACCAGGCACGGTTGATCCCAGCCAGCCAAAACAATTCCTAGAGCCCCTAGGATTGATACTTACTCTCCCGAATGCCTGAATTAGGGTTTTAAAAAGCGTGTTTTAGATCTCTAAATGTATTTTTAGGTTATGATTAATGTTTGGCTAATTATGGGTCTATATATTTGCAGCGTGGGAAGATAGGATTTTTGAGAAATCATCATAGTGGTCAAGGTAAGTAAATACTTAAGAAATTGGAAAAGAAAACCATTTTGAGCATGTTGTACGTGTTGATCAAAGCTTTTATTGCATACTTTCCAATAGTTATGTTGTGAGCCTATAGATTTCAAATCATTGTTATTACTCTTATTTAGAGCTACTACTATGATTTTTGTTACAAATGCATTGAGGTTATTGTTAATTGTAGAAGAATGTCAAATTATGTTAAATTGTCAATATTTATTTGCCTCTTATGACATGACCACAAGTCATTGGTTACCATTATACAGACTTGACCCTATGGTCCATATAGCAATTGTTGTTTTGCCATTGGATCCAAGGGGCCAACTGAGTGATCGGTGCAGCCATATACGTAAGGTGGTTACAATCGCACGGTATCATTAGTAGTATGGGTCACCCGGGGTTAGACCAATCGTGCTATTAGTGATGGTAGCTATTGTACGCATCGAGGCACCAGTGTTGTACCAGAGGTCCTTAGGAACTCGTAAACCCTATCAAGAGGGGGTTAAGAGCTCAAATAGACCATGCAAAAGAAATTTAAGACTACTGCCTATATATCATAATAGCAAGGTCTCAATTGCTTGTTTTCGTATTTTAAATAATGAAATCTATTGTAGCTATGATTACGCTTTGTTGTAACTACAAACTCATTGTTTTTCCCATTAATGTAATTGTACAGACAACATATTTTCTAAAATTGAATTTGTAAGGTTCATGTCATTTAGAAAGGTCATATTTATTTATTTATTTTAGTGAATATTTATTTTGTTTCACTAAATTTTAAGCTCACATAATGAGTTTGGTTCCAAGGTATCTTACTTGCTAAGTCGTGGGCTTACCCTTTTATTTTCCTTCCACCTGTGGAACATTTATTTATTTTGCAATTTTTATTATTAAATTTATCCTATAACAGGATCCGACATTTGCTATAAAATAAAAGAACATGATATGATCTGTTGTTAAAAAAACAAACGATCAAGATTGATTGCCATATATTTAAAACAGAAATCGTCGTCTTTTAAAGGAACTAAAAGTTTCATTTAAATAGTACTAACATCTGCTTTCTGCTTCGAAAAAAAAAAAAAAAATCCCCTCCATCTCCTTCCACCGCTTAACCCCTCTCTATTATACCTCATTGAAATTTTATGTTTACAACGTTATCAAAATATATTCCATATCATCTATAAAATATATATATACACACACTATAGTCATTATTGTGAATTATAAAGAAAAACTTGTAATAAAAAGATTTTAATTAGAAATGTCACGATATTTTTGCCAATTATTAAAGAAAGAAAAATGAAGTTATTGGAAAGTGGCAACGACATACCGTCACATACGTGTTGTCATTCCCAATAAACTTCTTTTTTTTAAAAAAATAAAAAATAAAAAATTGCAAGGACGACAAGAAGTTGTTGCTAATATTTCATTAGCTTTTTCAAAAAAAAAAAAAATTGAAAAAAAAGATAGTGACAATTGACATTTGTTACTAAAAGATATATAGAATCTTTTCTAAAAGGAAAAATTATATTATTGGTCTTTATAATTGACCTAAATTATAAATCACTCCCTATCGTATTAAAATTAATTCAGAAATCTCTATGGTTGGCCTAATTTACAAATCGCTCGAAGTAGTCAAATTCAGTTAAAATTTTTGACAGATTTTATTAGGTGCCACGCAGCATCAATAAGATGGTGACACGTGTCACTCCTAATAAAAAATATAAATACATTAAAAATATAAATAAACAAAACTTAAAAAATTATTATTTTTTTTAAAAAAAATGATGGGAAAAGAAAAGGGGTGGCTGCTGGTTGGGCAGCCACCCCCAGGGGTTGAGGTTGGTGCGCAGCCACACCAAGCCACCCTGAACTCCTAGGGGTGGTTGCGCGCCACCCTTGGCCACCCTAAGTTCCTTTAGGAGTGGCTTGTAGCCACCGCTTGGCCCAGGGGGGTTGCCACACGCCACCCCGGGCCACCCTCATTAGCCGGGGGTGGCCAGTCCATCCCAAAGGCAGCCACCCCTTTCCTTTTCCAATTTTTTTTTTTAAAAAAAATAATTTTTTAAGTTTTATTTTTTTTATATTTTTATATTTTATTAATAATAGTGACACGTGTTGCCATATTATTGGTGCTGACGTGGCGCCTAACAGAATCTGTCAAAAATTTTAACGAAATTTGACTCGAGGGAGCGATTTGTAAAGTAGGTCAACCACAGGGATCTTTGAATTAATTTTGATATGACAATGAATAATTTGTAATTTAAGTCAACCACAGAGACTACTGGTGTAATTTTCATTTTCTAAAAAATTCCCACCTTTTTGGTTGTGGCAGAAATGTTTCCTGCCATTTTTTTTCAACGTTGTCGTTGCAAAAAGTACAACTTCTTTTTTTTTTTTTTTAAATTAGAAATATCTTTTGTTAACAAAAATGGTGTTGTTGCTAAAAGTCATTTCGGTTGTAATCATACGTTACTCTCAAGATCGGTTGTTAACCTTTCAAAGAGACAACTATCTAATGGTAATTTTGAAAAGTTATATAACATTTTACATGTTAATTATTTAGATAATGAACATCTACATTAATTAGAATATACAAATAGTGTTTTGAGCAAAACTTATTTATAAGAATAAATCAATTATCAACCTAGCTAATTAAAAGGCATTTTATATTACTAAAACTCATCATATATACGTCTATTAAATAATTATAACTTTAGCTACAAGTCACTACAAAGGCCATCATACTTCACCAAAAGTCAGCATTCATAACTAAGCAGCTCTTCAATTAACAAGAAAAGCCATTTCATTTCAATAAAATATTAAATGTAACAATAAATCTATTTTCAAATCAAAGTCTTCTTATCTTAATTCCCTATCCATGCATATATAGGTCTTAGGCCCTTTGTTAATGGATTTGCATTCAACATTTCAACTCCCAATTAATATATATACAAGAAAAATTTCTAGAGATCAAGAGGATCAGTATGGGGAAAATTTGTTCAAGAAAATTTATGGTGATGGTGTTGATAATGCTTGTGTTAAGTTTTACGCATGCCGATAACTCTCTCGACGTCCCTGGCTCTCCGCTTCCGCTTCCTCTTCTTTCTCCTCCGCGCCGCCTTCTCTCTTTCCGGCCTGCACGTAACGATTTCCTGCCGGTCCGTGTGATTCGTGGATTCTCTAAAATTCCTGGAATTTCTAAAGTTCCAAAGCTGGTAGCTAAGATCCCTATATTTTCTAAGATCACTAAAAGTAAATTATTTACTAAAGCCGGCGCCGGAAATCTGGCAACATGTGCTGTTACTTGTCAGATGTTTTGTCCAAATAATCATGGAACAATAACCGCAGCTTGTTATGCTGTTTGCAGCAAAATAGCATGTGGGCATTAGCCACTCTCTAGTAAGCTCTCTCTCTCTCTCTCTCTCTCTCTCTCTCAAGCAAACCAATTTCATGTCAATTTTTCAACGCATTTATTTATCTTTATTTTTCACATATAAGAGTATAATAAAAGATATTTTCATAATTGAATTAATTTCTAAGTAGCTAGCTACAAAAGTTTTTTTCTCATAAAGTTTTAGCAATCTGAACATCAGTTTATGGTCCTAAATGTTGAGTTGTCACTAAAACTAGTTATCTAAGATGAATCTCTACATTTTGCTCATCACATATGTTAGAGAATATTATGAGATTTGATTCCAAAGATTCATTGTAATTGATAGTAATTATCTCCTATAATCAAATTTAATTGTAATCAAATTTGATGCTAGTGATTTAATTTGATTACCACACTTATCTACTCCAATTCTTCTATAAAGAAGTCTCATGTATTGTAATAAATATTAAAGGAATAAGAGCAAAATGTAACCCTTATCTACCCCAATTCTTCTATAAACTGAACCACATAAATTCTTGTATTTATTTTCAACAGATACATGTTTCCTACTATTTTCACATATCCTTGATAATGTATAGGGTACGGTTTAGGGTTTGGTATAGCATGCAAATTTTTGTATGGGGAATATAAGAAAATTATTCTTAGTTATTGCACTTATTTCAATTTCTCCTAGCTAGCTACTTACTGAAAAACATTTGCTTAATTGCTTTTCACCCTATGGGCACTTGTTCTTCAATTTAAAATATAGGTATGCAAGCAATCATGTAATTAAGGTCGAAATCTGTAACGAAAATCACATGTTTATGATAATATTATATGAATTATTGTAATTAACTGTCTTTTTATTGTTGTTAATTAATATGATAGGTGTGGATTAAGCTGAATGCTTATACATATGCACCAGCTACGTACGTACGTACGATCGCCCAACAAAAATTATTGTGGACTTAATTAGTAGCATTTTCTTTACTTTATTGGTGAAAAAAGTGTGCTACACTACACATGTACTAAGAATATGGATACATGCAGGGCAGGGTATGTATATATTGATGCATTAAGTACTTTGTATTAATTTCCATAAATAAATAAAATGGCTGGCTATATAATATTATAATGGCATTTGGTTATTTAGCTGACCTACATTCACAGCATAATCTTTTTCAATGGGCTCCTCTCCCATCCAAAGGAGAAGTATGTTATTATAAATCGTATATAAGCAAATATTTGTTTGAAATAGTTATAAGAGTCATGTCCTTTCAAAATCCAAATAATATGTTCGAGGTATATTCTCTGCTTCTTCTTACCCTGAAAAAGCAGACATGTCAAATTCTTCCATAAAATACGCTGAAGCATCAATCTCAACACAAATTCTGGCAAAAGTCATTCCTATGTTTGCTGGGTGGGAAATCTAGAAAGAATTAAATTCCAAAGGAGAGGAGAACAAAGACTCTTAGTTATTGAATGTGAGTCACTACGTACATAGGTGGAATTTTATAAGTTCCTTTAGGCCCAGCTAGCATGTAGAGTATTACGGAGGCCAGGCTTAGGGACACGAATCTCTATTACCTGAATACCACCTTCGAGAGCATCAAAGATAAATCGGATAAAGAAACATGCATGTTATAAAAACCAGTAGGCTCAGGACTATTTGCTTTTGAAAAGTAAAGCATGCTAATTAGTTTATTAACATATCACATGTTGAGAAAATACAATTTCGTAAGCATTTACTTATCTCAAACGACTCTCCTCACTCTCAAACATCTTAATCACCAGGTCATTGTAATTCATACTCTAATATCAGACACAACCCAAGCTTAAACCTTAATATAGCATGTAAAACCCTAATTACGTAATAAAACTCTAATCATGTAGATTATTGCTTTCATTGAGCGTTTGGTATCGAAGTCGATTGTTTGGCCAACAAGGGTTGAACCAGTGGAGGAGCCAAGAATTCAAACTTGAGGGGGCTAAATTAAAGTGGGGTCAAAATGAAGCATAACTTCCTAGCTCCGCCACTTAAGGCACTTGCTTAGAAATTTGTATATACAAAATTCTCTACTAACATGGCAACATCATTGTGACCTACTTAATTATTCTACCTGTTTCAAGGTACAAAATAAAATTCATATTTTACTATATATAGTATCTACTCATAGGAACAAAACAGCCAAACAAAAAGAAATTTACTACAACTTTAAAAGTCAAGATCAGCTAGTTATTAATAATAATATTTAAAAAAATAAATGAATGAAACACCCAACATGAGATAATTAGGAATGACAGAAGCTTACATTTGTTTCTAACACATTAATCACGTCTTCCACAATGTTTTGTTTAGGCAAGCTACTATTATGAATTACTACCTGAAAACAATTTAAACAAGATTATAAAAGATGTCAAATTACCTTTAAAGTTATTAAAAAAGAAAAAAAGACATTGATGAAGTTCATACATTTAGTCTTTATAGGATGCACAAGCAAGATTGAAAGAAAAAAGAATTGATTAATACGATCTAAAAGTAAAAAGGAGTTTTCAATTTTGACTTTTGACTCTTTTTTTTCTAACGAAAGAAAAAATAAAGATGAAAAACTTGTTGCCAAACATGCCCAAAATTTTGTGGAGAGGCTTGAATTGCTTTTACAATTTGAACCGATATCTTGAGAAGTTAAGATGAACTTCTTTATCTCACAAGAAGGAGAAATGATAGACGGAGGACGTTCAAATGTCCCTTATCTGTCATTTTATAATAAAAAATGTATCCTTTATGCATAAAGTCTTATTCTTTATGCATTTTTTCATTTTCTTTTTAACAAAATGAAATTTTTTATTATAAAATGATGGACGTCCTCTGTCTATTATTCCTCCGCGAGAAGTAAGCTTTCTAGTTTCTACGATTCTGCCATCAGTCCATCAATCGTCGCAATTCTTTTATTTCACATGTTTCCACGAATACCACTGACCCCCGGGCCCTATTGGTTTTTGTGCTAGTGTGTTTTAATTTTCTACTCTATATTGACACTAAGTCTATCATGTCCTAGCCTTCTAGACCAAAAAAAAAAAATATATGTTCCTCAAAAAAATTTCTACTCGATATTGACACTAATTTTCTCCAAACAAATTTTTCAAAAAAAAAAAACAAAATTTGTGTGAAAATAAATTTTAACCATATTTCTTGCATTTAGATGATGAGACAATTCCTAATATCATGATGTCCTTAGAGTTATTAGTGTGCCAGTAGAAATAGATTAATCCAAAAACATGCTAATGCGAAAGAACTTTCTTCTTTTGCTAAATAAAGGAGAGAGTTCTCATAAGCGAAAGAAATTTTGATTTCTCCAGCTTTCTTACCCATCATCCTATGCCACGTGACATAATTAGCGTATCATTTCTTCAAACAAGAAATAATATTATAAATTCAATCTATGACTAACCAATCTCTAAACCTTTTGGAATTCTCACTAACACCGTTACTTTCAACGAGCTTCGAACTAACTTGGATACCGACTTCATTAATATCGCTATATTCAAAGTGCTTAGAAAATGTACTTAACAATATTGTAACAGTGTGCAACATATGCTCTCCTTTTGTTACTATTTAGGTGTTGTCTAATAAACAAAGATATTTCACTATTTCATGCTCACCGATTATTTTCCTATTCTATAATCCACTATAGGAGAAATAAGGAAAAAAATCTAGGTGAGAAATTATATAAATCCTTTTTGCATTAGTGCAACCACGAGCAATAAGATCGATTCAACTAATTAATTTATGCGTAGTTTTCCTTGACTTTGCCACAACTACCATGCTTGCCTCCAAGGTGCTTGGCATTACATTACTCTCAACTCAAATCTCATGCAGTGCTTATGCCATATGTTACAATCTGATTGGCTATGATGTGGAGTCACATCAATGTCTAATCGTTTCTAGCATGGACCAATTTGGATGATTTAAAAATTAATTCCAAGGATCCTCAAAGTACTTTTGGTACAAAGTCAAACCACAGGAACCAAAAATAATATATTTCCGAACCAAAATAATCTTCAATAATCACTGAGCAGTGTTTTCTGTTTACTAATTAAGTTATTGTTGAAAATGGAAAAGGTTAGGAGACTATTAACTATTAACTATATATAGCTTAATATTGGTAAATATAAGTTAAGATAGATATATGACATCAAGTAGTTATGAAGAAGGCATTACATGTCATTATACATGCTCAAATCTCATGGAGTGTTCTCTCTGTTCTTTCCATAGTTGGTATAATCAATAAATATTTGCATATATAGATAAAAGCTTCTACCAAAAGCACTCAATAGATTTGTTTTGTGGCTTGGATACCATAAATGCAATCAATCAACTTTATTTTTATTTTTTCTTCTAGAGTACTGTAAAACTACAAATTATAGCAGTGATTTTCCTTGCTTTTTTGTTTCTCTTTCTCTTTGACTATCAATACAACGATGTACTAGTCATATGGTACATAGCATACCAACCTCTACAAGAGCAGCATGAGGAATGTTGAGGGCCACTGGAGGCTCTCTACTGTTTTTATCACAAAAAATGTAGGTCTTGATCAGGAACCTTTTTACAAAGCTTGAGCCATCACGCACTGCTAAATGTGACTGCCCTAGAAAATATGCAGTGCCACTCTCCCTGGCATCAATGATTTCTTGTAGCTCCTCCCTCACAGATATTCTCATTTTTGGACTATCTGGAGGCAACATGAATCTAACCTTTTTTCTCTTCACAGCAACACAACTGCTCTCAACTGGATCACCCACAGGACTTATCTGAGATTCATGGTTTGAGCTGGTTTCATTTAGTGGAACCAAAGCGTTTCCATCAGGCAATGGCCTCCCAACAACAATCATTCTTTCTTCTGGGGATGTCAGCGATTCCAAGTCATTTTCTTCCATGGAAATGAATTCTCCGATCGAACGAATAATCTCTTCCTCAAAGTCATCTGTGTCTCTAATGTGATCACAGTAACCATGTCTCACAATGCAACGATATATTCTGTCGTCTTTAGGCCCTACCCTTCCTATAAGATACCTTCTACTTGAGGGGACATAAGGCATCGGTTGAGACTTGAAGGAAACAAAAATAAGCACCTGATGAAATGCAGGAAGATTCGTAATGAAATGCGAGAAGAAAGCCGGGATTCCGGTCACCATATCGGTGTAAATTAAGCCAATTCCAGGTATCCTGGAAACTCCAAGGTCTGAGCTATGTTCTGTCAGCCATTCCGTGGGCACCTTGTTCTGTAAATCAAACTCGTACTTCTTAATGGTTCCATAATGCCATGCAAGCATGACTGTCAAGGACAATGCCAAAAGGACAACAAGGTACCAAGCTCCCTTGTGAAAATTCAACATAGAAGCTGACAGATATGTGGTCTCAACGAAGCCAAAGAATATCAAAAAGCCTGCAGATAAAAACCAACTCTTCTCCCAGTACAGAGCAATTACAAGAGACATCAGACAAGTTGTTACAAGCATTCCAGAAATTACAGCCATACCTGCAAGAGATTTAATCAGTATATTTTTGATATAACTGTGATATTTATGAAATGAAGCCAGCATAAATTCTCCTTAAGAATAGGGGAAAGGAAAAGATGAAAATTTCTCTGCTACTCATTCAAAACTTTGCACAGCATTTGCAATTTTCCCTTGTATGATAAGAAGATAAAGCAATAGTTATATTCTGCTCCCACTTTTGTAATCTATGATTTTTCTTAACTTCTCTTTGACCATGTCATGATTTCCAAATCATTCCAATCATAAAAATTATAGTCTCTTTAGTCATCTTTTGGGAAAAGCATGCAATACATGTTAAATTACCATTTATCCCAAAAGCTTAAGCTGATAAGAAGAGATAAATTTAATACTTTAACACTCCTCTTCACATGTGGGCTTAAACTCCCTTTAAATATATGAAGCTCAACACGTGAAATATTTAATTGAAATATGAGGTAAATTAAGAAGACATGGTTCGAACTCAGGACCTCTGCTCTGATATCAGATTAAACTACCACTTATTCCAAAAACTTAAGGTGATAGAAAAATATAAATTTAATCATTTAATCAATATTTTAACAGTACAGTTAGGAATGTGTACCCGTTGCATGACCAATTTTCACAATATCACCAAAACCTATTGTGACTGTGAGGCTGAAGATCATCAATAACCAGTTAACATCTGGAATGTAGACTTGCCCATGTATCTTATCTGATGTATGAATAACTTTCACTCTGGGGAAACAATCAAGTGTTAGGCACTGGTTTATGACAGAGAAACTGGCTGTTATGGTTGCCTGGCTTCCTACAGCTGAGGCAAGTAGTGATAATACAATGAAGAGATGGCGAATAGGACCTGGAATTGACAAGTTTTCCTCGAATTAGAAACATAATTTGTAGCTAAACCAACCATCGATACAAAATCAAAGCAAAGTGAGAAACTACTTTCTGCAAAGCATCAAAGAAGATGTAAGAGACAAGATTTGCTACAGCAAGCCTTTGTAAAGAGCTCAAGCTAGAAAACATTGTAGAAAAATGGAGCATTCCTTCATCTGTATGTTTATGTTTTGTTTTGAGTTTTTGTTTTTCAGGTGTATGGTGTGTGAGATTGCATACTGGCTGCTTCTATTGTGCAAGTACTATTGTATTTTGCTTGGTCGGATAATTTCATTTATCCATTAAAAAACAAAAAAAGCAGAGTAAACAACTTACCAGGTACAGATTCTGTTAGATGATTAAAATCTTGAACATATAAGTTTTTGGATATATATGCCGCCTGACCCGCATAACATATAATAAGAACTGGATAAACCAAGCAAAGAAATGCAATCTGCAGCAGAATATATTGTAAGATTTGTTATTATGGGATTTGATTTCAGTATTAATTTCAATCTATTGTAATCAATCAAATCAGATTTGAATACAATTAAATTGGATTTGATTTGATATTTCATACTATTTTTGTATTCTCTCCACCTCCCTATAAATAAGGATCCTCTGTATTGTAAATTCATCAATTCAATAAGAACAATAATGTATTCCTTTGGACTTTATCCAGTAGATATAGGTCATAAATTGAACCACGTAAAATCTTTTGTGGCTCTTTCTCTTTATTCCGCTATTATCTTTATTTTTTCATTCAATTATCTTTTCTTTCTCACTTCCCATAACAGTAAACAATGACTTATATTGAATACCTTGATTGGTTTCTTCGAGAAATGACCTAGACCTGCAAACATGGTTTCTGATCCTGCAAAAGTACAGCATCTTGTGATGCAACCAATGCCATTGGTGATAAAAGGAAACCAGCAAAAATATAAATATAAATATTAATAATTAAGAGTATGAGAATGTAATTTAAGGACTGACCTGCTAGACATAGAATGATGCTGCCTAATGATCTCCAACTGTCAATGTCAATATTTCTCACAAATCTATACATGTATACTGGGGAGATCGCATGGATGATTTGTTTGTTCCAGTTAAAGATATTATATATACCCACACCACTGACAAATAACAGCCAAATAATGATAATTGGAGCAAACATAAACCCAATTTTATGAGTCCCATAGTGCTGCAGCATGAAAAGGCATACCAGTATAGCACAAGCAGAGGGAACTGGTACATCTGAAACAAGTAAAATGTGGAGGGAATAGGCACATTAGTAGTGGAGATATCTAAATCCATGAGTAATCCTAGAACAGCAATGTCATCCAGAAACATCATCCAGAAAAAGGAGTCACATTCACAAAATTTAATCTTTGAAGCGTTTGAGTAGTTGAATCACAAGGTTATCTTCAGGAACATGTAAATTGATCAAATGTTTTACATGTTTTCATGCTCCAGGAGATGTATCAGGCTTCTATGAACATTACTCTACCCACTTAACAGAAATAAAATTCTTGATCATGACTGCAGGGTTTTACTCCACCATTGAGAAGGAATTCGGGCTCATATGAAGAAGAGTACTAAAATATTAATTAAATTCATTTTTTCCCATTAGTTTAGATTTTTTTAGACAACTGTGATTTAATTTGTAGTAAATTACGATTGATTTGCCATGACGCAAAGTTTCAAACTTATTGAAGTGGATACATATTTTATGGAACACATACATACAATGGGATTTGCATTTCCAAAGAAGTCATAGAATACATATATTGGTGTTTAATAGGAAAAGAAAAAGACAACAAGAGCAAGAGAGGCTGTTTTACATCCAATTCAAAGACTACTCACATGGTGGAGTACTTACATCTTTCTAAAGCTTTTGAGACGGACTGTTGTGTACTTTGTGAAGAAAAAACTGAAGAGCCACAAGGCAAAATATAAGTTGAAACTGAAGATTCATGGGGCATCTACTAAACAATTACACAACAGTATTCTTTTGTTTCTCATATTCAATCCTACTGCTATCGCTTACATTTATGTGCCATAGCTGACAATGATCTTTGAACACCTTTTGAAGCTGATAACACTGGTAAGGAGAAAGAAAAACAAAAACAAAAAAAGTAAATTCAACCTGAATCACATTAATCATATAAGAAAGAAGGAGATAGCAAACAGTGAACTATGTCGTTGTGCCAATAAAGCTAAGAAGGTTAACCCCAAGGGGTTGACTCGAGTGGTAAGTCCCTTGGCTTTGGCACCTAAAATCCGAATAAAGCATCAGGTCTAAAGTTTGATCCCATTGAGTACAAACAACTCCTTAGGACACATCCACGGGCAAAAGCCCAAACTTTACCCGACTAGTGTGGAGGGGGCATTTTGCACGGTGTCTTGGAGATTTATTCGGGGGTGAAGCCCCGAATACCCCGGTTATTAAAAAAAACAAAAAGAAGCTGAGAAGGTTATTTGAACTGCCGAACCAGAAAGAGCTGGGGTAAGCACCCCCTCTCCAATTGTCATGCAGGAACCAAACAGAGCTAAGCACAACATCAAGTAGTGACTACTTTTATGTTTTGCAATGGCCCTCCAAGCCCTCGATTCCACCTTGATCTTCAAAGGGCTTCCCGCCTCATAATGCATAACACCATTCACACTTCTGTCAATTGGAAGCACACCTACTTTGGCATGCCTGCATAATAGTGAGTACAAAGCAAAAGTACCACCTGCAATAATTTGTTGTGTGAATATTTCTTCATGGAAAAAAATCCTGTTAAAATGATTTCTGGTACTAAAGACAAGTACCTTCTCCACCATCATCAGCCCTCAGTACTATAAAGGAATACTTCAGTAATGAAATGGTGGTCATGGTCCAGAAAATAAATGAAAAGAGCTCATACACAGCCTCATCTGACTTGATATCTTTTGCAGGAATCGTCCCAAAGACATATAAGGGAGCAGTACTAATTTGACCATAAATTACTCCAAGGCTCTGAAATGAGAAAAGGAGTGTGCGCTTCCATGTCACCCTCTGTACATCATCAAGTTAGAAACTCAGATCACACTATCAAAAAATGATGAGAAATACTTCAGTTGTACTTATCTAACAGCCTTAATGAGATTACAGTACAGAACAACTTTAAACATGATACACCTCAATATATGGGTTCAAAATTAATAGACAAACGAGCATCAGAGCAGTATCATTCATTTGACTTGAACCCAAGAAGAAAAAAGAAGTAACAAACTTCAGGAACTAATCAATGCTTCTACAAGTACTTCATGTATATCTGTCCTGTACAGAAAATTAGAACTAAGAGGCAAAACCATTTACCATAAACTCATCAGAGGAGGTGCAACGACTCAGTGGAGGATCCATGTGTTGGTAGAAAGACTGACAAGTTGATGGAAATGTGGAAAGTTTTGGCAAGATAATTATAAATTGAACTTCAAACAAATATAAAAGACAGATATGGGACTGCCTAGCGATTGAACCAATGCCTCATTGAGGGCCGGGAAAAACAAAGTGAATGATCAAGAGAGAGAGAGAGAGAAGCAGAGACAGATCTCGCTTTCATATTCTTTTATGTTATTGCTTCTTATTGATCAAGTACGTGATTCTGCGGATTCCACGACAGAGACTGTTTTTTTTTTTTGAATAGTTGTATTCTATGTAACATAGAGGGAATGCCGGACTGACAGTGACAACAAAATCAATCGCGTGTTGGGAAAAAGTAGGACTGGTGCACATGTTCGTGATTAATATAATTTTCATATCTTCTTCCTCCATTTTTTTGGATCTTCTTCATTATTTTGGGCTGTATTGCACTGTACTCGTCTGTAGCGTACACACACAAACCATGTGTGTAGATTGATTTTTGAATCGTTTGATCACCTGGCCGGCCTGTTGAATTAGGGAAGTATCAAAACTTTCAACCTTTAGGTAGATTGATTTTGGAAATCTTATCACAACAAAAGTTGAAAGGGAAAACTTCAGATGCTATACCCCTCAAATTACTACATAATTGACAATATTATCTCAAACTTTCAATTACAACAATGTACTACCCAATATTCATGACGACAATACCTTCAATAAAATAAAAATAAAGTATTCTTTAACTAAGAGGAGGACAAAGGCAGCTAGGACCGCATCAAGCAGTTTTTGTCTTCTAAGAACATCTCTAGCAATAATAGCTAAAGTAACTATTGAAAAAATATAACTTTTTACTTTAGTTAATATTATTTTTATATTCTCTTCAACAGATTGTTTATTTTATTATCTATTTGTATTTAAATATTATTTTACGTAGAAAAAAGTGCGAAAGAAATAGGGTGAGAGAAAGAGGGAATATTTCTTTTTAGACCAATGTAAACGATTGAAACAAACATCATCGAATAAAAAGTTATTCTTTCTCTTTCAACTATTTCTCTTATTCTCTTCTTTTAATTAACTTGGTATCAGATCATTTTGTTGGAATTTTTTTTTTTTCCCTTATGTGTTGATCACTATTCTGCATGGTGCATGGCTGACGTTAGCCTCGATCCAAGTCTTTGATGAACCCGACGTGATAAACGGGAGCAAAGGACCTTTGATCGGCCGTAAGGTCTGAGTTGCTCCACCAGCGAGCGGTGGAGATTGGGTGTGCTTCACGATCGGCGAAGCAGATGCAGTGGCTTTTGTGGTTGTTTTGACCATGAAGACTAGTCTAGATTGGTTCGTCAGAGGTGTCTGTGTGTTTTTGTTGTCTTGTTTTTTTGGTATTCTTCGGCAGCTGGGAGCTGAGGATGTATCGGCGTGCAAAATGACCAGTCGTTTTTGGGTATGACGGCGAACGTCGAGTCGTACAGAATTGCTCCAAACAATATGTCATCTCAATCTGGGCCAAACGATAGTAAACCCCTAAATGACTTCTTGTTTAGCCCAAAAAAAAAAAAAAAAAAAAACTCAAAAACAACAACAAAGATAAAGATGACATTTCTAATTTTTATTTTTATTTTTATTTTTTATGAGGAAACATTTTCACCGATACCAAAGATGAACTCAATTAGAATTCTACTTTCTATAGCAACAATCTAGATTGGCCTCTGCACAAATTTGATGTGAAAAACGTATTCCTTCATGGAGATCTAAAAGAAGCATATGAAAGTTTCTCTTAGACTTAAAAATTAATTCTATATAGGTAGAGTGTGCAAATTGACGAAGGTTTTGTGTGGTCTAAAACAATTTCTGAGAGCATGGTTTGAGCTCTTTTCTCGGGCTACGCAGAGATTTTGGCCCCGTTTGAAAATCAATTTCCCCTCCCCTCCCTTTCCCTTCCCTTGCCTTCACTTCTCCCAAAAAACATTAACTTCAAAACATTCTTTAACTTTTTTCACTTTTTATATCACATCAACACTTTCTTATTACTTTTTAAATAAAAAACTCACTTCAATACAAATTTTTTTCACTTTTCCATATAAATTATATCAACTTTATATCACATCAATTTTAATTTTCAATCATTCAAAAAAAAAACCAAGGGGAGGAGAGGGCAAGGAGGTTTTCAAACGGGGCCTTGGTTATAAACTAAGTCAAGTTGATCATGTACCCTTTATCAACCACTCAAGGAAAAGTAATAGTTCTGATTGTGTATCATTAATGATATTGTTATAACAGGAAATGTTGATGAGGAGATTTAAAAAAAAAAATCTCTTGCCAACAAATTTGAAATAAAAGATTTGGGCAATTTGAAGTATTTTTTGGACATTGTCACATTGTAATTGTGAGATTGAAACATAGTAATTTATCTCCCAATAGATATATTCTTAATAATCTCAAGGAAACATGAATGCTTGAATGTAAAGCTATTAATAATACAATAAAGGTGAATGTTAAGTTGAATGAAAGTAGTGACAGTCCTCTTGTGAATAAAGGAAGATATTAGCGATTAGTTGGTCGGTTGATCTATTTGTCTCATACACGTTCCAACATTACATATGATGTTAGTTTGGTGAGCCAATTTATGTATTTGCCGCAAGAGCCTCATATGAAATTTGTTTATCAGATTCTTTGTTACTTATAATCTTCACCAAGGTGTTGTTATTTTCTCGACATGATCACCTCACAATAGAAGCTATACAGATGCAAATTGGTCGGGATCTGATTGTCCACATCAAGTTATTGCACATTTGTGGGAGATAATTTGATTATATTAATTGCATAATAAGAAACAATAAGTTGTTGCCAGATTTTGTGCAAAATGAGAATTTAGAGCCATGAACTAATGGAGGGTGTGAAATGTTATGGTTGAAGATATCCTTGAAAGAGCTTAGGTTTGATTTCAAGGATTCTATGAGATTGTATTGTGACAATAAAAATGTAATTAATATTGCTCACAATCGAGTCTAATATTAACCGAACTAAACATTTTGAAATTGACCGACACTTTATCAAAGAAAAACTCCAAGCAAGTACTATTTTTGATATGCTAGGATTTTATTCTGATTTTATTATGATTGTAATCACTACTAATGTCTTTTCATAATAGTTGGTAGCTCTTTTCTTTTTAAACCAATGTAAACAATTGAAGCAAACATCATCGAATAAAGCATTATTTTTCCTCTTTCAATTATTTCTCTTCTTCCAACTACTTGGCCCTCAAAAGGCCTCTATTTACAACAGAGGGAATGGGAATATGGGAAGTTAACATGATAAACCCATAGCTCTTTGCGAAGTCCAGACTCCAGATGGGGTGATGTCTGAAAATTGATGCACACGGGACAATGCTTCTTCAGGTCTTCAAAAACCAACTGCTTCAAGGAGGTAAACCAAGAGGATCCGGATATACAAGATACCTTATGATGTGTTGCTTTCGGTGTGTAGACAGCAATGTGTAAACCCCCACATGAGGAGAATGGACTGCGCAAGGGGCGGACAGCAGGCCGATGGAGACCAAGGTGGGTACGTGAGTTTTGCCGGCAAAGTGTGCATGCGTCATGCCAAATTGAGTGGTTCGAGCACTCCCAAATCGACCTTTTTTAGGGTAGTCAAACTAGGGTTGGCAATTTTTGACATGACTCGCGAATCCGACACGAACACGACACGGAAATACAGGGTTTGAGTTTGGGATAATCGGGTTCGGGTGACCCGTTTATAATCGTGTTTGGCGGGTCAACCCGCGGGTGACCTGCCAGACACGATTACAACACGGGTAAATATATTAAAAAAAAAAAAAGAACCTTCAGGAAACGGTAAAACCTAGCTCTTTTCGAATGAAATCATGAAATACTCTCTGGAATAGCGATTTCTGCCATGTCAAACATACCCACATCGCTCTCTGAAGTCTGCCTCGCCCTCTTCCGCCTCACCATGTCCGTTGCCAACTCGTGGCCCTTTTCCTGAACAACACAACACCCTCACGAAGCCCTGCTCCTTTCGGCAAAAACCCCATTCCGTTTCACTCAACAAAACACAGACATGAGAAAGATCAGAGGCTTCAAGCTCGGAAAACGGTTGGTCCGGGCCTCCAAATGGCTCCTCCGCAAAGTACAGGCCAGATCCGGATACCACCGGATAAACCCGCCGTCGAGCAAGCCCAAGCCCATCTCGAAACTCATCACCTATGGCCCGCCGTTGACAAACGGAGCGAGAACTCTGTGCTGTAGAAAACCTAGGTCGGGTTATGTACCCGTGGGCTACGAGCCGCTGGATTGGGCGAAGAAGGTGGCAGTACCGAAGGGACACCTGGCCGTGTATGTGGGGCAACAAGACGGTGGCTTTCACAGAGTTTTGGTGCCCGTGATTTTCTTTAACCATCCCCTGTTGGTGAGCTTCTAAGGGAGGCTGAGGAGGAGTATGGGCATCAGCAGATTCACTGATTCAGCACCAGGGCAGGATCACGATCCCCTGCCAACGGGTTACCCGGGTCGTGTTCGGGTAACTCGATTGATATACAGGTCGTGTTCGGGTTTAATCATCCAACCCGATTAATAATCAGGTCAGGTTCATGTCAGACCCGTTTATGTAATCGGGTCGGTCGGGTTGACACGAACCCGACTCGTGAACCCGAATTGCCAACCATAAGTCAAACAATCATAGTAGTCAAGGAGATGGTTCGACCACCTCAAATGGCCTGTTTGAGATAGCCGAACGATCACTTTGATAACAATAATAGGTCGATCACCTCCAATGGTCGGTTTGGAGGTAGCCAAACAACTCCAGTAGACACCTCCACTGGCTGCTCTTGTGGCTTGCAAGCAAATAATAAAAATATTATTTGCCTAGAAAAGAAAAGGAATTTTTCGGGTGGGGTGACCAGAGTTATATCAACTACCTCTCGGTAAAAACCTCCCCAAAATTAGTCCAAAAATAATAGAATAAAGAGGATCAAACGTTACCAGCTGCCACTCTCCCGAGGTGGTTTAAAGTTTCAATCTGCGAGTACCATTTCATACATTTGATTTTATGACAATCTTGAGAAAATTTTGGGAGGGCAGAGTGAACCCCCTTTATATCATTAAAAAAAAAAAAAAAAAAAAAATCTATTTATTAGTAAAACAAAACAGACGCACACAAGTGCATTGAATCCGGCAGCACTAAACCACGACTGGGCACCGAGGCACTTAAAGAGGATGTATTTAGCTTTCAAACATGCTACTCATCAACCGACATTATTAAAAATTCACTTTCAAAGAAATGTCCTTCCATACAGCAGAGGGTACAGGTTGCTTCCACAATTACATTGCAGGGATGTAGGGGGAAAAAAATTCTGTATCAACACACATCATACGATGTGTGATGTAACCGGAGGAAGAAGAAAAACAAAATACAAAATACCAAAAAAATTAAAAAATAAATATTACTGCAGTGGTTGCCCCTAACAAGCCAAAAATATAATGAAAAGGGCAAGCAAACCATACTAGCCATCTTCCTGTCTACAAGCCTCAGCTTCTCAAATTAATCTGTAGTCCTTTCTCTCAATCGCAAGCCTTCTCCCAGTCATCAACCACCTCAGACATTTCTGTTCCACTAGAATTACCTTGATGCTGCCCTGCTGAATTCGAACCACTTTCACCAGATTCCAAGACTGAACCTGAACTACTTCCTGCCCGTTTTCCAGGATCCTCGGTTCTGAGGGAAGCAGCAGATGAACTCAAAGACGTTTCAGCGTCTAGGACACTCCACCGATTTAATGATGCAGCAATGGGCGCTTCTTTTTTCCAAGCAGACGCCTGCATATCTGCAGAACCACCCCCAGACCACTCTTCATCACCCCATAAACCTTCCTTCCAACCAGGCTCCTGACCAATAGCCTTCTTCCATGGGTTACCCTTCAGAGCTGCACCTGCTCCGCCCCAAGCACTAGTAGCCGATGATGCTGCTGCTACACCACCATTTGGGAGAACCACAACAGCTCCATTGTATACTGATCCATGATCCAATCTCCTCATAGCAGTGGCTGCTCGGGCAGGATCGTTGAATACAGCCAATGCATTCTTGTCATTCAGCCAAACTAGTTCACATTCCCCACCAAACCTCAAGACCAATGCACTTATATCGGCATCTCTTGGCAAATCAAGAAAAGAAACAACAAGTCTAGGATCCATGTCAACCAAAGGATCAAAAGCTGGAGGATGGGATGGGCTTACAGTGGTGGAAACCTTAACCCCAATCACACGAGAAGGGGCTTTCGATTTGGGTGTAACATGAACCACAATAAAACGCTTCGGCTCCCAACCAGCAGAATAAATAGCAAGCTTCCATCTCTCGGCAATCAGCTTTACTGCATCTCTCTTATCCTTCAGCATCGGACAGAAAACATGAACCTTAAGACCACTTGTAGTTCCTCTGCTCTTGCCAAGTACCAAGAACTTACATCTCTCCTCCACAGACAATACCCACTTTGGATCACGTCTATAGAGATCTGCTAGCACTTCAGAAACAACAGAATTCTCACCAAAATGAAGAGCTTCCAAGTTTGGAGGAGTAATATCAAAAGCATCTGCTAGAACTCGTTTTCGTTCCGACTTAGCACAGTCATCATCACACACGAGCTTCCTCTGTCCAAGTGGAATTTTCTTTCCAGTTGCTTCCACTGGTTGAAGCGGCACTGGCAACTTCTGGATAATGGAAGCTTCATACAAAGCATCAGCACTAAAACCCCCGTTGCTGCCTCCAGCATCACAAGGAACAGTTGCTGTTAACCGGCCACAAGAACAAGTGATTGTTACAGGGAAATCACATCTTACATCAGGACAAGGAGCAGAAGGGTGACAAGGTTCTTTACACGTATGCCTACAATCTCTCCTAGGAGCACCACATGTCTGCCCACACGAAGTTCTCAAACCTGGTAGAGGCCCAGGTGAAGAATCACAAGGCTGTGGGTGACAAGTTCTGCCACAGGCATGCATTCCACACTGCCTGGTCTTCCCACAAAGCTTGTTACATCTGATATCCTTTGAACCACAAGGTATGTTCCTAAGGACAACATGCCCACCAATGCATTCCTTTGCTATAGGCACAGAACAAGGCGGGCAGTCCCCAAAGTGGCAGCTGTGAGAAGATGAATGGCCACAAGGCTGAGGAACTGAACATGGGAGCTGACATGAAGGGGGAGGTGTGCCGCAAGGCAATGGAGGAGGGATGGAAGTTCTCCCACATGCACAGGTCAAATCAGTGAAAAATGTTTCAAGGCAAGGAGGGCAATGGCCACTATGACACAGTGATTCACAAGAATGCTGCCCACACCTAAGCTTCTTCTCACATGGCATCGAGCAGAAATGTGGACCCCAATTCCCAGAGAGAGGATTGTTTGAATTAGAGTGCGGGCAGCACCGCTCACTGCACCTGTGCCTTCCACAATTCTTCTTCCGCCCACAGGGCTTATCACACGTAAATTTCTCTTCCACTGTTGTTTTGTAGCATTCTACAGTTCGAGAGGTTGATCCGCAACGGCATTTTTGAGAAACTTTAAGCAAACATGGTGGACAATCCCCAGCATGGCACACCTCTGTACAATGGTGCATCCCGCAAGGAAGGGGCTTGCCACATTTTTCAGAACAGGTTGGAATCGGGTCCAAACAGGTCAGCCGTTCCTGCTGCAAGCTTGTTTTCCCACAGTAGCATGTCTTAACCGTGCTTGGCATTAAGTCACACTCTCCACATGAGCCTGGATGGCAAATGTCACAGCAGACATGATTACCACATAAAAGCTTCTTTCCGCAAGTTGAACCACAAGAAAAAACACCATCCTCTGTTTTCACCTTTCCCTTCACAGCCATGTCTCCACAAAGAACAACCTCCACAGTCTTCTTGCAGAAACAAGGAGCATTGACTAGAACCGGACAAGGATCACAAGGACCCACGTGGCAGGTTCGCTCACACCTGTGACGCTTGCACTCAAGGAGCTTGTCACAGCGCTGACCACAAGTAAGAACAGACTTCCGATCAGAGCACCGTGTCGTAATTGTTTTCTTCCCACATGGGCACAAATGTGGTGGGGCAAATGCCTTACAAGGAGGACATGGACCTGGGTGGCATTGCAAAACACAAACATGCGGGCAAAGATCCTCCTCACTATCTCCAGGACGCAGAACCTCCCTTTCAAGTGGCTTCCCACATGGTTCTCCACATGAATGTGGAGTCAAATACAGATCGGAAGGTGGGTCTGGCCTCTTCCCACAAAAGCAAACATACCGAATCTCCTTCAACACTGTAAGCTGCACCGACTGACATCCAGGACACCTCCAATTAAATCCCTGACTCTTCTCCGCCAACAAGTCAACAGAAGTAGGTGCCCGAGCCCATTTCTTGATACAAGTCAGATGGAAAATAGAGTAACAGCTCGAGCAAGACCATATGGGTGCTGACCTCCGCACCATGTCATAACAAATCATGCATTCAACAGTGCTCTTAATCAGCTTCTCCTGAATTTCTTGCACAAGCTGAGGTACCTTAGAGTCCTTTAATCCCTTTTCCCCCTGATTCTCCTCCTTCTCCTTCTCCCTCTTCTGATACACAGATCGACCCATGTAACCCCTCGGACCATTATTCCTTCTAGGCCGACTCTCAGGCGGAGCAGAGCCATAATTTGAGTCCTCAACAGTCCCGTGGTTCGTATTGAAGCTCAATGGTAGGCTCGGGCTCGGGCTCGGGCTCGGGTTTTGGTTTGTATTGGCATTCGGGTTCGGGTTCAGGTTCACGACGGTAGTGGCAGTGGATCCTCTCGGGACCCACTGATGGCGAACGCCTTGGACAGGAAATCTAGTCCTATCCCTTCGATCATTTCGAGCTTGAAAGCTCATATTCTCCGAAGCCAAACACCCAAAGCTTGTATCCACTGACTACAAACCAAAAGAAATTGAACAAAAAAAAATGAGCATTTCATCACAGGCGATTGATCGAATCACACATACAATGGCCCAAAATATAAAACCCTAACTGTTTGCCTACAGAATCGGTCATGAAATGAACGAAACTACTTTAACATCCCTACACACACATCAGTTATAAAGCGTCCAAAATCCCATTTGTTCAACCCCTCCTCCAGATTTTCTGGGCGACCAAACAGTTCCCTCCCCCGATTTTCGAGACAACCAAACGGATCATATTTCAGCAAAAAAAAAAAAAAAAAAAACGCCCAAACCATGCTGAAACCAACAAAAGAATTAAATTGAAACAAATTGAAACAACTAATAAGATATACCTTTTCAAAGATTTTTCTCGCTCTTTCTCGAAGAAAATATGTGCGGTGCCTCTACAATTTAAATAGTGTTCCTGAAGAGAAAACCGACCCGACCCGACAAAGGTTGTGGGGATAGGGGATGGGATCATGGGTCAGAAATTTGAGGTTATATAGCGGGGGAGAGAGAATAAGTGCCTTGGAGCCGAAGGAAGCGGTTGTTGTCGTATGTGGTCCCACTTTTAGTCCTGGTCCAACGTCAAGATAATCGGGCTGCGCGGTGCGGACCGGTGTGCAACTTTTTGCGTGTCAATGTGGGTGTGGGCTACGTGGTGGCTACTCTTCCTCCATGATTTTCTAAGGGGTGGCCCATTTGAAGAGACTCTCTTGGTCTAAGTTTGCGTTAACGGGCTTCGAAGGTTGTAACTTGTAGTTGATACATTAAGGCCCAATACATTACCAAAAGAACAAATTCATTCGAAATAATTAGTAAAAGTTAATGATTAGTAAAAGTTAATGATTGATTTTCACTGTCACGTTATCATAGTTGTATGATAACTATATATTCAAATCCAAATTCGATGTCTACTATGTGGTTACCGTCAGATTTGACAGACATCGCAGTATTACTCCTCTTTGACGGCTCTGATCCTGTCATCAACAGTGATAACCTTTCTATTGACTATCCAATTTTCTTGTAGTTACAGTGAGTATATCTTGTAGCAATTCATATATTATATCGACTTACAAACCGCCACATTTACAGCCTCTTAATTTTAGGGTGTGTTTAGGATTGTAATTTTATAGACAAAAAGTATGATTTTAAACCAAATTGCAAAACTTGAATTGTTTGGGAATTGCGTTTTTAAAATATTGCGATTTGAAAACGCAAAAAATTGTTTTCTTAAATCGCAAGTAATGATGTTTTTTTTTTAAAACACAGAATTTTAAAATCGTTATTTTTAAATCGCAAACCCAAACGACTCTTAGTCGGGCTACTCATATGCTTATTTCCAATAATTTTGGCTTTATTTATACACTAAAATTTGTTATGGGCCAATGTCTCCTATTTTCTTCTTCTACTTTAATGTAATGGTCAAAGCTACTTTAATGTAATGGTCAAAGAAAAGAAAAAATCATCAGGAAAAAGAAAAAGCATTATAAAAAGTTAGCTTGATAAATAGAAAATATGATATGCTGGAGAAAGTAGGTAAGATAACATATAAATTGGCGAAAGATGCCATTGCTGTCTCCAAAAAGTCCAGTGGAAGAGAGAGAGGTGTCCAAGGCTTCTCTATCTCGGGAAAAAATAATAATAAAAAAAAAAAAAAAATTAAAAATTGACACCAATTTTTAAGATATTTTTTTTGAGCACATCATTTGTTCCATAATTATGTATTGAACTCAAGGAGTGTTGAACTTTGAGCTATTTGACACAATTTTGTATTTGGGTAGGGTAAGTGCTTGCCATCAAAGAACTAACCAAATCAATGCTACATTTTAATTAGCATATTATTTATTTATTAATTTTTTTTTGTCAAAGTAAACATGTCACATATTCCTCAAACTATCATTTTATTGTCAATATTTTTCAAACTATTAAAATTTGTCAATATTTTCCAATAAAAACAAAAATACCTCTCATAAAAAATAAAAAATAAAATATTTCAGAGAGCGAGCCACACCTCTGACCAAATGGAGTGTCCCAAGAACCTCCAAATTGTTCCTTTTTGTTCACGTATGAGGTATGATATGTTGTCACCCCATCAAACAACTATTAAACAAAAAATCACAAAATCACGTAAATGGGTTACGATTTTGTGTTTTTTATTTAAAAATTAAAAATTAAAAAAAAAAATCAATAATTATATCTTTGGGCGGCAAAATGTGATTTCTAGTTCACGTGTAGGTGCAGCTGGCCATTTCTCTGGCTTTTCTGCTGTCTTTTGTTCCTTTGCCGCTTGAGCTCAACGAAGAGAAACCGCGAACTTCGACAGATGAGCTTTGACGTGTGGAGAACAAAAGGAGGAAGGAGGTGGGAGGTGGTGGCTGATCGATGAGTTAACAATGGTTAGCCCCTGTTTTTTCTTCGCGTAACAGAGCATCACTGCATCACAGTCATGTTCCTCCTTATCCATGTTTGATTAGCCAGCCATGCATGTGCACAAGCCTCAATGTTTGTGGTCCGTTTTGTGTCATCAAGACTATTTTCGATGCAGCCAAGGCTTGAGGAATGCCGCTTGGTTGAAAGGCGTGATTGACGTGCTTCCAGCATCTTAAAGCTTCATTCTTTGTCATTCACATTCTTGTTTGTGACTTGTATTCTTACCATCTCTTGGACTTTGTTTAATAATTAGTAATTAAAATAAAAAACAAACAATAGAGGCTTTGAAATAAATGAGGAATTAAACTACTTAGAATCTCATGATTCAAATGCATTGTTCTTGAATGATGCCGTGTTAGAGCATGAGAATCTCTAGGTCACCGTTTTAATGATCCATATCAACAATTTAAGTTGGATCGACCGTTATGAAAGTACATGAACTGTTTGAATGGTGACCGCCTACACGCGAAAATAATACATCCAAAACTTAAAAAACACAAGGAACCCTTTATAGATGCTCCCATAAACCCTAGCTACATCATTTTCCTCGTGCACCGAGTAGCCAAGAGAGAGAGAGAGATGAATAAGGGATTTTTAAGAGGTTTTGGTTTTGGAGCTAAGGAGGAATGATCTACACCACCCTTTTAAGAGGTTTTGGAACTAAGGAGGAAGGGTCTACACTGCCAAGGGTATAAACACTAAACCCTAACCCTTATTTCGTACTAATCCATATATTTAAGTGTATAACTTTTATATATGGGTGTTTAGAGTGTTAAATGGTAGATCAAGTTTTTTAAAAAAAAATGGGTCTTCCTCAAAGAAAGATCATAACTTTTTGAATCATATATATGTGGTTTTAGAACGAGACTATTATTTAGACTAAGATATTATTAAGGATATAATCGTTTTGGTATACCATTGATTTTTTGAAGTGAAAATGAGCATGAAATTTGATAACTTTAATTTTATTTTTTTTATTATAGAAGTTAGGAATTTTAAGACCTAAAGAGTGTTAAATTGACGTGCGGTAGGGGTATTCTAACTTTTATTATAAATTTTTTATAAATTAATGTGGCAATCTACACTGTACTTATGTGGGAAAAAAAAAATCAAATTTTATTGTTTAATGTTTCACTCATATTATGTCACGTGACACTCATCGAACTGTTGTGGTTAATTTGCAAAAGAGTTATCATAAAAGTTGTAGTATCCTAACTATTTTTATTTTAATAAAGTAACAAAATATTTTAGAATATGTTTGTTAATGTATTTAATAAAGTGATATTTTTGTTTTTATTTTAAAAAAAAATGTTTAGTTGTTTATTAATATATTATATTGACAAAAAAAAACAAAAAACAAAAGCTAGGAACAGAATTAGCCTTTGAGAAGGCTATTTTTCCAAAGGTGGAGAGCTTAAAATAGAGTTAGCTTTATTTTTAGCTAAAACTTGGTTACAATTAGGATTGTCCCTCTTCAATCGAAACTCCAGACTTCCTATCTTCACGTATCTGCACAGGGCACGGTGCACGCTCTGTTTCCCATATAAAACTGACTCTTTATCTTTTTGTCAAAGCATTTTGATAAGTCTTTCTGTTCGGTGCCACTTCTATCTCTATCTCTCTCTCTCTGTTTTTCTCTTCCTGTTGAAAATGTCGCTGCTTTCGGATCTTATCAACCTGAGCCTCTCTGAGACCACTGAGAAGGTGATCGCGGAGTACATATGGTGAGCTTTCTCAGATCTTCATGTATCTTTTCTCAATACTATTTTTTATTTATTATTATTATTGCATTTCATTCAGTGCAAAAGAAAAATCACTCGTAACAGTGTATTTTTCGTTGATGCCAGTCTTTTATGTTTCTGGGTATATCTGATTTTCGAAATTCTTTCTACTATACATTATTTGATCCTCTACCTCACTCTTTTTGTTATTGCATGGTTTTTCTTTTTGCTATTTCAAATGGAAACGATTCTTTTGCAACTCTCTCTGTCTCTGTCTCTGTTTTTTTTTTCTGGGATTGAAATTGATTTTTGTACCTGGGTATTAATAAATGAACAGGATCGGTGGATCTGGTATGGACATTAGAAGCAAAGCCAGGGTAACCTTTTTTTTTTTCTTCCATTTCTTCTGTTTCTTTTTTCATATTTAGATTTTTTTTTTCTTTAAAAAAAAGAAAGAAATTAATTTGATGTTTTCAACGGAACAGACACTTCCTGGACCAGTGACTGATCCTGCAAAGCTTCCAAAGTGGAACTATGATGGTTCCAGCACAGGCCAAGCACCTGGGGAAGACAGTGAAGTCATCTTATAGTAAAATCTGCCTCTCTCGTATCTTCATTTTTTCTTAATACTTTTTTTTTTTTTTTTTTTTAATAATTGGATTTATTATTCTGTTGGTGTGTCTTAAAATAGTCCCCAAGCGATTTTCAGGGACCCATTTAGGAGGGGCCATAACATTCTTGTAAGTCCCTCTCACTTATTTTTTTTCCATTTTTTTATAGGCGGCCCCTCTCACTTAATTGCTCAGAAAAAAAAGAAGTCCCTTCCACTGAAATAATCAACTTATTTTGTTTAATTAACTGACCAATCAGATTTTATTATTTAATTTTAAATCTATAGGTTATGTGTGACGCCTACACCCCGGCTGGAGAGCCTATTCCAACAAATAAGAGGTTCGATGCTGCAAAAGTTTTCAGCAATCCTGACGTGGTTGCTGAAGAACCTTGGTAAGTTCTGGCTTTTGGGTTTTCAAGTTCTATCATTTTTTTTTTTTTGTTTATAATCGTCTTTATATTTTTACCTGCTTCTGTTTGTAGTTTCTGAAGTTTAATGTAAACAAACAGGTATGGTATAGAGCAGGAGTACACCTTGTTGCAAAAAGATGTAAAATGGCCAATTGGGTGGCCTCAGGGTGGTTATCCTGGACCACAGGTGACATATCTTTCTCTTTCGGAATTTGCAGTTCCTTTAGCTTCGGTTGCATCTACCTAGAGGTAGAGGTGGCAATTCCTGTTCGCGTGTCGCGTTCGGAACGTGTCAAGATATGGGTATAAAACTATATAGGTCAACTCTCACTCGACCTATTTAATTAAACGGGTCAAGCCCCTCAACATTAACCCATTAATTTCTTGGTAGGTTCACAGGTCGTGTAAAAAATTGCCAGTATCAGGGGTCATAAGTATAAGACTATATAGATATAACCGACATATTTAATTAAATGGGTCAAATTCTTTAACCTTAACTTGGTAATTTTTTCTTAAGTTCCTGTCGGATTCGCGAGGTATGTCAAAAATTCCCGACCCTACATCTACCGTAAACAATGTGATTCATGAACTGTGGTAAGATATGGTGAGCCAGCAATATTCTCTATAGAAACTTTTCTTATGAAGCCTTCAATGTGGAGTGTTTAGATTATAAGGTTTTTTTTAGTTAGATTATAGGTTGATTGTCAAAGAAACTGTATTCTGAGCTCCATGGCTAATTATAGCCGTCCTTTTTTATTTGCCACACTTTTTTTTTGGGCAAGTAGGCATGAATGACTGGTCTGATGCAAGAACAGATTGCCTTTGGTACTGTATTTTATCTGAATTTGAGTGATCCTGGTTATAATTTAGTACTCTATTCTCCTCTTTATTCATATAAGTCTCCATGCTGTTTACACATTTTGTGTAATTGAAGTTTGTGTTTGATTAAAGGGTCCGTACTACTGTGGTATTGGTTCTGATAAGGCCTTTGGCCGTGATATTGTAAATTCTCATTACAAAGCCTGTCTTTATGCTGGCATCAGCATCAGTGGCATCAATGGAGAAGTGATGCCTGGCCAGGTAAGAAATGTTTCTCTTTCTGATGTTTTGATCTCCTCCAATCGTATTGTCTTGCATTGACTGTTATTTTTGTGTTTTAGTTCTCCAAAAACTTACTGTCTTATTCCATTTTGTAGTGGGAATTCCAAGTTGGCCCTGCTGTTGGCATTTCTGCAGGAGATGAGCTCTGGGTTGCTCGTTACATTCTAGAGGTAAATTAAATGTTGTGTTCCCCATAATTAATTATTTGCTATTTGAACTTCACTGGAAAGAAATTTTCTTCATGATATTTTTTGTGTAATACAGAGGGTTTCAGAGATTGCTGGAGTGGTGGTTTCCTTTGATCCCAAACCTATTCAGGTTAAGGTGCCTCTAAGTTTATTGTTGTGAGGAGGATGCACAATGTTATTGTTGCATTATTATAATTTGAGTAATGCTACTTAGTAGACTGCTATACGATTACCATATAACTGTGATGATATGGCAGTGAAAATCAGCCTTTATTTATTTTATTTTTTTTTAACAAGTATTGATCAAAGAGCTGATTTTCACAGCCACATCATCATCAAGTTATATGGAAGTCGTAAAACAGTTTACTAAATAGTATTACTCTTATAATTTTATTTGTGTATTAAGTTTGTTAGAGGCATTGTGTGACCAGGGTGACTGGAATGGGGCTGGTGCTCACACTAACTACAGGTAATATATGTGATTTATTTGTATGGATTCGTTATAATCTTTTCCTTAATGTGGTATGATTTGAAGATATTTCCCTTGTAGTTGCACGAAATTCTGTTTGTATATGTGATTGTCATATCTTCTTACTTATGGTGAATTCAGCACAAAGTCCATGAGAAGTGATGGAGGCTATGAAGTCATCAAAAAAGCGATCGAAAAGCTTGGATTGAAGCACAAGGAACACATTGCAGCTTATGGGGAAGGCAATGAGCGCCGTCTCACTGGAAAGCATGAAACAGCAGACATTAACAACTTCTTATGGGTAAACATTTCTACTTCTATATCTAACCAATGGAACAATTAAAACAAGGGCAGGTTTTGGTTGGGGGGGGGAAGAACGAGTTTCTCGGGGAATGTGGTGTGAAGATTGATAGCCAGAGTGATGGACTTATGATTCATGCACCTTTCTTCCCAAATTCTGTTCTGTTTGGAGTTGTTCTGAATCGGGTACCAGGAAAAAGTTTGAAATTTTGAATGAGAAAAGATAGAAGACAGGAGGCAGTGTGAGTTAGACTTTGATGCCATAACACATTTTGATGGCTTAATGTATCCTAATTTTTGGCCTAATGATTCTTCTGATGACCGATTCAACCTCCAATTAAAAAAGAGATACCTTGGTTATTTGTAACGAGCATAACGGCCCCATTGTTCCGATGGAGAGAAGAACCGATGATTAGCTTTTCTGGAAATTTCCAAAGGAACAAAATGCTGGTATATTTTAGAGTGATTTATTTCATAATTTACACAATGCTCAATCCCTCTGCATCTGGTTAATTGACAGGGAGTGGGAAACCGTGGAGCCTCCATTAGAGTTGGTAGAGATACAGAGAAAGCTGGCAAAGGCTATTTTGAAGACAGGAGGCCTGCTTCTAACATGGATCCATATGTTGTAACCTCAATGATAGCAGAGACCACCATCCTCTGGCATCCATGAGAAGTTCTGGTTGAGTATTAATAATTTGTCATTTCTTCCATTACTATCTTATGTAGGGGGAGAATTGATAAGACGCATCCTCTTCATTTTACCTGTTTTTGGACGAAAATAAAATAAAATTTACTTAAATGGGTCAACAATTATTGGTATTTGTCCATTTTTCTGGTATGTAGTTCTGTTTTTCTTATGTGAATAACAGGGAACTGCTCATAGGAAAAATAAATAAATAAATAAAGATCATGGTTCAGATTAGATTTTATAGCTTCAATGGTAGATTTTGAGATTTAAAAAATCTTAGGCAAATGGGAAGGAAGGGAGCTACCATATGGGGCATCTTTCAGGGTTTATATAAAGCTCTAATTTTTGCTTTAATCTTGTAATTTGAGGAATGAGGAGCTTCCATTAGTCTACTACCGTTGAGGAAATCACTGACCCTTGATGAGGATCCCTACACTTACCCTTTTCCTTGCAGAATTTGAATCCTCTCTATTTGAAATGGAGAGGATTTTCTCCGTATCGTATAAAAGTCCGTTTAGTATAAAAGTGAGAGTGTAGTTGTCTTTTCACATTTCATGAAAATATAAAAGACAATTATGCCCTCATTGTTACACTAAACGGAGAGGATCCTCTCCATTTCAAATAGACTCGCATGCCAAATAGAGAAGGTTTTATGGGGCCACTTGTCCCGAATAATTTAGGATGTAGGGTTCACTTGTCCAACACATGTCGGTTTTACAAATTTATTTCCTTGAGCTGAAATTTGGGCGGGCTAAATGTAGGAATTTCATTTAACCCGCCCATCAATTAGAAATTTCTTCTCTCTCTCTCTCTTTTTTTATTTTTTATTTTTTTTTATATATATATATATTTTTATGACTTCCAAAAAAAAAATTCAAAAGAAAGTTGTTAGATTTTAAAGTAAAGATTTCCTTTGATAGACAAACCGAAAATTTAATCATGGCCAACTCCAAATATGTTGCAATCCTCTTAGAAAAACAAGCTTAGGTAGAATGGAAATTGTAAAATATTAATTTATTATTTTAAGTTTTTGAGATAACTTGTGATTTAATATGGTCTTAAAGTATATGTTGGCTTCAAATTATAACATTTTAGTTAAGTATTTTATGTACTAAGTTTTATTTATTAAGAGAAAATTTGAACCTACACGTAAGAATTAAGATAACAATTTTACAAGAAATACTAAAATAGAATTTCATATAAGATGATGATGATGATGATGATGATGATGATGATGATGATGATGATGATGAGGAAGACCCCTCCATGCTTAAGCTCGTTGATGACTATTTAAGAAAAAACACACAAGCTCAGCTTAAAGGAATACTTTATTTTTTTATGAATAATTTAGACACTCATAAGTTATTTTCTATCTAGCAAAAGAAAATAATATGCATATATAATTTGCTCTATTAAAAAAACAGTAGGTTACAATTCGGTAGTCGTTTTTCATTGTCTTCTCTTACAAGTTCCAGTTTGAGCTCACACACGAAAAGAGTGGTAGAATATAAATTTAAATGATTAAATTTATAATTTTTTATTAACTTAAGGTTTTTTGAATAAAGAAGTGATTTAATAATTTTGTAAAAGATATAAAAACAAATAAGCTCAAAAAAGTGTGAGAAAGTTCCAGGAAGCAGGTAGGGAGAGAAAGAGAGAGAGAGAGAGAGTACAATAGTCCTTCTTCTCTAGAGTGCTTTCAGACCTCCCCGGAATTTCCTTTCTTAACTCTATTAATAAATACAATTTAATAGATGCCACAAAAACTTTGCCTATCATTCTGTATTGGATAAGGAAGGCAAGTAGATTTTTCAAAACCCTTTTTTTTTAAGCGGATTTTTGTACGGTCGGACTGAGCGATGGTTCGATGGACACACGCAAACAAAGAGAGACCACCAGAGTGAATTAGCGTGGGCGAGGCGGAGAGCCGTCAATAGTTAAGTCAAATAATTTATTTTTTTTTTGGGAGAAAACTTTAATAATTTTTTGGGTTCAAATATATTGAAATAGCTAAATTAGATGTATACATGAAATTTTGTAAATCCTGCATATTGTAGTGATCAGACAGTAAAAAAAAGAGCTGTCCTGAATGAGCAGACCATATTCTCTTGCAAAAGCAATGCTAAAGAAAATCAGTTAACATTCTCGTACATAGAAGTGATCCGATCGGAATCGGGTGCAATTTGTTGCTTGAACCGAATGTTCTTCGGGCCAGCAGCTTCACAAAAAAGTAAGGTGCGATTATTCAAACTCAGTCTATTAAACTAAAATTTGTCTTTATATTTTCTAATAGGATGTTAGAGCATGTAATTTAACAGACAGTTTCCAATTTAATAGACTGAATGTGAGAAAATTTTCTCAAATTCAATTTGAAGGAAAATTTTAAACTTTCATAATTACAGTTTGAGAGAAAATGATTTGTCATAATCTTCTAAGATACATGCTATAATGACTTCTTAAAATATTGAAAGCAAATCCATAGGATAAAATAGTATATTAAACTAAAAGGACAAGCAAATTTTAAGCTTTGGAAATCATTATCGAATATCCGGATCATAAAAATAGCACCAACTTGTCTCTTGAAAATTGCCAAAAATCATGGTAATTAGTACTTACTATGTGACCAAGTAATTACTATTCCATATTAATTTTATTTTTTTCATTATTTAATTCAGGCATCCTGCAAATTAGAGCCACTAACCTCTCCCTCCCCTAATAATTTCAAGTGAAACTTATATTAAATTTTAATTTTACAGATTTAATGATAAATATATTGTTATATCATTTAAAAAATTTCATGCCTAAAACAAAAAAATTGTTGAAATGGAAAGGATGCTGACCCCTCCGTCTCGGACCATCCCATAGTTAAGCAGATGAACGTTTTATGAAGGTGTCACGTTTGGCTCACATTAGAGCACTCTCAATGTCTTATACATTTTTTACTTTTAGCCAAAATGGTTAAGCAAATTCCTAAAACGCATATTTCTTTTATTCTTTTCTGTCTCTTTTCTCTTTGTTTAACATTATTTGTTCATGTCATAACCACAAAAATGATTAAAACTCATAAATTACTCGATCCCGGCCACACATCCAATGACCAAGAGCACAAATTATGGCGAGTGCCCATCTAGGTTTAGATCCATTTACACCACATGAGTAGTGTTAAAAATATTAATTAAACAATGAAATTTATATATTTTTATAGGCTAAAGCTTTTGAAATAAGAGACGATTGATTTAACAGAAATCTCATATGCAAAGAAATCAGAGATTGAATGTTTTGAGGGCTTTAAGATTAAAGCTTTGTTTGTGACATGGGCCATCTTGGTTCTTTGATGAGTGTGTCTTAATTCACTCCTTATGCAACACGTTGTTGGAGGAAATTTAACTAGAAACCTTATTAGGCTCTGTTTGGTAACCACCACCTCCCGGTAATCATCATCTCCTCTCCTTATTATTACTTCTTAAAAATAAATAAAAAATCAACTTCAAAACATTATAATTTTTCTTCATTTTTTATATCACATTAATTATTTTTTATTACTATTCAATAAAAAAATTCACTACAAAACAATTTTTTATTTTTATTTTTTTCACTTTTCCATACAAATTCTTTCTACTTTATATCCTATCTTTCGCTTCTTATTACTGTTACAAAACTCACCCAAAAAAACCTTTATCAAACACACCCTTAAGAGTTTTGGTGGCTTGCATCAAAGTGTTTGGTTGTTTATTGGAGTTTCTTTCTTTTCTTTAAGGAGATTTAATGCTAGTTGCTGGTTGCTGGTTCTAAAAATTATTATTTTAATAAAATAGAGAAAAATAAATAAATAAACCCATAAATGAAGGTTTTAAAAAGTTGTTAGCTAAAATATAAAAAGTAGGTGGGTTTTGATCAAGTATTTTGCATTGAAATATACGTGAGCCATGATGCTCTTAATTGATTACCATATCTCATTACCAAAACATAATGAAATGGCCATATTCTCTGCCAAAACAATATGGAATAAATATACTTCCCCCCCCCCCCCCCAAAAAAAAAAATAAAAAAAAAATTGTAGAATAAATATACGAGAGAGAGAGAGATTTGGCATAGTAAATTCTTCCATCCCTAATGATCTGTGCATATGTAGAGGAATGAAATATAACACAAAAAACTGGCTAAAAACAAGCAAAACTGAGAAGCAGGGCAATCCATCATCCTCGAGCAGCCAGTCTATATAGCAATATGAATCTGATATATTCCAAAACAGAGTATATACAAAGGAAAAGAAAGCTAAAACACTAGACGAAACAGAGGATCCAAAACAGAGGACCCCTCTGTTTACAAAGGTGGGCAAAGGCACCCACCTTCAATTCAACGCCAAGATTTCATTAATCCTAAGACTCACCAACCGATCCGGACGGATCAGCAAGATATTCCCAACGGCGATCGAGAGATCTGCCGAGTGATCTCCCGGAGCACCGGTCTCATCTCCGGCTGGCCCGGAAGCCAGTCTATGATGTTCCCGGATTCTTGTTTAATCTTTCTCACTTGGCTGTGAACCGGAAAACTCACGTGCCCAACAATCCCCTCTTCCTTTCCATTCGTCCTGTTATTGCCGTTGCTGTTGTTGTTGTTCTTCATGTTCTCCATCTTTTGGGCTATCTCTTTCTGTATTTCTACGACAAACATTTCTGCATTTATAGGGAGAAAGAAGTACGAGGGCGTGGAAGAAGTTCGGTGGGAAAAGATCACAAAGATCAAACTTGGGACGACTGTTTTGGACCGTGTTGAAAAAGAAGTTTGAATTCCGTGTAATACCATCATACCGGAGATTATTTGTGTAAAAGGTCCAACACTCAACCCCAAGGGGTGGGTTAAATGGCGGATATCATCTTTTGAGGTTTCGAATTTGAATCTGATTAGGTGTCATCTTTTTTTTTGGGGCCAGCTACCCGTGCATAACCCGTATGTAAATGCTCTATTCTTACGGTGGCACTGAGAATGGGGCTAGGGATTAAGTTATTACTGTGTGTGGTACAACAGTGAACGAGATATGTTCGGCTAAAGGTGATTCAAGATACCCCGATAAAGAAAAAGAAAAAAGAAAAAAAAGAAAGGGGCCAAGGGGGTGTCCAACACTCTTGCTTTCCGTCTTATATGTTTAATCTCATTCATGTGTGTCTCCAACAAAGGACAACAAAGGTGGTTTCGCTTCACCTGTTCACCCACCATACTGCCAAATGCCCTTTTATTATATCTTCCCCTTGAAGTTAACCTTACAAGTGAAGTGAATCGTAATAAGGTGATTTTCTTCAAAAGTTAAGAGCATTGGTATTGAGCTCTCCAAGTCAAAAGTTTAAGCAAATTTTAGAGAACAACCCAAAAATCCTCCATGCATCAAACTCTCCAAAATTTCTTCAAAATGGGTTACGTCAAAAACCCTCTCCAAATTTAACCTTCCAAATCCTTAAGCCATCTTTTTTTTTTTTTTTTTATGATTTTCTTTCATTGGGAATGACATAAAGAGGAGGAATTGTTAAAGTGGTTGGTGTCAAAACTAATAAAAAATAATATTTATTTAAAATAAAAAAATATTTAGAGAGTTTGATGTAGGAAGCTTTTTAAAAGTAATAGATAAAATAAAAAAAAAAGTATATTTTTAAGCTAAAATTTGGAGAAAATTTAGAGAGCTTGATACAAATGCTCTTAGAGCATTAGCAACAGATTTTTAATTATTTTTCTTATATTTAAGGAATAAAATTAATTTTGCTTCCTTATAAAAAAAACCTCACAATAGATTTCCTTACATTTTCCTATATCAATTAAATATTACTTTTTTACTCTTATTTTATTATTTTTTTTTATCTATTTCCTACTTTTTTTCACTTTCCTATATCAATTAAATATACTTTTTTTATATTAAAATAATACATAGGGAATGAATAGTAGACAAGTATATATAGAGAATTACTATTCATTCTCAACCCCCTCATCTAAATATAGGACATCTGCTGTGAAAGATTTTTTTATATTTTACATGAAATTTTCTCTAAATATTGAGAAAGGAACCGATATAAGATAACTGTTGATAGTGCTCTTATACGATTATAATACAATTTGTTCGGCTAAGTTTAAGTTGAAATTGAAAGAAAACACGTGTCATTTTCGTAACGAAGTGGCATTACCGATTTCATGATCTTTGCATTTGATGTGAGATTGTCTTTTATGATAACTACTACATTAAATATCTTAAAAATAACGTTTATTTCAGGTGTGAAAACGTTGTTTCAAGTCAAAAATTGAAAGTTTTCTAATTTTATTTTTTTATGATATGTCCACACAAGAGTTTTCTAATTCTATCATTTGAATGCTCCTAAATTTTTCATAGATATCAACTAACCAAAGTTTGTAAGTATATGCCAATTACATGCCCAAAAAATATTTTCATTGGATAAATTTTTACCCTAGAATATTAATTAGTAAAAATACTTTGTTTCCTAAAACTTTTGTGCTAATTAGTTTGGAAAAGAAACAAATCTTCTTCTTCTTCAAATTTTTTTATTATTATTTACAGCAAAAAAGCCGGTGGGGGAGACTAACTATAACTATTCTAGTTGGACGTGATCATAGTAGCACTCCAGCCCCATCAGAGTATCAATAAGAACCAATGTGATTTACACTAATCAAGTTTGAAAATTTTCGTTGCAAAACTCGAACTCATGCCTTAGTGTGTACCTAACCGCTTTGAGAATATTTTTTTTGGACCATTGAACCAAAAATCCTATTTGTTGAATTTTATAAATCATTTTTTTTTTTTTGTTGAAATCAAAGTTGAGGAATCTTACACGATTAATTAAATAAATTGTGTTTGTGTCAACCCGTATAGTCATATACATATAATTCGACACGACACGACACGACACGACTCGACTCGATCCCGAATTGCAAACCCAATTAAGGGATAAATTGATGTTTCTTGGAGGTGGCTAATGGGTGTTACCAAATACTAGGTCAAACTTCAAAGTCTACCTGCAAAACACAAGATAGGAGTTGCCGACTTGATTTTTCTGTGGTCGGAGTCAATGAAAATGTTTTGGTATTTTGGCAGGGGTAGGCTGGGCAGCCCTTTCGTTCCAATCCACGTTGCCGTTCAATGTTTATCGCCGGGTTGCGGCCCTCAGCTATACGCAAGGAGTCATGAGACTCGTGACGTCGTTTTGACGTCGTGGTTAAGGTTGGTTAGAAGTTAGAAGTTTGTCTGAGGCAAGTCGGCGGTCGTAATCGTTAAGCAAAATCAAAGCCGCCACGTTGCATATTACGGACGTGCTGACGCAATTAATTTACACGATTGCCTTTTATTGTCCACTTATAATTTATTTTATTTTATAAAAATATATTGTCTCCCTATTTTCAATTATCTATCTACCCTTTTGGATAAACCCAAACCAGTCATACCAATGAAAGTTCCTAGTCCACAAATGGCACATTCACATTAGTCCAATTAATGGGTCTTAATTCCAACACAAAAATTATGGGTCTTATTGGAAAGTTTCCAAGATTAAAAATTTGGAATTAGCGTCAGGAAAATTACTATTATCTTAAAAGCTTAAATTTATAAGAAATTGTATACTTAATCATTTAAATTATATTTTAACATTCTTTCTCACGTATGGACTTAAACTCTTTTAATAAGTGAGACGCAACACATAAGATATTTAATGAACGACGAAGACAATGTTCGAACTCATAACTTTTGTTATGATACCATAAAAATTATGATTTATCATAAAAGCTTAAGTTTGTAAGAAATAGTAGACTTAATCATTTAAATTATATTCTAACAGCATGCATGTCTTTATCTGGAATTGCATTTGGCATGACTTTGTGAAAACCAAGAAAAAAGAAAAAGAACGACAATGGCCTGGTGATGGTTCAACGGTGGTCCAGTGGTGACTCGGTAGTTGTTGAATTTAAGACCTCTACTATAATACGATGTTACGTCATCACTTATCTAAAAAGTTCAAAAAGTTTAAGCTAATAAGAAATAGTTAATTTAATCATTTAATTTATATTTTAATATTATGTTTTGTGCAATAGGAGTAATAAATAGTTGGTATTTGTTTAGTATTGAATACAAAAAACAAAATAAAAAAACAAAATAAATAATAATAATAATAATAACATTAAGGGAAAGAGATTGGCATGCTTTTGAAAGAAGAAAAAAGAACTTAAACGTATCATTGAAGGGAGTGAGATTGCTGATTGCCAAAACGAAAGCAAGTTGTTGCTTTCAACAGAATTCATTCATGTCAAAGCCCCTACCCCCACGAACTCTAACGGCCTTATAATTAGGGTTTGACGCACCGTAAGAATAATGATATCATGGCTAACAAATTTGACAATTCTCGCCCACATTGGGATAACCCGATAAGCTAGAAACTTTATTTATTTATTTATTTATTGAGAGGGCGGGTTCGGCCAGAATTAGCTTAACAAGGCTCGTCCCTCATCCCAAATCGGTGCAACGGGTAGGCCAAGCCAAACAAGTGGACACAACAACTTTGAGAAAGCGACACTCGCAAAACATTCCTACCAAATTATAAGCAATCCGCACAAACATCACGATGTTTTTGGGGACGAAAGAGACATTCGCTCAACCGATTGGAGAGTAAGGAATCAATTTGATTATCCCATAGCCCCTCTATCCTACCTAACTAGCTAAGAACGGGGGGCTTCAATTGAGAGGTAAACATCATTTTTTATCTAATTAAGTACCGTGTGAATTTTTTATACTCCTCATCTTGCTTCGCCTAATTCTAACTTAAGCGACAGAGTGTCCCCGTCAGAACATACCGACAAAGTTATCTTTCGGTTAATTTGATCTTCCATCCGACTTGGGGTTTGGCGTGCAATCAACTAGTTCTTCACTAATGCTTGCCTAATTCACGTTAATTTGACCGTCAATTGTCTTAATCCAATTGATGTGCTTTTGGGTTGACTTTGATCCCAATTCTCACATGAACTATTGAACTCGCAGCTATACTTTCTTGAACACAAAATTAACTGGTTTATCAAAGTTGTACTGTTGCTGTGAAAGGTCCATCCGTCGATGTCCAACTTGTTTTAGCAAATTAATTAAAAAATATTCTAACATTTTCTCACTACTCCGGGCCACATTGATTGCTAACTTCATTTTAAAACATTTTGTTTTGAATACGACTCTCAAGTTGAACTATTTAACTGGCTACGTATATAAATAGGCTGAATATATAGCCTATATGACAACACCCTAGATGACCGACTCCAACAAAAACATTAAGAATTCGTTTGAGTTTGCGATTTAAAAAAGTGTGATTTTAAAATAACGATTTTAAAATATGTAATTTGAAAAAGTGATTTTGAATAACGCAGTTAACCATTTGGAAAGTTGCAGTTTGGCCTTTAAAATCGTAGGTTAGCCTTTAAAATTTTACGTTTTTAAAAAAAACACCCATTTACCTGCGTTTTCAAATTGTAATTTTTTTAGAACGTAATTTCTAAATGATTCATTCTGCGATTTGGTTTAAAGTCGCATATTTTGTCTACGAAATTACAGTCCCAAACACACCCTAACATCAAATCTGACAATTTGGGAGTTACTAGAATAAACATAGGATTAGTCCATAAATATCGGAAATGCTAACACTTTTATCGACATGGATCGCCAACAATATGGTAGTATGTAGTATGAAACTAGCATACAATTGAGTAGTCAATACCGGTGTTAATTCATATCAATCCTCTATAAAACGAAAAACAATGTTTCAAAATTGAACCTCAATGTCTCAAAAAAGACCAATCTTATGTCTTTTGTCCTTCAAAATTGGCCAAATTTTGATGGTGCAAGACGTTTCTATACGTATTAATTTATAGGGGTAATTACCTTTTCCCCCATGAACTACCAACTTTTGCGCAAAGCCCCCATAAACTACCAACTCGACCAAAATAGAGCATTCAACTACCAAAGACAACCATTTCCCCCCCTTCCGTCAGTCAAAGGGGTTAAAACAAACGGTCAACGGGTCACGTGACCGTCACATGCTGTTTTACCCTCATTTTCTTCCTATTTTCCCCCCATAAACTACCACCATCTTCCAATATGCCCCCATGTAAAACGGCACGTGAGGGTCACGTGACCCGTTGACCGTTTGTTTTAACCCTCTAACTGACGGAATGGGGGAAAATGGTTGTGTTTGGTAGTTGAATGCTCTATTTTGGTCGAGTTGGTAGTTTGTGGGGGCTTTATGCAAAAGTTGTTAGTTCATGGGGGAAAAATGTAATTACCCCTAATTTATAATGTTGATCTAAAGCAATAGTCTAGTCAGTTGAAAATCGTGCTTTATAAAACAGAAGACACTGGTTCGAATCTCCCTGCTCCTCTCACTCCCCTTAAATATTGGTTGGTCATAGTAAGTAGTTGTGAACATTATTGAAATAGCACTGAACTTAATTATAAATAACCATATATATTTGAATTTTTTTTCAGAACACCAAGCAAGAACTTGATGGAGCTCATAAAATATGATTCAAATAGGTTAGGTTAGCCTCAACCAAACTCAACTGAAGCTCACCTAACCTTGTCCAAGTTTGTTCTAGATGCTTTTGATTTCTTTGGAAAGCCAACCACATAGGCTCATAGTATTCTATTCAATCTCGAGTTGGAAACTTCCTACCAGTAGCTAGTTTTTCTTTTCTTCAGGTAAGAGCAACTAGTCAATTAAAAGTTATGGAAAACACCGCTTAACTCTTTCGAATTGTCATCACTTTTGTAATCACTTTCTTAAACTTCAAAAACTCTTAATTTAGTGTATCTATCTTTTAATTTTCTCACTCATCTCGTTAGAATTTTTCGTTAAATCCTGTCAAAATTTCTAAAATACGTATGTTTTCCTTTTTAAAAATATATGGGATAACTTCACTTAATAGTACTGAACTTTCACAATTTTTGAAAAAAGATACCTGAACTTCAAACCATCACAATTTAAGATATCTATTTTTCGGAAAATCTCAATTCGGGGTCATCCATTAGGATTTTCTTTTAAATCCTATCAAAATTCTCAAAATACCCTTGTGTTTATTTTTATTTTTTAAAAAAATTATAAAAAAATTTCAAAAATTCAGGCATGGGTATTTTTGCAAATTCCATTGAATTCTAACCAACATCTAAATCCTATCAAAAAAAATTTCCTAAAAAACAGAAGGGGTATTTTGGAAATTTTGATAGGATTTAACAAAAAATCTTAACTTATGACCCTAATTAAGACTTTTCGAAAAATTAATACCCTAAATTGAGATGGTTTGAAGTTCAGATATCTCATTTCAAAAATAGTGAAAGTTCAGTACCCTTAAGTGAAATTCTCCCAATATAAATATAAATTAAAGATTCAGATATGAGTATTTTTATAAATTTCGTTAAATCCTAACCACTGCCTAAATTCTTTCAATTTTTTTTTCTTTTCTTTTTTTCTTTCCCTAAAACATATGAGCGGTATTTTGAAAATTTTAACACCCTCCCGTTAGGATTTAGGAAAAAAATTGAAATATAAATAAATTAAATTGAGAGTTTTTGAAGTTTATGGTGATAAAATTAATTTGGATTTATATGGGCTGCCTCCGGGCACTTGCACCATCTTGATTAATTCTTATCTTTCTGATCATCTTGGTGTAATGGCGTTTGTCTTTTACGGTTTGACGGATTTAACAATTTCCTTCCAGAAACGTGAAAATGGAGAAATTAATTGTTGACTTGGCCTAAATGCATGGCACCAACCTATAACGAGTAAACAAAGGCATTGCTACGCAGGACACAAAGAATTTAGAAGAAGAAGAAGAAGAAGAAGAAAGAAGAAAGAAAGGGAAAAATAGGACAGGGAATGAGTCATTCAAGAGAAAGGGAAAATTGGTTGAGTCTCCCTATCGAGAGAGAAGAGAGAATAAATAGACACTAAAAAAAATCATAATCTTAATTTGACTGACTTTAGATAAAGACCATTATTGAATTATAAAAAGACTAATAAATAATAATAATAATAATAATAATAATAATAATATATAAATAGAAAAGTAGAATATACGTTTAATTAATAATATAAATTATCAAAACAAGATATAAAAATTTAAAATAGATTAGATAAAATCTCAATGAATCCCAATATTCAGTATATTACTCATTAAATACATGTATATTATCTTACGATTGTTTCATTCGTGAGGAGCTGCATGAAAGGAAAAATAAAAAGTAAAAATAAAAATAAAATTATGAAGAATTAGAGTTATTAATTATACAACATGGAAAGAGGTTGGACTGATTTTGGGCCAAGCTCTCTTTCAAGGGCCGGGTCAGATTTTATTTTATTTTATTTTATTTTTTTGAGGAAGGCAAACATTTTACTTGGAAGCTATAGCCTATACCTTATTCTTTAATTTGTCATTTGCTTCTGGGTTTAATTTGTCATATGGAATTGTACATAATTTCCTACAAATCAGGTTGTACCAATTTCTTCAATCCGGCTTTTGAAAATAACATGTGTAATGTGTCATTTGAATATACGAGAAAGCACATATTTTTTTTATTAATCTTAAAAAAAAAAATGTGCATGTGTTAAGAAACACGTATTTTTAAACACTAATTAGAAAAGAATTCTTCCAAACTTAATTTGTAAAATATTTATGTCCATAAAATTTAGCCAATATACAAAGTTTTGTCAAATTGTGTACTGGTCTGCCACTATTATTGGAGCTGGACCTTTTTGAAATGGTGGGTATGGCTCATGGCCTATGTAGCTTTAAAGCAGCCCATTAGTAATCAAGATTTTGTTCTTTTTCTTCATACACTTTCCTTTATGTTTTGGATAGATTTCACTTTCTCTTCTACAAACTACTACATGTGTATCATTTATTCTATAAACTCATTCTTTAAAGTACTCGGTGTCATCCATTATTTATATACCCACACTAGTCCTCCAAACAGAGATTAACACAATAATCATAATGAATTAGGTGACCACATCTACCTCCTAATCCTCTTGTTCGGCCTCAAATGTTATGTTTCTGTAAAACATTGTTTTGCAGGTGGAAGATATAAGTTCACAACTTAGTAAATAAATGCCATATGAAAGTCATTCATGAAACGTGCCTTTATTATAAACACGTAAAATAAACATTTCATGCCACCATGCCCTTAAAAGTTAGAGTTCGCGAAGTACTCATGTTTGAAAGAATACAAAGTCTCATAATTCATATAAGTGAGGCATGTATCATGACATTTGCACTTTAATGCGTAAAAATCATAAACTTAACCAAAACATGCATGCACATATCATTTACATCATCTTCATAACTTTTCTCCTTTGGCCTTACCCGTTAAATTCGTTAGAAATAAAGATGGGGAACTACATAAATTGAAGAAAGCAAAAAAAAAAAAAAAAAAAAAAAAAAAACAACTGTATGGAAAATCATTGGATTCTTGGACAGTAAGGCGAATATTAATCTGTCTCTTAGACAAATATTGGCTCCCACTTAAACAATAAGTTTTGCAAAAAGGAATACAATAATTTTGTCCTCAAAATACAATATTGCCCAAATGTAGTGTGCAGATTGCAAATTCTGAACACTACTCTGAATAAGAAATTTGGTGTAATGGTGTTTGTCTTTTATCTATTGAGGTTTATGCACCAGAGAAAAAGTATGAGGAGTTCGAAGATGGCGACACCGAAATTGTGGAAGGGAAGCACAGTACCGAAAGAGGTGGAACCGCTTATCTCACTCCATGCGATCGCTGGCTATAATGGCCCGAGGACCATGTGAATCAAAGCTACTATTGGCCAAAGAACCTTAGTGATCTTGATTGATAGTGGGTCCACCCACAATTTTGTGGACTAATTGGTTGCTCAATCACTGTAACTTGCAGTAAAACCGATTGAAGAGATCAGAGTCAAAGTGGCGAATGGTGAAAAAGTACGATGCAACGAAAGGTATGAGGATGTGCCCATTTCAATACAGCAATTCCAGTTTTTAACTACTCTGTATTCTCTACTGTTGCATGGTTTAGATGTGGTTTTGGAAATCCAATGGTTGGAGAAGCTTGGCCCGGTCATATGTGATTAGAAAAAGATGACAATGAGCTTCCAATGGGGCAATCAATCCATTCTACTGGGGGACTAGGCCATGACACCCACTACTGAAGTCCACATTCAGACCTTTGATCGAGAGATGCTTGGGAGAGGAGAGTTATTTGCTCTAGTCCCAATAGCAGTGTCAGGAGCCCAGTCCTCGTCAATCCACCCGGATATCCACAACATGCTACAACAATACCACGACCTCCTAGAAGAACCCAAAGGTATTCCTCCCCCCCGTCAGTTTGATCATCACATTTCATTGAAGGATGGCACAACCCCTGTAAATGTAAGGCCCTACCGGTATGCTCATTTTTAAAAAAATGAGATAGAAAGACAAGTTTAAGAGATGCTAGCTACAGGGCTGATCCAACTAAGCACAATCCCTTTTTCTTCACCAATTCTATTGGTTAAAAACAAGGATGGGTCAAGGAGATTCTGCACGGATTATCGGGCTCTCAATGCGGTGACTATCAAAGACCGATTTCCAATCCCCACAGTGAACGATATGCTAGATCAGCTGCATGGGGCTGAGCACTTCACCAAATTGGATCTAAGGGCTGGATACCATCAAATCCGCGTTTGTTCCGATGACATACCCAAAACGGCCTTTTGAACCCACAGTGGACACTACGAATATGTAGTAATGTCATTCAGCTTATGCAATGTGCCATCTACTTTCCAAGTCGCCATGAATGAGGTATTTCGGCCATATTTACATCAATTCGTATTAGTCTTCTTTGATGATATACTGATTTACAGCAAATGATGGGAGGAACATATGGCTCATCTTAGGAGGGTGTTCGAAATTTTACAAGGCCACCAATTTTTCATGAAACCTTCCAAATGCAAATTTGGGGCTTGCGAAGTGGATTATTTGGGTCACATAATTTCTCATGAAGGCGTACAGGTCGACAATCACAAAATTGAAGCAATGCAATCCTAGCCGACACCGAAAACTATCACAGAGCTGCGTGGATTCCTTGGCCTTACAGGCTATTATTGCAAATTTGTTCCCAACTATGGCCTTATAGCAGCTCCGTTAACAGATTTGCTTAAAAAGGGGAACTTTGGGTGGACTCCAAAGGCTGAAGTTGCTTTTGAGGAATTAAAGCGAGCTATGGTGACGACTTATATCTTAGCTCTACCAGATTCTTCTAACATTTTTATTGTAGAGACAGACGCTTCAGATCATGGGATCAGTGCGATAGAGTCAACAAGGGAGACCCATTGCTTACTTAAGCAAGGCCATTGGACCCTCCAAAAAGGCGTGGTCAATATACTCCAAAGAAATGCTTGCGATCATGGAGGTAGTCAAAACATGGCGACCATATTTGCTGGGTCAGAAGTTCCAAATCCGAACTGACCAGAAAAGTCTCAAATTTCTGTTGGAGCAGCGCATCGTTACCCTCAAGTAGCAGAAATGGGTCTCCAAACTGGTAGGCTTTGAATATGAAATTGTCTATTGCCCAGGTCGTTCCAATACAGCAGCTAACGCATTGTCAAGAATGCCCCATAGCCCGATACTTCTCTCCACTACAGCCAGTTCACTCAACGGCATTTCAGGGCCACAATTTGGCATATGGGAAGAATTGAAGCACATCAATAAAGTGGATCCCTACATGATATCCTTAGCTCAGAAGTTAGCAACCAAGCCAAAATCCATGGCCAGCTACAAGCTTCGTGATGGGCTGCTATTCTTTATTGGAAGGATTGTCATCCCCCCAACATCCACGCTCAAGCATGAAATCCTTCATGAATTTCATGCATCCAAGCTAGCAGGTCATTCAGGTGTCCTATGCACCTTCAAGCGATTATCTCAGAACTTTCATTGGAAGGCCATGATAGCTGATGTCCAAGCCTATATCTCGGCTTGTGATGTATGTCAAAGGAATAAGAGTGAAACTTGGTCACCCGCGGAACTTCTTTAGCCATTACCAGTGCCGAGCCAAGTGTGGGAAGACATCAATTTAGACTTTATCGATGGATTGCCATTGTTTGCAGGGAAGGATTCAATTTCGGTGGTGGTAGACCGTTTAACCAAGTACGGCCACTTCTTTGCACTAAGCCACCCATACTCAACCAAGAAGATTGCAGAAACATTTGTCAAAGGCGTGATGAAGCTCCATGGTGTTCCACGTTCAATTGTAAGTGACCGAGACCCCATATTCATAAGTTTGTTTTGGGCCGAATTTTTTAAGCTCCATGGAACGGAATTGAAGACTAGCTCGGCCTATCATCCCCAAACTGAAGTGGTCAACCGTTGCGTGGAACAATATCTAAGATGCTTCTCCAACCAACATCCGAAGAGCTAGGAATCGCATCTAGCATGGGCCGAATACTGGTACAATACCACATTCCACCAATCTACGGGAACCACACCTTTTCAAGCTTTGTATGGCCGTCCTCCCTCGTGATTGGTTAGTTATCTGGTAGGCTCCTCACTCGTTAGCTAGGTGGACAACAATCTAAAGAGCCGTGATGACTTGATGCGTGACTTGAAGCTCAACCTACACCAGTTGAATAATTGCATGAAACAGTATATTCTACGAGGCAAGAAGTGCAATTTCAAGTGGGTGATTGGGTCTACTTGAAATTGCAACCATACCGACAGACTAATGTCTTTTGTCGAGCTCACCGGAAACTAGCCAATAAATATTTTGGCCCATTCCAAGTGGAGGCAAAGGTAGGACCCGTCGCATATCGCCTTGCACTGTCCATGGAGTCCAAAGTGCATCTAGATTTCCACGTCTCACTGCTCAAACGAAAGGTGGGTGACCCAACTAACACCACCCCGACGATGCCACCGTTTTCGGAAGAAGGAGGACCCATGATTCAATCCCTCAAAATTTTGAAATACCGCTGGGTAAAAAATGGAGAGAAATTTGTTTCTAAGGCTTTAGTCCAATGGCAACACCTATCACCAGAAGACGCAACTTGGGAAGAGATAGATCAGCTGCAGCAACAGTTTCCCCAACTGAACCTTGAGGACAAGGTTCCTCTTCAAGGAGAGGTAATTGATGGAGATCCACGTAAGAACCCCCGTAGGACAGCACACCAAGCTAGGCCACAATATTTGGCCTTGGTAGTTGAGAGCACTAAGGAAGCACATGGGCACGTGGAGGAAGTTGAGAACACTAAGGAAGCACAAGGGCACGTGGATGACTTAGTGGGGTGAAGTATGCAGTTAGTCACTTTGGTTAGAGTTAGTAGTTTATGGGTTATCTTTTGTAGCCATGTTATCCGACGACTAGTCAACGTGGGATAAACCATGATGTAGTTAGTTTCCTTATTGTATGGTGGAAAGTTATTTCCGTAAGTAGTATAAGATTAGGATGTTAAGTCAGGTTGGGTATTGAATATTGTAATCAGACTGTTGTCTTTGTAGTTGTCTCCATTCCCTAATTGGAATATTTATCTAACACTATCTATTTTCTGTTCCAAATATCGTGGGGGTTCTTATCATAATACACCTTAGGTTTAAACTCATATACTATAAAATGGCACATGTTCATAAATAACATTTCTTAATATCATCATTCATACTGAATCATAATGTTTTAAAACATAGTGAACATTCCAATCATTTTCATGATATATCATGCATAGTCAAGTTTTCTATATGCACGTGACATTCTTATTCAAAAAATGTGGCTTTCAAACCAATAATTTAGAACATATAATTTCAATCAAGTGTCTAGGGGCCAGGGCTCACATACACACTTTCCAATTTTGTTTTCTATCCTAGCTAGCTCCTACAACCTTTCTTCACCATATCCTCCCAAAGCCTCAAGCATTTCAAAAAAGCTTTGCCCTTTCTCATGGAAGAGACTTCTTCTTCCATCCTTCAATCAAGAATATCACACGCCACCAACCATGCACATACATACACACAACACACAACTTCGAAATAACAACCCATGGACTCAAAATCAACCATAGCTTCAAGAAAATGAGTGACAATGTCAAAAGCTTACTCTTTGGAGCTTTAACTACACTTTCCTTGCTCAAGATTGAACACCCTCTTCTCTTATCCTCCTCACAAAGCCGTCACATTTCCTTCACTTTTTCAATTTCTCTCTTTTTTCTCTTTATACTCATAGGTATGGAGAAATGGGGCAGCACAAAATAACCTAAACCCTAATACCCCATTTTTTTTATGTATTAGGATCCTCTCCAGAGAGTGTCCAGTTCCTTTTAGTATAAGGGCATTTTTGTCCAAAAAAATATGAAAATACAAAATGCATTTCCATTATAAGGAACTGAATACTCTCCAATTCACTTGAAATGGAGAGGATCCGTTTCCCAATTTTATAGCTCTTGTCGTGACCAGTTTTGCGCTACCAGACCATCTCGTTTCAACGGGATTTGAGCTCGTTCAAATGGGACTTCAATTAACGCATTACACGTCCTGTACGTTTCCTATTTGTTATCCTATTCGAACGTAGTTTCCTAGTTAGGGACAACATTGTGCATGAAAACACCTGTCGTGGCTACTAAGTAGTGCTCAGGGAGTGTCAATTTTTTGACTCACAATCTACTGTGTTTCCCCCTGAATTGATGATTTTAGTGTCTTTTTTCCTTTTTAGGGATACGTTTTTAATTTAATACTTTAATCATTCTAATAATCATTTGCCTAAGTATTTTGTTTTAGGTACCAATTCGTATCACTTATTTCCACTAGATCTTATCATCATTATACTTGGTTCCACATTTTTAATTTATGTTTTTTAAGCAAGGTGTTACAAAGATGCATTTTCTCATTAGATCTATTCCAACGCTCCGCCCAACTCCGCTTCCAACATTTCGAAGGCAGAGGTTGGGTGAAAATGACCTCCGTCGAAAAAGAGTTGAAGGACATTTTGAAATTGGCAGAGGCGGAAATCAAAAGGCCTATTTTTACCTCCACCACCTTGGATGCACAAACCTACTTGTCAAGGGTAATTTTGTCATTTCATAAGACTTTTCGTTCAACTTAACAATTGATTGGGTAAATGATGGTGAAACTTGAAAATAAGGTATGAATTAATTGAGTTTGTGGAGTAAATGATAAGGATGGTACGTAGTTCGTAGGATAAAAGTGTGATTTACCCTTATTTTTTTCATAGTTTTGGCTTGGCTAGCTTCTTTATTTGCTCCCCTATCCCTTTATGTCCAATCCTTCCGCTCCATAAATTTGATCCAAAACTTTTTACAATACCAAAAGTTAAGGGATAAATATAAATAAGATTTCTCAATTAACAGTTATTTTTAATAAAAGCCTCACAAAGTGATAGACGTGACAGTTTGATACATCAAACTACCATTTTGTTTTAAAAACGCCAATTTTCTATCATTCTTCGTAAAATACCCCTTTTCTTAAAAACTAAAATAAAAAATTAATTCAAAAAACTAAAATCAAAATAAATAAAACTAAACAAACGAAATTGAAAAAGTGGCCTATTTATTTAATTTTTTTTTTAATTTTTAAGAAAATATGGGTATTTTAGGAAAAATGACAGAAAATTAGCATTTTTTTACACAAAATTGTTGTTTAATGTATCAAACTGTCACTTTATGGGGGCTTTATTGAAAATAGCTGTTAGTTGAGGGGCTTGTTTTTATTTATCCTTTAAATTAACTAATAGTCTGATACCCTCTACTTCAACAATTAATTATTAGAATTAGCTAATCATATTTATAAGGATCAATTGAAAAAAGTCCATGGATAAAAACTCTTCGAGGCATTAATAAAACCAATCAAGTGGTTCCCATCCATTCTGCATCTTCATCGGCTCCTGATTCAAATTTTTGCAGTGACTTTCCTGCTTCAGCTTCTTTTCGGTGGTTTTTGTTTATTCCTAGCGAGGGTTTAAATATATTTGCTCTAATTTGTGGCTATTTTGTCTTCGTAACCACTTTACATGGCCCTTCTAAGAGTATCAAACCACTTGTTTTGTTCATTTCTTACTGATTGATTGTTCTTTTGTACTGTTATTTTTATTTTAAGTCTAATATGGAAGAGCCCACACACTTTTTAGTGTTTTGATCCTTTAATTTGGATCCATTTCCTGATTTTTGATTAGGGAAAACAAAATGGTGGTTCCCAGTCATGTCATGTATTATGCTGTCTAGATCTTTTTATCAAATAAGTGGTGGGAAAAAAAAAGACAGAAAAAGACAAAATTTGCTCACCGAAAGTTCTTTCCTCTTTAGATATATGCATTTTCAACATATTAGGTAATGAATTTTTTGTGTTTATTTTAGTCTTTCGAGCTTTCTTTACGTTTTTATTAGTGCTTACTATAAACAATTTTAAAAATAATTTGGACTAATTTTTAATTAACGTTTTGAGCTTATTTTAATTTTTTTAAAACCCAAACGTGTAACATGAAAAAACAACACAGTCAACCAAACAATCTACGACACCTGCTGCACAATATAAAATACATATTATACATAAAAGGTATATGCAGTTGCCATACGTTATTAATCATATTCGCATGAGCGAGCGAGTAGCGGATAGTTACGAATAGCGCCGAAATGTCCGCCCCTAGAAGCCACCTTCGATGACAAGCTAGGAAAGTAGTGTTTTTTTTTTCTCTTTCTTTTGTTTTTCTCGGTTAATTGGGAGTGAAAGGAAAAAAAAAAAGAAAGAAAGAAGAAAGTAAAGGTGATCGAGAAAGATAAGAGTTAACGTCCCATATATATATGGAAACCTTATAGCACGTCGACGAACCTATCCGATTGATATGCTAAAATATTGATGGATAGAGAGACTGATCGATATATCTCGAAAGAGACATCCACCCCCCAAGTGGAACAAAGCCTAAGGACAAATCAAGCCTCCTCTAATTGCGTTTACTCCTCTTGCACAAGTTGATATCTTTGGACGTTAGCTTTCACAAGTCTTCCACACGCGTCAACCCTATTAACATATATGATCATGGATACCAACTAGTACTTCTATAAGCGATTTCAGACCGCTAGCTTTAATCATGTTGGAATAAGTTGCTCATATTCTTTTAGATATAGAGAATAATCAAAAAATACCAGTAAAGTGGCCAGTTGACAGAGTGAAAGTACGATACATGAAAATTTAGAAGTTTTTCATATCTGTTCGTACAATAAGGTTTTGCTATAAATACGTTATGTTGTAACCCTAATTCATATTATTGAAGATAGCCGCATTCCTGTAGACGTAGGCAAATTGCCAAACCACGTTAAATCTGTGTCTTACTTCTCTCTTTTTCATTCCATATTATTCATCATTGTTGTGCACGTACGGTAACAACAAAGTACAACCCGGCTGGTCATTTCTATTATTACCGTGCATAATAATGATGAATAATATGAAATCAAAGATAAAGAGAAAATCAAGACACAGATTTACGTGATTCGATAATGTGCTTAAGTCAACAGGAGTGCGGCTATATTTCAGTATATGATTTAGGGTTATATCATAACATACTAAAACCCTAATTGTACAAACGTATTTTGAAAAACTTCAAAATACCCATAATACTTTGCTAATTGGCTACTATATTAATATTTTAGTATTATTCTTTATGCCTTAAAGAATATAAGCCACTAATTCGACTACTTTTAAATGTATAATACAGACGTAACTAACACTTTTTGTGAGTGGCCTATAAACAATTTGAAAGAGTATTCGAATACATCTTGACCAATTCTAAAGTGAGAGGGACTGGGTCGTTACGTTATGCCCACCTTTAATCATGCACATCCTATTATTATGGGGTCAGGCTTTGTGGGATAGGGGGAAGTTTACGTTAGGAATATTTAAACAGCTTTTCGACAGAAGGAAAAGAACATCATGTGACTCAGGGGTGACAATGAAAGCTTTAAACAGTCTCAAGATAGACATAATTATTTGAGAGCATTTTGGCTTGTCGGTCCAATTAAGTAGTCAAAATAGTTATTGAAGAAGTTAAAAAAAAAAAATTATGTATATTTTAACAAATTATTTATTTTCTTTAAATGTTTATTTTATGTGAATTGAAAGAGAATGTGAAAAAAAATAAAATTTGTAGTGTGAATATATTGCTTACTGTATGAGAAAAAAATATTAATACTCCGTTTGTTTCGAAGTAAAATAATTTTCATTATAAAATATTTTTTAGGAAGTTCTTTTTCAAGAAAATGTTTTACGCCGAAAACATTTTTCAGTGTTTGGCGCATACGGAAAATTACAAATATTTTTTATATTTTCATTCAATTATATTAACTTATAAAAATTAATTTTTATTCACAACATAAAAATATTAATGTAAAATAATATAAAAAAAAACTAAAAAATTATGTTTAACTAAGATATATATATATATATATATATATATATATATATATATTATATATATATATATATATATACACACTTTTTTAGTCCCTGAGTTTTGACAACTTTATTTTTTAGTCCCTGAGTTTTAATTCGCATCACAGATGATACATCAATTTTAAGAAATGACCAAATTAGTACATCGGTTAACTTCTACGTCCAAAAATTAACAGTCCGCCACATGTCAACCTCAGAAGTTGACACGTGGCACTATATAAAAAAAATAAAAAATAAAAAATCTTTAAAAATTAATTTAAAAAAAAAAAATTGAAAAAACTAAAAAAAAAAAGGGGGTGGCTCTTGGCCACCATGGGGTGGCCAGCCACCCCCATTTTGGCCAGGGAGGTGGCCGGCCGGTCTGGGGTGGCCGAACCACCCCCATGTGGTGGTTCGGCCACCCCCTGGACAGAAAAGAAAAAAAAAAAAAAAAAAAAAATCGGGTTTAGGGTTTTGCCCTTGGGGGTGGCCGAACCACCCCCAGATCGGCCGGTCTGGGGGTGGCCGAACCACCCCCGTGTCCCTTGGGGGTGGTTTGGCCACCCCAAGGGCAAAACGGGAAAACTAAACCCTAAAAAAAAAAATTCCGTTTTGCCCTTGGGGTGGCCGAACCACCCCCGTGCCCCTTGGGGGTGGTTCAGCCACCCCCAAGGGCAAAACCCTAAACCCGAATTTTTTTTTTTTTATTATTTTTTTTTTTTGTCCGGGGGTGGCCGAACCACTACCATTTCAATTTTTTTTTAATTTTTTAATTAATTTTTAAAGATTTTTTACTTTTTACTTTTAATTTTTTTATATAGTGCCACGTGTCAACTTCTGAGGTTGACACGTGGCGGACCGTTAATTTTTGGACGGAGAAGTTAACCGAGGTACTAATTTGGTCATTTTCCAAAATTGATGTATCATCTGTGATGCGAATTGAAACTCAGGGACTAAAAAATAAAGTTGTCAAAACTCAGGGACCTTAGAGTTATTTAACCCTATATATATTGACTAACAATAATCATATATTTTACAAATTGAGATTATTTTAAAATATTATTTTTAAAGTGGTCGGAATCTGGCTATTTGTGTCGGATCCCAACCAGTTGGCCGAAAGCCGATCGGATCTCGACCATCTGGCTAGATTCCGACTAGTTTGACTGGAATCTGGCACAGTATCACCGGAATTCGGCTACGGCAGCCGAACGTCGCCGGATTTCAGCAGAAGTTTCCACACTCCGGCACCGACCAGATTCCGACCAGTACTGGAATTTGGCTTGTCAGAATCTGGCGATGGTTGTTGGATTCCGGTGATGATTGACTGTTTGAGCGTGTCGATTGCGTCGTTTAAAAGATGATCGAGTACTGCATCTGCCTGAGGAAAATGATTTACACTTTTAAAAAACGTAAATTATTTTTTAAAATTTACTAAACATTTTTTATCAACACCAAAAAATGCCAAACTTATTTTTCAAAAACCATTTTATACCAAAAACAAACAAAGCATAAAGTAATTAGTCTGCTGAACATAAAAAATAGTTCTTAACAGTTAAATTTAATTCTTACAAATTATTTGTCTATTTTGTTGAATATGTTGAAAAAAAAATCGGGTACATAATTTATCTGCCATATATCCAGCATCCCAATGATATTTATAATTTTATATTCTAAGCTTAATCATGGAGTTGCATGTTCCCGGCCGGCCCGATATCCCACCATCTGGTGCAAAGTTGCTATCGATATGACATTACTTTTCAGGGTCTGCCACCATCCAGAAAGTAAGATATGTATATATATATATATATATATATATATATATGTATGCATGCATGGATATGTATGATGAATCAGTTGGATGATCATGACTAGAAAAAAGCTGGGAACAAAATCAGTTTCGTCCACCAAAACGATCTTAGTGTGAGAAAGTGTGCAAGCTAAGACCATTTGTGTTTGTCTCCATGCATGATATATGATCTCTTTCTTTTAAACACCTTTATCCATTTAACTTTTGGATCATGGAATGCTGGGTTAGAATAATCATGACCTCCCAAACTGATGGATGATTCAAAATGTTGCCATTTGACAATGCACCGAGAAAAGTGTGCCCTTTCATACCTGCGTACTAGGCTACTAGCTAGTTTTCTGTGAACCAAGATTCTTTTGCCTTTTAAGTTTGATTGATACAAATTTGAAGTAAACTTTTATCTTTTGAAGATTGGTTTGTAAAGTTGGAGATGTCTAAAAATTTCTATACATATGGTTTAGATTACAAGATTACAATTAAGTCATGCATGTAACATATCATTATATTTTAAGGTTGATTTTTGTAACGGTTCACTCTATTTTAGTAGCAGCTAACTTTTTATCTTTTGACAATTTTACTCACTTATTAATATTCATTGACTTAACACTATACTCATACATAGTACTAAGAGTTTTTAATCCAGTCTATAAGTTGCTTCAAGGATGCACATACGGATACGATTGCAGGTATTACAAAATGCGGATATCACTCTTAGATATTTGCATCCGCATTTGTATCATGTTTTTACTAACTACGTTCACACTATTACTACGATTATTAAATGCGGTTATTATTCGATATCTGCATATTAAGTACTGGGCCTTTTAAGCCTTCTTTAAGTCTTTTTTAGGTATATTTTAAACGATTTTGAAAATAATTTAGGCTGGTTTTTAGTGTTTTGAGTTTTTTTTTTTTTTTTTAAGCCCAAATCTTTTAAAAATATATTAATTTTCAAATTATTTTTGTCTTTTTTTTCAAGTGTTACACGAGAAAACAACACAGCCAACCAAACCATTGTAACCATGACCTATTTCTAATCTAAAACGACGTCGTTTTGGTGAATTTATTAAATATAATATATAAAAGGTATGTTGATGTGGTTAAAAATTGCATCCATATATCTTAAAACCGCTATCCCCATCCTCATATGCAGATATTGATTTTTGTTAACCGTATCCACGTGTCCGAATAGTAGATCGCGGATAGCAGATGCAAGACAATTAATATCCGCCTGCATGTACGCCCCTTGGTCGCTCCCTCCATGAATCGACCACAAAGCCATATATAATGCATTTGATCTCATACTCGACGAGCTGCATCTGATTCCAAGCTCGATGTGACGATTGATTCTTATATCAAATAGTACAAAGATCAAGTAGAACTCGCCCCGAAAAATTGACTTGTACATAGAGAATAACCAAAAATTTATATACATATAATTATAATTAATTATACTTAAACCATGTAAAACACAAGTAGATAATGACATCGATGTAGACAGCAAATGAATAGTTCAAGATCTAAATAATATTGGTAGCAATTTGTGGAAAAGAGTTCACATTGCAGAGGCTCAGAGAGTCAAGCAGACAGATAGATACCAGAAGAATGGACATGGGTGAGAGGTAAGGGACATTGGATGACTGAGATGTGACATTATTTTGTTGCATTTTGATAATTCCATGAGATTTGTTTTCAATCATTTTCATAATATGAGTGTTCCTTTGCTGTAGGAGACGATCGGGTTTCCCTCGTCTGTATGCTTTCCTTCACGATAATGACTATATAAGTCGCAGAGAAAATACTATGTGGAGTTTTTCTTTTAGCTTAATTACAGAGCACTAATTACAAACATATTCACATTCATTCATAACTTATATACATTTTTTGTTCAATACATGCAATTTACAACCATAATTACACGGTTTACAAGCTAGATCATGAAACTTAATACATATAAAATCAAAACTTTCTTCCCATAGAGATTCTTTCTCTTTTGTTAACTGAAAAGATCGGTGCAAATTCCCTTTGTTGAATTAAACGAGAAGTTAACATTGATATACTGAAACTGAACTCATACTAACCTCAAGGCTAGCTTTTACTACCTTCGTATATACATAAACTATTTGAAAACATATAGGTGCAACTAGTACTGCTACGACTACTCAATTCTCATTTGGAGGTTAATTAATTAGTTTCTGTTTCTGAACTTATCTTGAAAACTTTAATATATTCGATTTGATTTCAATCTAAGGAACTTAGAGTTGTTAAGCATACTACCCCGCTCAACCTAGGGTTGTTGAACATATGACCCTACTCGACCTAGAGGTATCAGGCATACGACCCCACTTACCTAAGGATGTTGGGCGTATGACCTTGCTCGACCTAGGGCTGTCTTAGGGTTAACTTGCATGTTGAAAATGGCTTATACTTTTCTTACTTTCAATAATGTTCTTAAAACTGATTTTTTATGCTGAAAATTTTCTCTTATAAGTGGTTGATTGAGTTTTAATAACTAACCTCTTTTTTTTTTCACTAATCAGCTATGGAATAATTTTAGTACCTTCCATATAGTGAGGTTTTGAAAAATAATGAAATTGTAGAAGAAGAGAATAGTTCAAATTTGAATTTAGACTTAAATAGGGAAATCAAGAGAGAGAGAAAAATATAGAAACTTATAAAAGAGGAGTTTATATATGAATAAAATATTTTGAAAACTTTCCATCTTCTTAGCATTTAATTTTTTTTTTCCCGTTTTATTTTGAATGTTAGACTTGTGTAGCATGCTTTGGTCCATGTAAACAAGAGTGGAATAGGAGTGGGATAAAAGTGTACAACCAAGCATTTCTCTTGGAATAAATTATATATTATTAACATTTATTAGCATTGAATGTTAAAACAATCCATGTCTCTTACAAGTTCACTACAAAAAAAACAAGAGATTCACCACGTGGCTACAATAGCAGTTACTGTAACCACGTGGCCATATAGCAACGTGTCTTCCAAAACACGTTGTTATATGTAAGAGAAAAGCCAAGGTAAGTATTTGGCCACGTGTAATTTGCGCACGTAGCCATATGGCCGCGTGTAATTATTCCACGTGGCTAAAATATTCATATTTTTTATAATTTTTTCAGGAATTGAAATTTTTTCAAACTTTTTTTTAAAGATTTAAAATTTTAGTCACGTGTTTTATTGGCCACGTGGCTTATTGCCACATTGCCAATTAGCCACGTGTATAATAAGACACGTGGCTAAAATATTCATATTTTTTTCAAATCTTTTTCAAAAATTGAAATTTTTTCTGAATTTTTTTGAGGTTTGAAATTTTAGCCACGTGGTTTATTGGCCACGTGGCACATAAACCACGTGGCTAAGTAATTCCCTCAAATCCATTTCTAATTTCTCCCTCCCCCTTTTTTCTCTATTTCCCCCGCCCCTTTATCTTTTCATTTTCTCCTCCCTCTTTTTCATTTCCCCACGCCCCCATTGACTTTTCTTTTCATTTTCCTCTTCTTTTTTCTTCCTTCCGGAGGGTCATGGCCCGACGCCGGTGAAGCCAAAGGGGTGTTTTTCCGGCATTTTTTGAGGTTTTTTTTTTTTTTTTTTTTTTTTTTCTTCTGTTTCTTTGAGTTCTCTAATCTGAAAGTTTGTGATTTTTTATTTTTGTTGTTGATTTTTTGTGATTGTTGGTATTTTTTTGGTGTATTGTTGGTATTTTTTGGTAATGCGGGTCGACGGAGGATTTTTGAGGGATTTCTTGGATTGGATTTCATGGGGGAATGAATGTGATTTTTGGTGATTGTTAGTGATTTTTTAGTATTTTGTTAGTAATTTTTGGTAATGTGGTCAACAGAGGATTTTTGGGGGATTTTCTGGATCAGATTTCATGGGGAAGTTTTGTAGTGATTTCGCCGGCCTTGCAGAAATTTCCAGCGAAGGAAAAAAAAAAAATTCAAAAAAAGTTTCTGGCCAAGGCACTGGCGAAAAAAAAAAAAAAAAGAAGGAAGAAGAACAGAAATTAATTTATGTTTTTCTTCTTTTTTTTAAAAAAAATGTGGTGTTAGCAACGTGTGTTAGTTCCACGTGATCCACGTGGCTAAAAGTGTTTTATTTTTATTCTTTTCAAAAATAAAATGCATTTAGCCACGTGTGAGTGGCACGTGGCTAAATAGCCACATATATAAAAGGACACGTCTCTAAATGTACATTTAGCAACAATCTGATTCACTACGCGTAACCCACGTGGCTAACTGCACGTGGCTAACAGTTAGCCATGTGTATGATCCCCATACACGTAACTAACTGCAAGTGACTAAAAACAAAGTTTTTTGTACTGGTTGCAAATGATTCAATTAACAGTTAAGATCAAAATTTATTGTTGTCGGAGAATGGGTTTTATTTAAGAATGTCTTTAATATTATTTAATTCTCTTATTTAATACTATCAATTTTTCAAGACTTATTTCAATAATGAATGGAATGTTAGATAATTAAGTTTTTAGGAAAATTAAATGATATTAATCCCTTTTTAATTACTTATTAGAATAATTAGGGGCCTTAATAAAAGAATAATGACTATAATTAAGCATTTACATATTTTTTTAATTAAAAAATATTTATTAATATTCATTAATTTGAGGCCTTAAGCGACCGCCTAATTCGTCTTACGATAAAGCTGACCCAAGTTGTTGTTTCAAGTTTCGACATATCATCATGGTTCTAGGATCTTTTATTCTAAACTTTATATTTCCATTTATTTTGATTTTAGTACAATAATTCATTGTAAAGTATATTTACACTGTTTATAAGTATTTTTAATATCAAACATATGAATGTGGTTTTTAAAAAACTTTAAAAAAAGAAGAGAGAAATAGAATAGTTAATTTAATCTCAAAATTAAATGGAGCCCTTGATATATTTGTTGTTTTATAATAGACAAAATACTACATCAAATTTAACGAAGAATTAACTACTGAACAACCAATCTTTATAACATAATCAGAATGCAATGTTGAAATTAAAAAAAAAATACTGATAATAAAAAAACTATTGAGAAATACTTATAACGAAATAAAATTAAAATTAAAATCAATAAGTCATATAGACAATCCATTATATTACAAGAAAGATTAAATAGAGAAACTATATTTTTTATTGAGAAAAATATATTAATAGACTTGAATATACGAATTTGAATATTTTTTGTATCTAAAAAATTGGAATACTGATTTTAGATATTTTTACATTAAATTCATATAAATATATATTATTGCTTTAAGGCTCTATTTGTTTCGACATAAAAATGTATTTCGCTGAAAATATTTTTCGGCGTTTAGCGCATACGAAAAATCACAAATATTTTTTAGGATAAAGTCCACATACTCTCCTCAAACTACCACTCAATTGACAATATCCTCCTAAACTTTCAATTTGGACAATATCCCTCAAACTATCAAAAAATGTCAATATTCCTCAATGAAGAAAATACCCTTAATAAAATAAAAAATGCTAAAATTTAAAAAAAAAAAAAAAAAAAAACTAAAACTAAAGCTAAAAAATAAATACATACATAAAAACTAAGGATGGCCAAATTTAAAAATTAAAAGATTTTTTTTTTTTTAAATAAATAAATTTTTTGATTATTTTTTTAAAAAAAGAAAAAGGATTAAAAAAATGTTTTTTATTTAAAAAAAATATTTTTTTTCGAAAAAGAATAAAATTTAATTTTTTATTCTTTTTTTTTAATTTATAGGGGTATTTTTGTTTTATTGAAAAAAAAAAAAATTTAAGGTCATTTTTATGGGACAATGTCAATTTTTTGGTAATTTTTTTTGGGGGGGGGGAACTTTGTCAATTTGGTGGTAGATTGAAGAGGGTATACGAAATTTTTCCTATTTTTTATATTTTCTATTCAATCATATTAACCTATAAAAATCAATTTTTATTCACAACATAAAAATATTAATATAAAACTATTTTTTAAAAAAATTAACTTAATAATTTGAATTCCGATAGTGGTCTGGTGGAGATTTGTTGGTGGTTCGGTGGTGGCCTGGTGGTGGTTCGACAATGGTTCGGGGTGACTCGGTGGTGATCTGGTGTAGCTTGGTAGTGGTCAAATGGTGGCTCAGCGATGGTCTATGACTCTATGTCACTCAGATGTGGCCCGAGGTGGCTTGGCGGTGGCCCGGAGTGGTTCGATGATGGTCTGATGGTGGCTCTGCTGTGGTCCAGGGATGGCTCCGCTATGGTCCAGGAGTGGCTCAACGGTAATCCATCGATTTAAGAAGAAGAAACTCAGAATCGAAAAACGATTTACAAAATTTAAAAATAATTTTCAAAAACTGAAGAAATTGTTTTTGTCATACTGAAAATATTTTCAATTTGACTATTATTTTTATCGTACACCAAAATAAGAAAAACATTTTCAAACAAAAGGAAACTAAAAAAAAAAAAAAAAAATCTTAGTTTAACTTTATGCCGACCTCATATTTTATTAAACCATTGATGTGGGGCCGCATTGGTTGGGTTCATGGTCGTCATCCACATGCTCCGACGTGACTTTATGCACATCTTCTTTTTTTCTTTTTTGAATATAAAAAATGAGGGATTCAAGTGACAATAAAAATCCTGAGTACGTAAATGTCATGTCACCTTTGTTTTATATTGATGGACACCAAGTGTTTTAAGTGATTTGTTATTAATTATATAAAAAAAAATTAAAAAGAATATTTAAAATTTAGTATAAAATAAATGCAATAAATAAATAAGTATTAAAAGTTATATTATTAATTTTTTTTAAAAAAAAAGAGAAAAAATGTAAAATTGGTCATTGTGGTTAGTTAAATTTACAAATCACTCAATGTAGTATAAAAAATAATTTTAAAGTCCTTGTGGTAGGCGAAAATTACAAATTACTCTCTAAAGTTATTTTTCGTTAACAAACTTAATAGAGTTTGCTAAGTTTTTCACATCAATCCCAATAAAAACGCAACACGTAATCACCTTTGGGTGGCTCGTGGGCAACCCCAGAGCTGGCTGAGCGCAGGCCACCCCCAGCCCATGGGGGTGGCCGCGCGAGCCACCCATAAGTGGCCGGTGAGGATAGCGCACTAGCCACCCGCAGCCCACGGGGGTGGCCGCGTTGTCACCCCATAGGCTGAGGGTGGCTGGAACCCCACCCCCTATTATGGGGTGGCTCGCAATGAGATTGATGGGTTATGGCAGCCACCCCTCCTAAAAACTTTTTCTTTATTTCTAAAAAAAAAATATTTTAAGTTTTTAATTTATTAATATATTTTTTTAATTAATGCTCCGTTTGTTTCGACGTAAAATAGTTTCCGTCGTAAAACATTTTCGACGAAATCAATTTTAGAAAAAATTATTTTCTCGAAAATATTTTTCGGCGTTTGGTTCGAAAAAATTACGAAAAGGGAAAATGCAGTTGTCGCCGGAATCCGACAATAGCCGAGCATGTTTGGTCGGATCCGGCCAAAATGACAGAATTCCAACAGTACTCCTCTGGCTCCTGTCAGATCCGGCCGTATCAGTGGCCGGATTCGGTCAGATCAGGCCGGATCTCGGCCATTTTGGCCAAATACGGCCGAATCCGGTCATATCCGGCTGGATCCCAGCCATATCCGGTCGGATCCGGCGATGGTGGCAGGATGTCTCCTGATTCCGGGGCCTGGATGCTGCCGGATTTCGGTGCCACCTGGTTTCAGACAACCGACTATTGCCAGATTCGGGCAGTCAGATATCAAACGTGCGTGCAATGACAAAGAATATAATTTCAGAAAACGATTTACGGTTTTTAAAACCGTAAATCGTTTTTCAAAAATTAAAGAAGCTTTTACGGTCAAACCGAAAATGGTTTTCGTTGACCATTATTTTCACCCCTACCAAACACCATAAAATACCGAAATCATTTTCCAAAAATCATTTTACGCCGAAACAAACGGAGCATAAGAGTGACACATGTCGCATTTTTGGATTAATGTAGTAACCTAACCGACTCTATTAAGTTTATAAACGGAAAACGACTATATAAAATAATTTGTAATTTTTACGTTAAATTTATTTTTTATATCACAGATAATAATTAATAAATTAGTCTAGTCATAATTTTAGATTTTTTCCCAAAAGAAAAATCTGATATAAATCCGAAGCACCAATCATGGTTACGGCCCATCCCACTCTCACTGCCTCAAGACTGAGTCAGAGACCTGAGTCCAAATGTCCAATGATAAGTTCCTAACTCTCTCACCCGAAAACGTGTCGTCGTTTGACTCGTCTCAGTTTCAACACCGAGTTGGCTCGCACGATTCAACACCCAACACCGAGTGTGCTGACTTAACTCTTCGATCAACGCGTATCACACTCCCCTCCTCGAAGCTCTCCCAACAGTTCAAGCAAAATACTCCACCACACTCCTCATCGCGACTGAGATGCACGCCCCCTCTCATCTTTCATCGATCGGTCTATCCACATCCTAACCCAACTGTCACGTTTGCGCGTGCTTTTCACGTGGCAGCGGCGCCCTACTTTTTGCGTCTTATCTTCTCCAGATTAAACTTCTATATATAGAGGGGGTTTATTGGGAGTACATGGGTGGTAGAGAGGCATCTGTTTTGTTGTTCTCCTTGCTCAGTTTGTTTTTGTTGAATTGAGAGAAGGAAGGCCTTCTAAAAATCCTGCAAATCTTTGTATGTATGTTTTTCGCGCTTTCTTAAAGAGAATTCGCTTAGATTTTGCGGAAAAATATAAAATGGTCTCCATGGTGTCCTCCCGCACCGGCAGGTGTTTGCAGCGCTACGATAGGAAAGGCTATCGCCAAGTTGTTGGGTATGTAAATTTGCGCCTGATTTTTCTTGAATCCGTGGGAAATTTCTCTTTGCAATCTTCATTTGAGAAGTTTACCCAACTGGGTATTTGTCAAATTGATTAAAACTGGGAAATTTTTGGATTCTTTTGTCATTTTGTGCAGAATTTCCCTTAACTTTCTGTTCTTCTTTCTTCTTCGTTTTTTTTGTTTTCTTATGGTGATGTTTCAAATTGTGCAGATGCATACCGTACAGATACAGAGAAACCAGCCAATCTTCTTCCATTAAGGAATTAGAAGTTCTTCTGATTAGTTCACAGAAGGGTCAAGCAATGATGTTCCCAAAGGTACTATTATGCCTTCCTTTTGATAATCTAATAAATTGGGTCATTTCATTTGTGTTATCTTCATCTAACATTGTTTTGCACAATTGCGTTATAACTACAGGGAGGTTGGGAACTTGACGAATCTATGGAAGATGCGGCCAAGCGTGAGACTTTCGAGGAAGCCGGTGTTACAGGCAAAGTCGAAGTGAGTATCTTGAAGTCAATTTCTTATTCAATCTCTTTTGTAATCTTCTGCCAACTCTTTTTTCTGATTCAATTGTTTGGGTTTAATTTTCCAGAAGAAATTGGGCATGTGGTTGTATAAGAGCAAGAGATGTGACATAATGCATGAGGGCTACATGTTCCCTTTGCGTGTCAACAAGCAGTTAGACCAGTGGCCGGAGAAAAATCTCAGGCAACGGAAATGGGTATGTGTCTAAAATGCAACATGCTCTGTTTTTTCCACTACCATCTCGTTTTGATGTTGTGTGTTCTAAATTTCTTTTTGTGTTTGCGTTATGTAGATGACCGTGGCCGAAGCTGGAGAAGTGTGTCAATCTGCGTGGATGAAGGAAGCTTTAGATAAGCTTGTTAATCTACAATTGAAACCTCAGGAAGCAAATGAAACAACATAGAAGAACACAGGCAGTGGTCCTTGGCTTGTTTTCTCAATCTGCCACATCTGGCATGAGGGTGGCCTGCGGCTTCTGTTCTGAACAACGAACGACTGGACCAAGAACGAGTGGGGGAGGGGGAAAAAGATGTCAAGCAGAACCAAAACTTGGATTTCCAACATAAGCAGGAATTGAAGAACTTTTGTATCTGTTCTTGGTGTCTTCATTCTTTGATTTTTTGTTCTCAATTGAGAGTGTTAACACAAATTCGCGAATCTTAGGATGTGTAGTTGAAGGCAGCAGAGGAATCTGTTACCATGTACAAATTCGATTCATTCTTTCAATCTAATTGCTTCGATTCTTTGTGTATCATGTTTTGTTTGTGTTTTCCTGGATTTAACATATTAATGGTATCATTATGGTAAATGATTTGTGAGGACAAAGAACATTGTTTGAACTGTTTCCAAGACAGTTCTACTTCTCTGGCACCGACAACCTCTAACCAACGGATATATATGTCAATCGTTTTACTAGTTAGTTGAAGATCATAAGCATAACAAGATCATAACCTAACCGCTTGTTGCTATACTTATTTTGGGATTTGGATTAGATGCTGTAACAAAATCAACAGCAAGTTCATCAGCATAGTACAATAGAGGGCGGTTATTGCTCTTGCATTGCGCTAAAGAGTGTGAGTGTGGATTAGGATCCTCTTAAATTATCTGTTCGAATTTGACAGAATTTGGACGAGTGATTGTAAGAAATCACTTATGAGATCTATCTGACCGAATAAGTGGTTAGGTAACCTAATTTTTATTTGGTCAAGTGGGTCCTATAAGTTGTCTTTCACAATCATTTGCTCGAATTTGAGAGAATTCGGACAGATAATTTGAGAAGATCTTGATCCTGCGTTTGGCGCTATGATTTTGTGGATACAAAGTGCGTTTTAAATAAAATTGCAAAAAATGCATGTTTGGCATTTTGAAAAGGGTTAGTTTTTATTTGATTCGGATTTTAGTTATTGGGTTTTTAATTTCAAGAATAGGCTATTGAATTTTGTCGATGTTTGAAGTAGGCATTTTTGTCGTTTTACCGTCAAAGTTAATAATTTGTTACCGATAACACTTGTCTAAATTAACACGCCACAATCCAATGGGCAAACTGATGTCGATGTCATGTCAGCAAGTGTTTTATGTCATCCACGAAAACACAAACAAAAAAAAGTATACCTTCCCTTTATTATGAGATAATGAAGAAGAGAATAAAACTTAGAATATTACTAGAAAAAAACCACTTTCTACAAAGGCGATGAAGAGCAAATACTAGAGATTGTTTCAATTTTTTAACAAGGAGAGAGAGCAAGGACTAAGGAGGAAACTAACAGTCAGAGAAGTCAGGGGACAAAGATACGAAAAATGAATTACAAAAAGAAATTGAGAAGAATGAGGTGACTATGAAATAATGCTAGAAGTTTCTTTTGTGTTAGTCTTGCATCCCTCTAAAATGAGATGGCTTTTAAAATTACCATTAGGGTTATGATTGATTGCTATTGAATTTTGATCAAATTGTGATTTTAAAAGTCGTCTCATTTTTGTAAGAGCGCGAGGGATTCCTAGAATTACTCGGTGACTATGTGGTTGGCGAAGAGCTAAGCATTGAGAACTAGATAAAAACCATAAATAAGGACCTCAAGCTAAGAAATAAGAAGCTAACATGTCATATGAATCTCTTCACATTTACTTGATGATGCGACCTCCCACTTTCTCAATTCCTATCTTGCGTTATGATTTATGAGTAAGGTTATGAATTATCTTTTTATCTTTCCGAAGTTGAAATGGCTTTTAAAATTACAATTAAATTCGTGTTGAATCGCTGTTGAATTTTGATTCAATGATAATTTTAAAAAACATATCAATTTTCGAAAGATAAAAAGATGGTTCCTAACATTACTCATTGCACGATTATCTACATGACAAAATTAGGAAAAAAAGAAAGAAAAAGAAATTGTACCTTTTTTCAGAAGCGACATTTCTTCGATGAGAGCTTCTCAATTCACGTTTTCAGATTTTTTTTTTTCTAAAGCTTTTTTTAGATGACTTGCATTTGCCGACATAGCATTGATAATAGGATGTTGACATCGATGCTGATGTGTCAAATGAGACATACGTGATAAATGGCAAACAGTTCACTTTGACAGTAAAATAACAGAGGGATCTATTTAAAAGATCTCCTACTTCTCCATCTCCAATTTATATTTTTTTTAAAAACTAACAATTGGATCTATAACCCCCATGTGGGTTCTATATTTAAAACCTAGAATCAAATGGTTGGTTTCTTAAAAAAATAGGCAGAGATGGATGGAAGATGGGCATGAGATGAAGAAATAACATTTTTCTATTTAAAAATCTGGCAAAACTTAAAGACGTTATTCTTGAAATTAGAAATCTAAAGACTAAATCCAAAATCATTTGAAAACGAAGAACTAAATATGATTTTTCCTCTTTTGAGAAGAGACAGTCTTAAAGGAGGTCGAATCGCGATGTTAAAAGACAAACAACAATTTTTACAAACGATTAACTTAGTTTTTAAAAATCATATTTTCATTAACTACGTTTCGAAATTACTACTGTTTTTCAACCGCAAATTTTGAAACCTTTAAACAAAATCGACACTAAAAGAAAGAAGAACTCTCATCTTAACACCAACCTTTGGCTGAATTTATATTCCTTATGAGTATGAGGTTAGTGTTGGGTGAATTGTAGTGTAAAAGAGTAAAATAAAGCTTAGCAACCAGCCAAAGGGAACTAATTTTGTTTTCGAAAAAGAACAAAAAAAGGAGTTTATTTGTCCGTTGGAAGTTGGAACGGCCATCACTAAACAGGCAAAATAAATAAATAAATTTAGAAAGAAAAAAAAAAGGTTTCAACTTTCAACCATTCCGAAGGGTGCAATAGACACTCGTTGGAAACGATACAACCATTTAAAATTATGCATCAATTTAGAAAACGTGCAATTAATACTCAATACACTTTTTAAAAGCGTTCAGTTGCATAATATTTTCAACAACTACTCACTTATTCTCTCTATTAAATTATAATTATAATTTGAAAAATGCTACACACCTACTCCTGATATTCAACTTTTTTATAATTTGTTGACACGTGTCAACGTGTGATTAGAATTACCTCAGTTATTAAAAAAAAAAATTAATACCTTCCGATCATATGCTGGCACGTGTTAACAAATTGTATAACAGTTGTAGATCAATTGTAGGTCTAACATTACTCATTTATTCTTTGCGAAAGACAGTTTGTTATTTTGCAAGGCAAACTCTGTGGAATGACGGAGATTATGAGATTGCTGGAGAAGTATGAAATTGCCACTCGCCAGAAGCTCAACAAGGTGAAAACGTCTATCTTTTTCAGCAGGAATACAAGTCCAGAAAGGCGATAAGAAATTTCCTAGCTTTCAGGTTTTCAAGTCACTCAGAGGTGTGAGAAGTACCTTGGGATACCTACACCTGTGAGGAAGTCTCGCTCCCAGGCTTTACAAAGCATAAAGGATATAAAGTGTGGAACAGGCTACACAGTTAGAATGTAAAATTCCTTTCACAAGTAGGGAAGGAGATCCTCCTCAAAGCAGTTATTCAAGCTCTCTCTATGTACAGCATGAGCATCTTGCAGCTTCCCATTGGTTTGTGTAAAAAAATAAATGGTATGATGCAAAAGTTTTGGTGGGGATACAAAGAGAATGAGGCCAAGATCCACTAGATGAGCTGGGGCCGAATGGGAATCTCGAAAAATCAAGGGGGTTTGGGCTTCAAATATTTGGTAAATACTTCAATAAGGCTCTACTAGCAAAGCAATCTTGGAGACTTTTGACGAACCCTACTTCTTTGGCTGCTCAGATAATCAGAGCAAAGTATTATCCAAACTCTACTATTTTGGAAGCTACTCTGGGTAAACAACATTCTTTTGCTTAAAGGAGCTTAATGCCTACATATGATGTACTTAAAAATTGGCTTATATGGAGGGTGGGTGATGGTCGAGATATTCAGATTTGGGGTGCCAAATGGATTCCAACTCCAATTTCCTTTTTCTATTCAAACTGCATGCCGAGGCTTTGTGGCGGATGTTAGAGCGATAGAGCTTATCGACCAAGACACAAAGTGGTGGAATACAAGGCTCATCCATGATAACTTCTCTTAAAACGGAGCTCGTACTATCTGTCAAATTCCTTTGTGCCCGGTGCAAGCAATGGATTCTCTAGTTTGGCGAGGTACAACTAATGATGTGTTTTCTGTTAAAAGTGTGTATCACATGGAAAAGGAGTTACAAGCTATTCAACGCAGTTGAAGCTCTCGAGAGGGTGTTGGGGATTCTGTTTGGAAGATGATTTGAAACCTAAAAATCATGAATGTTGTCAAAATGTTCATGTGGAAAGCGTGTAATGACCTTCTTCCAACCAAGGTGAATCTTCTCTGACGAGGGGTGGTCTCTGATTCATTATGCCCGATATGTTTGCGAGAAGATGAAATGGTAAAGCATATTCTATGGAGTTGTCCATCCGCCCAAGACGTATGGGGTTGTGGCCCCAGAAACATTCAAAAAGGCATAGCTGGAGGTCTCACTTTTTTTGCTATCTTTGAGGAACTCATGGGGCGATGTGATCTTTAGGATCTTGAGCTCGTGCTTGTTATGGCTAGAAAAATCTGGTTCCGACGGAATGGGGTGGTGCATGGAGGCGAATTCACTCATCCCCAACAAGTATTCAGGGAAGCAAATGCCTCCATTGAATAATTTCAAATAGTTGAAGGGCTAAGTATGATAGTTCCAAGCCCTACCCCTGCCGGTTCTCAAGCACTATGGAGGCCACCTCCCTCAAGTTTGTTTAAAGTTAATTGGGATATACAGATGTGGATAAAAAGTAAGGGAGGATTGGATATGGCCTTATTGTTAGGGATCATGAGGCGGCTGTCTTGGCTACGCGAAGCACTACAAGGAATTATCTAGCAACACTTGATGTGGCTGAAGCGCTGGTAGCTCACCATGTTGTGGCAACAAGTAAGGAAATGGGTTTCCATGATATCATACTGAAAGGGGATGCTTTACAGATTGTCAATGTGATTAAGGTGATATGTAACATCTGGAGTAGCATTGGTCACATAGTGGATGGAATCAAAATGGAATTGAGGCAGCTACGATCTTGGAGAATTGACCATGTCAAGAGGGATGCAAATCAAGCAGCTCATACCATAGCCAAAGAGATTGTTTTGGGAGTCAGATAGAGTTTGGGTTTAAGAAATTCTAACTTGTATCTGTAATATTAAATCTAGGAAGCTTGTACCCCTAGGTGATTGAAGTTTTTTCAATAAAGATTATCATTTTAAAAAAAAAAAATTATCCATACAATTTGAAAAAGAAGTTCTGAAGAGAACTTTTCAGAATAAGTAATGCTACATATTACATATCATCATCTTCATTCTACTAGGTTGATGTAACAGTATCCATCAGTCATTATTAAAAAAAAAATAAAGAATTGATAAGCACTGTCACATTAACGCAAAATAATAAGAGTTGTGATTGATGCACAACACAATTGTACAACACTTGCACAACACAAGACATATGGGTGGAACCCATGTAGTGGATTCCACTCACATGGGTCTCACCCTATGTGTCTTGTGTTGTGCAAAAATATTTTCTCCAATAATAAAAGTATAGTATATAACACTACTCTTTTAGAATTACTATACCCAAATTTTAGGTGATTTTTCTTTTTGTATACTAAAGGTGATTTGTTTTGGTAATAATTTTCAAAAAGATAGTGGGTAAAGGCTCAAAATCGTTATCCAATTTCCATGTCAAATGTCTTTCTTGTCTACTATTATTCAACAAGTGGGTTTAATAATATTTTTAAGAAGATACCAAGTAGCACTTCTTTATTTCACAATTATTTTAGTATGTTAATGTTATGGGCTTCGATATTTGTCGGTGAGACTGCTAGTGAAATAACAATAAAAGTAACAATTTTACACTTCAATGGCCCAAGTCATCTTCTAGCACACGGTTATAATCTCACCGATTTTCTGATAGTAATACTCTGGATACGCATTCTATTAATAATGCAGAATTTAAATACAAATTATTCAAATAACTACCCACAAGAACGATGGAAATGACTAACCACTACCCATAATATAGGATAACTTCTACGGTTGAGACCCACCAACGCATTAACTTCCACCTAAAACAGCTGCCCATTAACAATAATTGCCCATAAACAATTAACCCTAATTACATAACTCACAACTACTAAACATTTTAATCCTACCACTACTAATTAATTACATTAACCCCGAAACAATTGATGTAATAGTCATTTACTAATCATTAGATTTTACTATAATGAGTAATCTCTCTTCCTTGATCGAGACGGATGGACATTATCCCGTGTAATATGGTTATCCGAACAAGCGATATCCAAACCGCCAATCACGTGAAATAGCAACTAGGAATCTTAATCCTTTACGAATATGCTGTTTGTTGATAGTGATTAGTGGGTCCATTGAGAGAAGAATATTATTATTGTTCTTTTGATTGACAGTGATTGGCGGTAGGCCTCCTGTAAATTAACCAATGGACAATCTTGCTGTGAGTAACGGTTACGTTCAGTCAGATGGAAAGAGTGCCATTGAAATATTTAGTTTCCGACAAGACAGCCATTTTTGTAGCAATCAGCTTTGCCTTTGATTCATTCTAGCACCCAATAGATGATGATCACAACCACATACTTTTCATTGGTGTGAAAAGTAGTTCCATATCAATATCATTGCAAAGACCAACCGTTGTAAATGAAGTGAGCAGTGTCTTTTCATCAACTTGTTCCTGTTTGTGTTGGGATGATGAGAGATGGTTGAGAAGGCAACGTTGAGTGGAGCTCACCAAATCCTATTCGAATCTTATGTTAAGACCATTTATATTGGGCTATTAATGTAGTAAAAAAGTAATAAAAAAAATATATTTTTTCATTATTCGACTACCCGCTTTAGGGTGGGTTTGGGATTGGAATTTCGTAGAGAAAACGTGCGATTTTAAACCAAATCGCAGAAAATGAACCGTTTGAAACTGCATTTTTAAAAAATTGCGATTTAAAAACGCAGAAAAGTGCTTATTCAAATCGCAGGCAATATGGTGTTTTTTTGAAAACGCAGTATTTTAAAATGTTAAACTGCGATTTTGCCAAATGCTTAACTGCGTTTTTTAAAATCACTTTTTTAAATCGCACATTTTAAAATCGCTATTTTTTTAAATCGCAAACCCAAATAAATCTTTAGTTAAAGAATTGGCTAGCTGCTACGGTTTGCTCGTACCGTAGCTTAATAATGTATAAATAAAAGTAATAAAAAAAAATTAATCTAATTCTATCTCTTTTCTTTGAAAATAGTAAAAGTAGATATAGAAATGTACTTCAATCTGAACAATGAAAGAGTTGAGTCGGATGTAGGTAGTTTAGAAAAGTTGGTAGTTGAAATAAATGTGTTTTTTAGTTAAATTTTAGCTAAATATTATTGAGCCGAATGTGAATGCTCATAAAGAATAATTAGTGGTTTTAGATACTTCTGGAGTAGGATTCAAATCCGCATTATTGTATGGGGTGCAATACATTTTTTATGGACCATTCATTTAAAATGAATAGTCCAAATAGTGCAAACAATGCATAAAAAATAAAAATAAAAATAAAGAAGGTGGCTTGAATAGTTTTGGTGGGGCAGCCGAGGGTGGTTCGACCATGATGGAGACAGGGCCACTTGGGGCCATGCCTCCCTCCCGTTCCCCCCAATGGCCCGCTTAAGCTAAAAAAAAAATATTTACATGATGTTTTAGGCTCAAATCCAATGGAGTAATTCTATTCATCACTCCATCAACTCTATTCCTCCAAAACAAAACTTATGTGGCGTGATCAACCCCAATTTAAAAAATCAATCTTCATGTACTAAATGCTATGAGAAAAGATGCTACATAAGCTTTTTAGAGATGAGAGTAATGTATAGAATTACTCAATCCAAGGTACTCCCCCTAAAAAAAATCTAAAAAAATAAAATAAAATAATTATGTGGCGATCCGGCTCTCTAAAAAATAAATTATATAAAAATGGTCTCTCACAACTGCTTACAAATTTTTGAAGTCTAAATTCAAAAGCACATAATCTAGCCGCTACAAAAATAAAAAATAAAAAAAATACGAGAAATGTTACACATTTCAAAAAATATCTCTAAAATTTGATTCACAAATGATATGTTACAATCTTATGTAATCTATCATTTTAAAAAATATGTTTCAATTTCATGGAATTGTGACACATCATTTGGGAACAAAATTTTAGAAAAAAAAAATAATAATAATAATAAGTCTAGAAGCTGGCCTGGACTCAAATATTTAGTAAATCATATTCCTCTTCCAGCTAGGTTTAATTTTTCTTTTCTTTTCCTCGTAGCTAATCCCATTATCTAGTGTTATTTTGGTTGGATTAATATTGATTAAGTTAACTATTTTAATTAGCAGGTAATTCGGACAAAAATAATTTAATAAAATTTTACGATATAATCTCGTTGAGAGACAGTTAGCTAGGAGCATGCGAATCGGAATGGTAGGCAGCATAGGGCACACGCTTGACTTCTCAATTAGTTTGCCATATATATATATATCTTTTGTTTATTTATTTATTTTATTAACTTCACTTAAGGGTACCGAACTTTTACTATTTGAAAGAAGGTATCTGAACTTCAAAACGTCTCAATTTAGAGTATCTATTTTTCGGGAAGTCTCAATTAGGAGTCATCCATAAGGATTTTCCGTTAAATTCTATCAAAATTCTGAAAATACTCCGGTATTTATTTTGTTTTAAAAAAAATTATAAAAATTATCAAAGATTCAGGTATGGGTATTTTTGTAAATTTCATTAAATTATAACCAACACCTAAATTCTAGCAATTTTTTTCCTAAAAAAAATGAGTAATTTTTTTTTTCGAACAAAGAAAAAAAAATGAATATTTTAGGAATTTGATAGAATTTAATGAAAAATCCTAACAGAGAACACATAATTAAAACTTTTCAAAAAATTGATACCCTAAATTAAAACATTTTGAAGTTCAGGTACCTTATTTCAAAATTGGTGCAAGTTCGGTACCCTTAAGTGAAGTTCTCCCTTCTTTCTTTTTTTTCTTTTTTTTATAAATTTATCATTAAATTTGTAGAATTCATATGTAAATCCTACAGATTTAATGATAGATTTATCCATGTCTTGTACGGAAATTAATAAGGGATGGGCAAAAGATAGAAACCGACTTTTTTTTTTGTTTTTTTTTTTTGAGAAAATTCATTTTTCTTATAGATTTCTGGAGGATGAGTGATCTTTCCTTCCTCCGAGGTGGAATTGGAGAAATTATATTTAAGATTATATTGCACGAGTGACCAGCAATAATTATAAAGCCCATGAAAATACATGTTGACTTTATTTTGATTTTCTAAAAAAGAAAATTAAAAAAATTTGATTTAATTCCTTCTTGCATCCTCAAATTCACAATCTAGTAGCCATGTGTTCTCATTACAGCACAGATGCTGTAAAAATATTGAAAGTAGGGGTGTGCAGCGGTTCGAAAGTCGGTTAAATCGGCTAAGTCGGTTCGGTTAACCGACTTGGTCGGTTAAGTCGGTTAATTCACCGACATTTAACCGACAAGGAAAATTTTCGAAGATTTCGGTTAAGGCAGTTAGGGCGGTCGGTTAAGGCATCGGTTAATGGTCGGGTAAGGCGGTCGGTTAATCGGTTTTGGGCCTTCTTAATTTGGGCCTCATTTTTTAATGGGTCAAAAAGACTCAAAAAGTCAAAATAATTTTAAGGCCTTTTTGCTACTAGTCCACCACAAGGTCTACAACTCCACAACTACAAGCCAATGCCAATGGCCCTACTGGCCCATTCAAAATTTCAAATGAAAATGAAAATTATTTTCTTATACCTTGAGTCCTTTTTACATATATACATATATTTTTTTTTTTAAAAAAAAAATAATACATAAAAACAAAAAAATATGGAAAAGTGGTCCAGTGGCAGTGGAAATTGGAAAACATAACATAATTACATAAAAATGAAAAATCCAATTCAGTGAATTCTCAAATCTCAATTCACGGATCGGTTAATCGGTCGGTTAATCGATCGGTCAACCGGTCGGTTAATTTTCGGTTCGGTTCGGTTCGGTAATTCGGTTAACCGCTTAACCGACCGCCTACCGAACCGACCAATTTTCGGTTAAAAGATTCTCTTCCGACTACCGAACCGAATTTTGTCAGTTAAGTCGGTAGGCGGTTAATTTCGGTTCGGTCGCGGTTCGGTAGGCGGTAATCGGTTAATCTGCACACCCCTAATTGAAAGGCTCAGATTTAATCACATTTCTTTTCAGCCACACGTCGTCGTTTTTAATCCAAAGTCGTCTTCTTTTGTTTTTTACCCAAAGTCTTCTTCTTCCCTTAGGACCTTACAGAGAAGAAGAAGACACATTCTCCTTGTCTCTTTCACGTGTCTTTTTCTCTGACTCTTCCCTCTCAAATGTCCTTCCCTCCTCAAACAAGAAGCCACTTAACATTCCTTCTCCAGCAAAAAAATTATTCTTCAATGAAATTTCAAGAGGAAACTTTATAGCAAGAAATCAAGAAGCCGAAATTGAAGATTTCAGTGAAAAACATAGAGAAGTATGGAGAGGGTGTGAGGAGGATAAAAGAAAAAAGAAAAAGAACCGGAAAAGAGAGAGAAGGCGTGAGGACAGAGAAATAGAGGTGAAGCCGTGAGAGAGAGAGAGAGAGAGAGAGAGAGAGAAAAGGAGGACTAAAGCTGCAACAGAAGGTATAAAAACGCCTCATCTCTCTCTCTTGATTTTCATGAGTGAGAGTATAACTGTATGTGTGAAATTGTGCAACGGAAGATTTAGTAAAACCGTCTTCTCTGCAAGGGTCCTAAGGGAAGAAGAAGAAGACTTTGGGTAAAAAACATAAGAAGACTTTGCATAAGAAACGACGACGTGTGGCTTAAAAGAATGGTGATTAAATCTGAGCCTTCAAATATTTAAAATGTATGATTTTTGTTAAGCAATTTCCTGTACGGTGACACAAACTTCTAGAAAGTCATTTTTTATTCATTGTAAAACAATGAAAATTAGCAAAAGAGCTTGTTGGGAGTGTAGGCTGGTCCCACTTCGATGCTTAAGTCAGTCTTTAAGAAGAATATGTATGAACTCTCAATAATTAATAATATCCACCGAAGAATACATGATGGCTTGTGCATATTTATAGTGGAACTTCAACTGTTCACTCCAGATATGGAAAGAATCAATTCTCTGATTCTGACGGGTAATTCTGGGCTATCCAAGATCCTACAATTTGGATATCTCTGGTTTTAATATCTCCGAAATACTCCGGGTATCTCGAGATTTGACATCTCCAAAATACTCATGGCTATTCGCAAGTTGTTACTAGATGACTTGGGCTTTGACTTGTATCCAATAGGCCATGTAACTAGCCTTTTTTAGGAATAATATATGTAGATGGGCTGGCAAGAATTAGATAAGCCCATCTACTAGCTATTATGAATATTTCCTAACAATTTTAAAAACCAAATCATAATTTTAAAAACAAAAAAAAAGAAACATCATTTTACAAATTTTACCACACTCTTAACTATATTTTTAAAATCGTATTTTTATTAATTGTGTTTTAAAATCTATATTGGTTATAGATTAGAAAATATTTTCATCCATGGCAAAGAATAAGATTTTTTAATTAATTTGAAGTGATTGTCAGATTGTGGGTTAAAATTTGAAGTTTAGCTGTCGTTTCCGTGTTTACCGTTGAAGTTTTAAATTCAAAAATGTCCTCCCCTTCAATACGACAACACCTGACCGTTGGGAAAACTCAGAAACAAGTTCTACCGCGACGGTCATTTCTCCTTGCAAGACCCTCCGTCCCCAAAGACCAAACCTTGGCCCTGCACGGCTGCGCCTCCCTTTTCCATTTGGTCGAACCAAAACAATGGGAAGACTTCGAACAAAGAGTGACTACGAAGACCTCCGAAATGCAAGAATCTTAGAAAACCAGGTTCTCTCTCTCTCTCTCTCTCTCTCTCTCTCTGTGTATAGATATATCCAATTTTGTGTTTTGATTTTTTCTTTGATAATGAATGAATATATATTCATTGATAATGAACTGGGAACAGGCTCGCTTGGCATCACTGGGACTGCAAAAAGCAGTCTCCGTACTCCGGTCAATTGCTTCGTCGGCAAAACCTGAGAAGTCGAAGACCCAAGTTAGAGAATACAATAAAAAAGACGACAAGATCACGCCTTTGCGTCGCTCCGATCGTTTGAAGCAGACAACTGCCACCGCCGACGTCACGCGCAAGCAAATTTCGCGGCGCCGGTCTGAACGCTTAAGAGGAAAAGAAGGTATCTATTTGAGATTTATTTGCTTTTGTTTTTCTCTTTTTCCGTGTGCTTTATTTGGTAGCGGAGGAAGTGTCGGAAAAGAATAAAAAAAAATGAAATTTTTGAGTTGGAGACCTTTTTGAACTACAACTGTTGGGAAAGTGGGTGGTGTTTCAGAGGAGAGTGAAGAGAGATATCCTAGATATGGAAGAGAAGGGAGGAGGCCTGCAAACAAGCCTGTGGTGAAAGTAAGTGGTTTGGAGCTTCAGCCTGAAGATTCTGCCCGGCGTTGCAAAAGCAAGGGAAGGGGCAGCGTCTATAACCCTGTGTTTGGAATTTCTTGCCACTACTGCAGGTTTTGTCTATAACCTGGCATCACAATTCTAATTTTTGTTTAATAAATAATAGATTATACTGCAATTTTAATTACCTCCTGAAGTGTTCATAGTAATCTCTTAAATTCGCCCTACGACCCCAAATAACACCTAGATGGGGTGAATTGGTGTTTGTCCAATAATCACAATCAACAAAAATATCGGAACTAACTACACACAATATCATCAAAATTAAATAAAGTAGTAAAGAGATCAAACACAATAAGTTTGGTGATGAAGTAGAAACTTTTTAACAAAACTCTTTGAAAGTAAAACCATTCCAGGAGCAGCCAACTCCAGGAGACTTATCCACTATAGAAGATTCAAATTACAATTGGTTATATTTACAAAACCTTTGTAGTAAACCTGAATTGTACCCAACTAACGATTCGTTAGTCTCTTCTATTACAGTAGCTTCCAAAACTCTAACCAATCTTCCTCTATAATTCGAAACTCCGGTGGCTGAAGGTTTGATTTTTGTGTAGTTTGTCTAGAAAAGGTTTAAGAATGAAAGCATAGAGATGCTAAAACTTTCTTCAAGAACACAATAATAGCCTCAAGGTCTTGTGAAAATTATAGGTAATGATTCTTATATAAACCCTTGGAAAGCAAAGGCTTTAGGTGCAAGTCAGTTTAGAAAATACATTGTTTGAGGCAACGGTGTTCGAACGAGATAATGACGCATTCAAATGCGTGCTAGGATTTCACAGTTTTCTCGCTAAAGACATTTAAACGGGGTACGAACGACACCGCGATGAATATCTTTGGAACAAGCTTGTGATCAAACTTCTTTGTGGCTCCTTCTGAAACACCTCTAATTGAAAAGGGTTCGAAAGGTATTGTGAACGAGGCTTCGGTGGTATCTTGAAAAACATAGTGTGTTTCATCCTCATTCGAATGCGAGGGAAGAGAATGTCCACTATTGGCTACAATACCCCTTCTCTTGTTAGTTATAAATTGTGTTTTGATTTTGTTGCGCCCCTCTACGCTTTTTATTGAATTTTATTAGTTATCAAAAAAAAAAAAAAATTGTGTTTTGATCAATCTCCAGCAACTGAAGGAGAGAATGTGGATATTTCTCATGTACCATATGCATATTTGCTATGGTGTGCAGTAGACCAAAGATTGCACAAGCACTGGGAGCACATGTCGAATCTGTGTAAAGATCATTGGGCTGCTGTTAAGTGGATTCTTCACTATTTGTTACGGTGGTCAGAATATCGACTTGCTTGGTTATATGGATGTAGGTTTTTGTAGGAAATTATGATAAGGGAATGTCCACTACTGGATATGTTTTCAACTTGGCTGTTAGTGCAATTAGTTGGATGTCAAAATTCCAGTTTGTGGTGGCTTTATCAACTACAAAGGCGGAGAACATGTCAGATACAGATGCATATTAAAAAGCTGCTTGGTTGAAAAGATTGCTTGGTGAATTAGGGGTTAAGCAAGATAGAGTCATTGTTCATTGTAACATTTAGAGCGCATTTGACAAAAAAAAACCCTATGTTTTATGCACGGACTAAGCACATTGATCTTCAATATCACTTCGTTCGTGAGACGGTAGGAGATGGGTTGATTGTTTTGGAAAAGATCCATACCAATGATAATATTGGGGATATTTTGGCGAAACATATAGCAAGAGAGGAGTTTTTATGGGCTTGAGCTTCTCTGAGCTTGTTGTCACTTGACAAATTGTGATGTAGGCAGCATGTTCGCTGTGCTATTCATAAAACTAATCTGCAAGTGAGAGAATGTTGGAATCCTATAGTTTCAAGATTAGAAATCCTAATGCCTTCTTTCATAGTATTGTGTATCCTCCTAGGATTATGAGTCCTATTATTTCTCTATTTGTGAATCATGGTTTTCTCATGAGAGGATTGTATTTGTCTATAAAAAACCCCTTATCAATAGGCTTACACATTGTATCCTAGAGGTAGTTTGAGGTTTCATAAGGAGAAAGAAGGGGAGAGAGGTTCATTGTATTTTTTCTCGATACTAATGAAGAAGAAACATCGTTGTTGTTGCTTAACCACTTTAAATTCTTGTATCTTAATTCTTGCTTCTTCTTTGTTGACATTTTTCTTGAGCGTGTGCTGCGGATTCTGCACATCTTAATTGTTTGCATTCACATCAATGCTGCAAAAGAAAAACTTATTAGAGTTACCAAAATTATTGGGACAATTATCGAATTATTAGGATAACAAATTTGGTGTCAGATTTAGTGTCCCTTGGTTTTAAACTTTGTAGTGTGTTTTTGTCTGAAATGAAATGGTGATTAGAGATGATATGTCATTGTGAATCCAAAAATTCATAACTGCAGGCAAAAGACATTGTGTGTTGAAGAGGATTGCAAGAGATGTGGTAGTTTTGACATGGATCAGCCATGCATAGGTTAGTTTTATTTTTGAAATCACTTGCTGCATTCTAAATATTTCTTGAATGACTTTGACATTCTCTGAACACATTCTTCTGAACAGGGAAGACAGATTGTTCAGTTTGTCATTCTAGCTATGGTGTTCTCTGTCGAGCTTGTCTCAAGGTTAGGTATGGTGAAGGTAAGTCCATATATAAAGAACCAAGGAAAATGTTATATAGATCAGATGAAAGGAAACAAATTATGAGCATTAAAATGAGACATATATTTGGAGCCAGATCATCCATTTTCTATTCTGTTTTTTTTTTGGACCAAATAATAGGAATAACCTTATTTGAGTGGACACTTGTTCACTTCTAACCGTCAGATAAGGACCTTCTTTAAGAGGGAAACAAAAGAAACATAAGGTGGTGGGTTTGGGGTTATATAATTTGGTGGGGGTCTTGCAAAATAATTACTTTCTCTATGAAGAAAGGGGAGACTTTGAAATAATCACTCTGAACATTTCTATTATAATTCTTTGTTAGAGATGGAGGAGGTGAGAAAGAATAAGGAATGGATGTGCCCTCACTGTGTAGAAGAAACTGGATTGTTACCCTACTGGATATGTAACAGGTATGGCAGTCACTATCTGAAGATTGCCATCAGTTTAAATCATAACTTAGTAGTCTCTTGTGATTTTTTTAAGCAATACTATCATATATCCAAATTCATTTGCTGCGTCCTTTTCTGATGAACTGATTGAAGCTTTTGTTTTTGTTTTGGATAGTTCACTTTGCCTAAGGAAGCGAAAGATGTCTCCAACTGGCCTAGCAATATACAGAGGTTTGTCTGACTTTCTTATTCTGTTCATGATATCCAATTCAAATTCTCATTGCTAAATTTACTTGCAATCTATTGACCTCAAAGCTCGGGAGATGGGATACAAATCTGTGGCACATCTACTAATGGATGAGCTTCTTCAACGAGCAAACAAGAGCAGAAGATAAGGATTTCCTTTTCTAAAAAAGATAATGATGTACTGAAGTAGAGCAACAGATCAGCAATAGAAGCATAGAACTGACTGTTTTTATTGCTTCTAAAATCAGTTGTATTGTTCTTATGACAAAACTGTACACATCTGTGGCTTAGAATGTGTATTGGAACTCAAGCACCTGCATGTTGCAATCTAAATCCATTTTGTACAGTGTAATTATTTGGCCATGAAAAGTAGAAGCTTAAAAAAAATACAAAGGGCAATGAGTGTGTTGAAGACCAGAAAGACCCATCATTTCTAGAATGCAATGAAATGAATCAGAGGTTTGAGCAGCCAAAAGCTTGACACAGGTGTCCTTGATCAAGTAATGCCTCAATCTACTCAACCTTGGTTTGCATGTTTGAATCAAAGTTCAGGAAAGTGATTAAAGATGATGTTTTAAAGGTCCTGTTGTTCACATGAGCCTCTCAGCCTAGAAAAGGTTGATTATGATAATCTCATCCCATTTGCAGTGAGACAGTGAGAGATTTCTTGCCATATTGTTCTATTGCTACTGTAACTGCAATATTTTTCAGGTGGAAACAAGAATCACAAACAAACAGACCCAAAATTTCTTGACTTATTCTAAAAAAAAAAATTAAATAAATAAATAAAAAGTTACTGACATAATGCAGCTCAAAGTTTTATCTTTCTCTTTCTTTATTCAACAGTCATCAACTTATCAAGCCACATAAACAGGGACTTTCGTCAAAAACAAACTAGGGGCTCGTTTGGGTGTGCGATTTTTTTGTATTGTATTAACAGTACAATTTGTACAATTCAAAATATCAAGAAAATTTGTTTTTTAAAATTATGTTTGGATGGTTTAGAGAACTTTAGACAAAATTAAAAAAAAAAAAAAGTTGAATAAAACTTGAGTGGAATTTGAATTTCAAAAATCAACCTAAACATATTTTTCAAAAAAAATAAAATATAATAAGAAAACATGAGTTACCCAAACATGCCCTACGTTTGGCGAAGAAAAAAAAAATACTTTATTTAAAAACACGGCATTTTTCTCAAAATCATTAATAAATCATTTAAAATACAAAACATTTTTTAAATGTGAACCACACAAAAATAAAAGAACATTACTCACCTTTATATAAAATATTTCATTCCACACGAAAACACTTTTCCAAATCAAAATTAAAAGAATATTTTTCAAAACCATTATTATGCTCTTAATTTATTAATGTGTACAAAATCTTTGAAATTGTGCTTTCGCAATATGATATTACCTAAAAGTTTTCAAAATAAATTTTAGGTGCATAATTAAACAGCAATCTTTATATATATATATATATATTTATATATATATATAGGGGTATCGAACTATCGCCTTTTTTTCGAGTACAGAACTTCAAAACGTTTCAAACTAGGGTATCCAATTTTTAAAATGTCTTAATATCATGTATTTAATTAGGATTTGCTGTTAAATCCTGCCAAAATTATCAAAATATCCATTCTTTTTTTTAAGAAAAAAATTACTCGAATTTAAGTATTGGTCAGAATTTAACAGAATTTGCAAAAATACTCATGAATCTTTGAAATTTTTATAATTTTTTTTTAAAAAAAATAAACAGATGGGTATTTTGAGAATTTTGGCAGGATTTAACAGCAGATCCTAAAGTACATGTTATTGAGACGTTTGAAAAATTGAATATCCCAGTTTGAGACGTTTTTTAAATTTAGTACCCTTCAGTCAAATAAGTCGATAGTTCGGTATCCTTAAATAATTTTTTTTTTTTTTTTTTTTTTTTTTTGGTGGACATACTGAGGCTCGTCACCAACAAAACCCCTAAAACCCAAACCCTCTAAACCCCTCACCATAACCACTGATATCCCAAGCTCTGCAACCATGGCCATAACCCACAGTCCCTTCTCTCATGCCAATCTTATAAACCCTATCTCCAACTGCCCTCCATTTCCCAACTCTGCGGTTCGGCCCTATTCCTTTGACGCATCCTCATCAACCCTTATCCGATTGGGTCTGAGCTCCAATGCTTCCAGATTCTTCAACAAAAGCGATCGGATTTCGAACCCTAACTGTGGTTTCATCCGCAGGAGATCGCGCTTCGCTTCAATCAGGGCTGCCGGAACCGATTACTACTCGACTTTGGACGTCGGTCGCAGTGCCACGTTGCAGGAAATCAAGAGCTCTTACAGAAAGCTCGCTCGTAAGGTTTGTGATTGTTATGCAGTCGAATTTTTATCAATGATATGAATTACTTATCAAACAAGAAAAGAATGTAGTCATTTTTTAATTTTAAAGCAGATTTCGATATTGGGTCTGAGGCTTTTCTTGTACTCAATTTTGTTGTTGTTACTGTTGTTGTTATCCTCTGTTTATAGATGGACAACTAAGTTTCTAATTGCTATCCATAACAAAGCTGAAATTTTGAAGCTTTTTGTTAATGTGCTTTTGTAATGAATAATGTGGAAAAAATATGCATGACATATCATTGCAACAGCTCTAACAAAAAATGTGGGATGGTTTACATTTCTATTCATTCATTGTGTCAAGTTACATCCTACTGGAAGATTGATATCTCCTTCTATGGAACAGTACCATCCAGATATGAATAAGGGCCCTGGGGCGGAAGAGAAGTTTAAAGAGATAAGTGCGGCATATGAGGTAATTCTTCTCCCCATATACTGCTCTTTCCTCCTCCATTTATATTTGTCCATCCTATAACTGCCTTTTGAACTTAATGAATTCTTAGTTGGTTTCTTAGATATTCTTTTTTGGAATTAATTTTTCTTTTCTTTCCATTAATTTTTTCATTCATTAATTACGTTGCTTGGATATTGTGCTTCATGCGTTAGTATCAGTAAATGTTCTCCTTCTGGGGATGTATGGCTTGATGTTGAATCAAGTAGATTGAAGAGTTCTTTATAGTAAATGATTATATGCAGCCGAATTATCTTTTTATACTTCATTTTTTATTCATGTGGTAATAAAGCATCTGTGTAGGTCCTTTCAGATGATGAGAAAAGATCTTTGTATGATCGCTTTGGTGAGGCAGGTTTACAGGCAGAAAATGGTGGGCCGGGCAGTGGTTCACAGGGGGTAAGTTCATAACCAACTCTTCTGTTTTTCACGATGTCCCCGCTAAGCCTATCTGCTTGGTCACTTAGAGGGAGGGAGGGTGGGGGTTGGCTGCTCATTCCAAGTACTTCCTGACACATCTTTTCTTGTTTCATTTTAATTATTAAATTTTTAGGTGGATCCATCTGATGTATTTAGTGCATTCTTTGGTGGGTCCGATGGGCTTTTTGGTGGAATAGGTGAACCAGGAGGCTTCAGTTTCAATTTGAGAAACAAGCAGAACGAGGCTCTTGACATTCGGTACCAATCTATGTGCAAAATTAATATGAGTTGATATTGAATCTATTACAGTTGTGCCCCCATTCAATGGCCAACATCACTTTATGTTGATGCTAAAAGTCTACTTCCTCCATGTCTTTCAAAAGAATTTGTTTCCTTTCAGTCTTTTCTAAAGTGTTACTGATAGATGCAGCCTTACCTTGTTTAGAAACACATCCTAAGCTTCTAACAAACTCTAATCATGCAACTTTGCATGGCCATAGAGTTGCAAGTAATCTTAAATAATTTTCATGCAAAATGTTGGAATATTTTTTTGCCATATTCATAAATCTGTCTTTACAAACTCCAATCATGCAGCTTTGCTTAGCCATAGAGTTGCAAGTAATCTTAAATAATTTTCATGCAAAATGTTGGAATATTTTTTTGCCATAGTCATAAATCTGTCTTTAGATCCTTAGTGAGCTCTTTGAAGCATGGTTATTACTCTTAAACTAAATTGTGTTTAATTACAGGTATGACCTTTATATGAGCTTTGAGGAATCAATTTTTGGTGGACAGCGGGAAATTGAAGTTCCTTGTTCCGAGACATGTGATAAGTGTGATGGAACAGGAGCCAAATCTAATAGTTCCATAAAATCATGTACTGATTGTGGTGGTAGAGGAGGGGTAATGAAAAGTCAGAAAACACCATTTGGAATAATGTCACAGGTATATGACCTATTAGAACAGAAAAATATTAATTAGTGAGGGCATAATCTGGCTAGCATGAAAGGAAAATTTTGTTTCTTCAGTTTAATTGCATCTCCAGCACAACATGTTGACATGTATTATTGTAACCTACTTTTTATTGCATCTCCAATACGATAGGACCTAGATGAAGATGACACGGCTATTGTAACTACTTTTTATCTTAATGCATGGATGAAAATGGAAGTTAATCATCTAACAAATGCATAATCTGAAGCTTGCAGAAAACTACTTGGCCTATGATTGTTGCCTCCACCAGATATGGCATTTGGGCCCCCTATTTTAACTTTTTCACATATAGAAAGAAAAAAGGTAGAGGCGGTAGCCTTCTCGTTTCTTGTTCCTCTAATATTTGATTCACACATGTACTTCCATGAATTAACTCCCCCTTTAAACTGTTACAAACCTGTATTATCATCAAATAGCTAAATACATATAGCTTATGCTCTGGATCTTCATTAGGCTAATGCTACTTTTCTCTTCTGTGAACCAAGTTCTGCCTGAGCTGATTTTATACACTATAAACACAATAAAAAGGGGTTATCATAAAATATGTCTCCTGCCATCTGCTCTTGTAGATTTCACTTCCTATGTTTGACATATGCTGCATGGATATTATTTTATGGCTTTTAGATATCAACTTGCTTAAAGTGTGGCGGTGATGGCAAGATAGTCACTGATCACTGCCAAAGGTGTGGTGGCAGTGGTCAAGTGCGGTCGAAACGAAACATGAAAGTGGTCATCCCACCTGGTGTTAGTGATGGAGCCACGATGCAAATTCAAGGAGAAGGGAATCTCAATAAGAAAAGGTGTGATCAATTGAAGATTTTTCTTTTTGAGTTGTGTTGCTAGTGCAATATTTAAATTGGATATTCAAAGCTTTGGTAAGTGACTCTAGAAATTGGCTATTTCTTTTTCTATATGGTACTTTGTGAGCAGCTCTAGGAACTAAGTAAGATCAATCAGAGGAAGGGATATGAGAGAAGTAGAAAGAGTGAAAATGAAGCATACCTTAAAGGCCATAGTTTTTGCTTCTTGCTGACTGTCATAACTTGATTTCATTCTGGTCCTAGGAATGGTTTTAATTTGCTAATAATTTTGTTTGTGGAGAGTTATTTAAGTCCTTGGGGAGTGGAGAAGATACCCTGCAACATAAGTCTAGATTGCAAGTTATATGCAAGGAACTGGTCACTGTGTCAAACAGCCTTATATTACCTTCAGTCAAACTTGTACACTCGGAAGTATTTATCTATATTTCTGATCTTTGTAGTTAACTATGTTTTAACAACTCCAAGGTAGAGCAACCCTTTAATTGGAGATTAGGGCTATATGCATCAACATCAATGCATTAGCACTATCATTACATAAAATTTATGTTGCATAAGGCAGTGTAAGTTGTTGATTAATTAAAATTTGGTATATAGAATTTTAGTTGGTTCATAGCCTAAAATTTGGGGAAAAAAAAAATTATTTTGGAGTTTCTTGACATGGAGGTATCTTTAAAGATTTTCAAGAACATGAAAAGTGTATAATGGTTTGGATTTTTGAACAAAGGGCTAGAGTACTGGAATAATTCGGTCCCAAAGATTGTGCTGTTTGTGGTTCAGAAGTCTTCACAGCATTGCAAAAAATAAGAAATAAAAAGAAAGACAGTAGAAGAAGAAAGATTTTTTTTTATAAGGAAGAAACCAATCTCATTAAAAAAGCGTAAGGCCCCCCTTGGTACACAGGGAGTATACAAGGAAGATTAAGACTCACTGATTCATTCGTTGTGGGAGTCTAAAACCCAATGGTGCTAGAACCTCATCCATTCAACCAAAACTCACCAAAAGCACACCTTTATCCTGTGTGGAACTTGGTGGAGCCCAGATTGGCTTTACAAATATCTAAAAATACCATTTTCACTACTTCTCTGTCTCCAATCTCTCTCTCTCTCTCTCTCTCCACCTGGTATTTCATTCTTCGTCGCCCCCTTAATCATCTTGCTACATGCTCATTTTTAGGGCAATTTGGTTCTGTTATCAGAAAATAGTTTTTAAAACAGTTTACAGAACAAGAAAGAAATCTAGAAACGTGTTTTTGGTCATTTTGTTGACCCTAAAGTGGGAACAAAAAAAGAAACTGAAAACTTCGTTTTGATTCTCTGAATATAGGTTGTTCTTAAGAATATCTGTGACAACAGCTTTAGGAAACACCTATCGCAACACATTTCTGGTCTGTTTTCTGTTTTTATGAATTTGAGAACAGAATACTCTATAAAATTGGAAGCCAACAGACCCTTCTATGTCGCTTTGTATTGTGCTTTTCTTTCTATGTGACATAAAAAAAGATATTGTATCATGAAAGCAACTGTATAAATTTTGGTGCACTCTTTTCTTTCTTTCTTTATTTTTTATTCTTTTCTCCTTTCGGCAGAGGCATAGCTGGTGATCTCTATTTGGTCCTCCATGTAGATGAAAAGCGTGGAATTTGGAGGGAAGGTCTACACTTGTACTCAAAGATTAATATTGACTATACTGACGCAATATTGGGGATTGTAGTAAAGGTAACAATAGTTCCTAGTATTATTAGACATGGAGCAAATCTTTGCCTTTCTTCTAAGTTCTATTAGCATAATTCATCACCAACTAAAGAGATTATTATTACTTTTGTAATCTTTAATTTGCATGGAAAATTGATGATTACATTGTCTGAGTGCTTTATATGATAAACTATGGCTATTGAATTTTATATGTTTTACCATATATAACTCAGGAAATATTTTTTTTTAGGATTAAATACCTTTTTGCCCCCTGTGGTTTAAAACTTTTATTTTTTGCCCCCTCAGTTTTGCTTTTTTCCATAAGTGGTACATGTGCTATAGGAAAAGATGGAGATAGTACTTCCGTCCATTTTTCCGTCCAAAACTAAGAGATTTACATGTCAACGATACATGGCACCATTAAAATTGCAACACATGGCTGCCATTTTTTTTTTAAAAAAAAAATTCTTTTATTTTGAGGTTTTTATATATATATATGGCTCAGCCACCCCTTTGGGCCACAGGGGGGGTGGCCGGCTACTCCTATTTTGGCCAAGGGGGTGGCTTAGGCCAGTTTTGGGGTGACTAAACCACCCTCATGGCCCTAGGGGATGGTTCGGCCACCCCCATTTGGCTTGGGGTCGTTCGGCCACCCCCAAGGGCCAAAGTGAAAAAAAAAAAAAAAAAAAAAAGTTTTGGCCCTTGGGGTGGCCGAACCACCCCCAGGCCAAATGTGGGTGGTTTCGGGGGGTTAATGGGGGTTGTTTCGGGCCTTTGGCCACTCCCATTTTGGCCCTTGGGGGTGGCTGAACCACCCCCAAGGGCCATGGAGCCACCCCTACATATTTTTTTAAATATATATATATGACAGTCACGTGTCGCAATTTTAATGGTATCACGTGTCGTTGACGTGGAAACCCCGTCAGTTTTGGACGGAGGTTCTATCTCCGTCTTTTCTCATAACACAGATACTACCTATGAAAAAAACAAAACTGAGGGAGCAAAAAATAAAGGTTGTAAACCACAGGGGGGTGTAAGGTATTTAACTCTCTTTTTTATTTATGACGAGGAACCCCTCTAAGGTATGGCCACTTCGTTTACCCACCCCTATCAAACAGACCCCTAACCCGTGCAAAGTGCTCTCTCCACATGGATCAGGTAAGATTCCAGCTTCGCCGGCGAGTGTGGTCCCAAGGAATTGTTTGCACTTAAGGGGATTCAAATCTTAGACCTTATGGGAATGCCACCAAGACCCTTACCACTTGAGCCAACCCCTTGGGGTTAATAACTTAGGAAATATAATGATTGTTAGTAAATTAAGTTAATTCAAGTATGAGAATATATGGTTAAAGGTTGAAGGCTTTGTGGACAGAATTAAGTTGTGGTGGACTTCCTATCATTTTCAAGGCTCCCTGAGCTTCGCTTTAGCTCGCAAACTTAAGGCCTTGAAAACTGATATAAGAGTTTGGAACGAGTAAGTGTTTGGTAATGTGTACAATCAGAAAAAGACACATGATGAGTTATATGTTCTTGATGGTTTGGAGGAAGAGAGCTTTATGTGATGATGAGAAGTTGAGGAAATACAAAGTTATCGGTGATTTGGAGAGGACTAATTTATTGGAAGAGATGAGTTAGAGGCAAAAGTCGAGGGCGCTCCTGCCAGACCTCTTCAGGGCTGGGCTCATAAATGGGGTGGGAGTGGAAATGGGATTTGCAACCATGCTTGTCTTGAGGTAGGTCATTGTATGGTTTCAGTCACTTCTCTGAAGCCAGGATTCATTATACAAAGATTATCACGGCCTATGAAAGAATCCACCATTGGTGTTGTCAGATTATCACTTTAAGAGGCTGCCAACTGTTTTACATAGGAGGGAATCCACATACAAGATTTAAGTTTGAACCAGGTTTGGCAAAGTTGAAGGTGCTAGTTCAACTAATCCTGCTTTCACCGGCAATTTGGGAGACGTAAGGGAAGGGAAAAGATTACCTCTTGCTGTGTGCTTATAGGCCCATGGGTGTCTAATATACCAGAAAAGTCAAGCAAACTTCTTGTTAAGCCATTTAAATGTTCCATTTTTTTTTCCATTATTATTTAAACATATTATTATTTTTTCTTGTATTGGAAATCTATACTTTCATTGTACGATGTTATTGTAGAGAACTCTTTGAAGTTATAGACCTAAAACACAGTTTTTTGTTAGTTTATTTTTGGTTTTCATATAGTGGCAACTTTTACTACATGAAATGGAGAAATTGAATCAACCTGATGAATCCAACAAATAATGGCCCTACTTGTTATATAGGAAACATAGAGACTTATTTCAAACTACTGCTAACATATGGTGAAAACTACAAATTGTGATGTTTACATCTAATATCCATTGGAGTAGGATTCATTCTTTTATTGTTAAATGTTTTTACAAGTCTATTCCCTAACATTTTTTCCTCCATTTCTGTCTCTTGAATATTCTATCTGCTTTGGTGTAATTGTGTATTTTTCTTTCGTTTTCTGCTTTCTGTCATCTTTGAAGTGAAGTATGGATCTCATAACCCTGAGTTTTTATAGTATTTTCCAGAGCACCATGGCTAGTGGTATTGGTGTGCTGCAAATATGATTACAAGTTGTTTGACACAGAAAACTCAAAGTGACTTCAGGTAGATACTGTTGAGGGTTGGAAAGATCTTCAAATTCCTTCTGGGATTCAGCCTGGAGAGACAGTTAAAATCTCACGCATGGGAGTTCCAAACATCAATAAACCTTCTCTTAGAGGTGATCATCGGTTCATTGTGAATGTTCTGATCCCAAAAGATATCAGGTCTGTGTCCTTTTACTATTTAGAACACTTCTTTCTTATACAGTAGTTTGATTTGGACAGCTTTTACCTTTGTATTTCCATCTACGTTTTGTGTAATAGTTGAGCTAACCTAATCATTGAAGTTTGTTTTGCGTTTCAACTGAGTATATTCCTCATATGACCTCTTAACCATTGTTTTAATAATTTTGACCAACCATATATGTTTTGTTTTGTTTTTCACTATAGAATATTTTTCTTTTTTAACCTATGTTTTACCATTTATTATATGTTTCTGGGCAAATTTCATTTAAAATATCAAGATGCAACATGAGTTTTCCTTTTGAAACTATGCCCGTTGATACCAGTTTTCTCCAATATGTACGTCTGTGTGCATGTGTGGGCTTTTTTTGCCTTTCTTTTTTGTTACTATACATTTGTATCTTGAGGCTTATGCCTTGCTTTGCTGGCTCAAAACATGTTGCACTTTGCAATTGCCTTCAAAACAATGATTAATAATGATACCCGTGTTGGATTAAGCACTGTTGTATCGATGACACTTCATGAAATGAAACATAATAATTTACTGAACAAAGTACAAAGTAATTTGTAGTGGGTTCTCCAAGAGAGTAATAAAAACATACTATTGTGGCTTAGGTGTCAGCTTAGTTGCACAAAAAAATTGGTACAGGATACTTGATTTCTTAGTGTTCATAATGAAATCCTTTATATCTTTCTGAACAAAAAAATTGGTACAGGTCTCACAATCTTGACTGATCATGTCTCTTGTGTATATTGTAATGCTTGTTTATAGCCCTTTTTCTCCCCATGCTGTAGATGAAGAACACGCCATCGTGCTATGCAAGCATTAAAATTTTTTAATCTTTGATTGAAATTTTGTTTTTTCACCTTGTAGTAAAGGATTTGATGGACTTCCAATAATTTGGCCAAAGGAGGCTATCTTCTATACAAGAAACTAGATGACCAATTCCAAATTGTAGGCTGTTTTTGTATTGTTCAGTAGAAAGAACACTGCTGTGAACTATGTTGTCCAACACTGTCTCTCAGAAGTTACCTATGTCTGTTGTGATGGTTGATGCCATTTTAAACAGAGATCATGCTTTACAGGGTCTTTTAGATAACCATTGTTCATGCAGGAACTTTTGGAGGGAAATAGAAAAAGAATTTCTATTTTAATGGAAGTAGGTTAATGACCACATGAAACCAGTATCCAGTTTCATCTAGGTACATGAAACCAGAAACCAAAAAAAGAAATCCAGTTTCATCTAGAAATCCAGTTGTTTGGCAAAGTAACTCTTTTCCTGAATATTACTGCTGAGGTCGAACCTAGAGGTATCTTCAGAGTTATATGGAGTTACAATGTATGTGATGCTTACCGGAAGTATAAAGAGGCTGATTACCTACATGGTGACAGTTTTTTGTTATTCTGTTATCTTGTGATGTTTAAATCCAATTGAAAATTAGTGTGATGGTAATGGCAGTGATACAGAACGCAAAATTGTTGAGGAATTGGCTTCACTCAGGGCATCAAGCAGACTACATACTGATTCTGCCAATAAAACTGGTAATGTGATCATTTTACTACCTTTTGATTGAGGTAGATTGTAAGTAAACGTTCTGCTGGATGTTTATTGGATAAGCTGAAGGGAGTTTTTATTGATTGTCCAATCAGGATTTTATTTATCTGTTTTATTCTTCCTTTCCAGGGACACTGCAAGGCGACTTTGATAAACGTAAAATTAGAAACCAAAAAAGCCATGCTTCAAGCCCAGGAATCAAATGTGTTGCATCTTTGTGGAACTCAATTAAGGATTTCTTGGGGTACGTTCCACTGGCACTTCATATCATTTTCTTCTTAGCTTGACGATTAGGTATGCAAAAAAGATGAAAGTAAAGCATAAAATACCAAGATATTGAATAAAGTAAACAGGAATCCCAAATTATTTGGAGTTGAGAAATCAAGTAATGGTAAAGCCATGTTTTAAGTGGGAAATACTTTGATGTAGCACACTGAGTTAGCCTGGTCTACAAATGTCCCTATGTTTACCAATTGAGATGTAAATTAAATCAAAGGGGGTGCAGAAAAAGAGAAAAGTGGGGTGGGGAATCTAGTATTCACTGAATTTTTATTCACAACTCTGTAGTTCTTATTAATTACAATGGAGTCTATTTAGAATTTTTATTTTTGTTTCTTGGAGATTGATTAGTGTCTCTCACTTGATAATTAAGTGATATCTATTACTTGTGATTGAGCAATGTCTAGGTTCAAAGTACCTTGTAGAATGTAATTAATAATACACACACATACACACCAGAGGAATCCCAGATTTATGATATTCAAACTTGTGTTCAGAGGAATCTTTTATTTACTCATTTAGTAACTTTCGTGCTAAGAGAATTCTAGTGTCATTTTTCCAGACACTCAATGTCATAAGAATGCTTTTGGTTTGATCTCTCTCTCTCTCTCTCACTCTCTCTCAATTGCTATTTTTCATCTTGAACTTCAACTGTGTGTGCACATGTGATGGGAGTGATGAGGCCCTTTCATTGAAATTAATTTACACATGTACCAAACAAAGCAGTTAAAGATTAATAAACCCATGCCCTGACCTCCTGAACTATGGGAATTTCTTTTGACACTTGTGGCACCTGATGGTTCTCTTAGATCTGTATGAACTTATCCTAGATTCATGTCATTTTATGTCCAACTATGAGCTATTTATATTTTTTATCAACTTGGATTTATTGGATCTGAGGCTGAAGGGAGATTGATTTCAGTCTGCTGTATTAATTTTCTGAAGGAAGCTTTAGTGACACAAAGTTTCAAAGTTGCTAGTGACAGAAAGGCAACCATCAAAAGATAGAAGCTCCTAACTATCTGGGAGATGAATTTGCATATAGCACCTTCCATCCAAATCACAGATTAATAAGCCTTCTGTTCATCCATGGATTTCATAACGTAAATACTTCTATAGTATCATTCAAGTAACTTGAACTTAGGGCTAAAGTGAAAATGCTAATTCTCAATCTGAATGGAGCTTAGGGGAACCATTTAGTTCATGGAATCCTGATAGGATTCCTGACGTTATCTTGGTGTCTGTTAAGATACGTACAATTGGTTCTTGGATTATAATTAAGATTTTGAGAATCTCAAATGCCCACATGCTTTTCCACGTTTTGTGGGAAATTGTTTACCACCGGGAGCAATGATAATTTGAGATTCCTGCCCGGTGGGGATTTTGGGGTAAACATGGGGGAGTGATTATACCACCAAGACAGATGATAAACTGAGATTCCTGTGGGAATGTGGCGGTGTGGTGCAAGGTCTAAAATGCTGGTAACCACCCCTCAGCCTTCTTTGATGGCCATCACTCAAATGCATTTTCAATTGCCACTGCCTACCAGCCACCATTTTCGACACCAAATGGGAGCTCTCCTGTCGACTGGCTACAATCTCCAGCACCAAGTGGAAGTTCTCTTCCGCTGGCCTCCATGAATGTTATATGAATAAATAGATGTGGAAATCGCACATTCGATCACTAGGCATCACTTCTGAAAATCTAAGTTTCTGATGGTGCAGGTTCAAGGAAATCCAGGATTCCATGAACCCAATGATCAGTGAGTGAATTCTGTTGGATGATCTAAAGCTGTATCTACTTGAACCACACCTTTCTTCTACTTGAACCACACCTTTCTTATTAGTTTGACATAATGATGACGTATTATTGAACATTTTTCTTGTAGGCCATACCATTTCTAAGAGTGCTACACTATAATCATGAAAGAATTAACAACATTCGTATGGGCAATTATTACATTACCTGGGAACGAGTCTTGAATTTGGTTACTTTGTATTTGCCTTGAACTCATCCTCTAGATCTGTCTTTTGCTCATTTACAGGCGAAGGCAGTCTCGAGAAAGGTTTGCATCTGTCAGCCTGGAGCCATCTGCATCATTGAGTTTCAGCAATCCAAATTCCTCATTTGTGATTTCAATTTATATAGTTTTTATTATAACTTGTATATTTACCTTGATTGGAAAGACTGATGACTGCACATCAGCACAAAAAAGAATCATTGCCACTAGTACGCGCAGAAAACAAAAAGAACCGAATAGTTATGTGTAGGAGCAAGAGAACTCAGAAGGGAAACAGATGCTCTTTCCTTGAGGCATTTGCTTTTTCTAAAACTCTACAATTGATATCTGCTCTTCTTCCCTCACTTGCAGTAAGGTGTTTTGTCGAGTTGATGTTGTTATCCACAGATATACAACAAACAAGTAGGGGATTTACTAGACCCCACTCGACGGAACCTTGAGATGGAGACTTGCTACGAGGATATAACACAAATCTTCATCAAGGTATGCAACACCTTTTGAGAAGACTGCTTCTCTTGTTGCAGTGAATCTATTGGCATAATTCATTGCTTTACATGCTCAAAATGAATCTTCTCTCATGCTTTATTTGGTTAACGAGTTCATGTATGAAGTAGAAAAGTTTGAGCCACTAGCTTAGATTCTATAAGAGCTCGAGGTCCCATATTGCTTTTACTTTCATCATTGGATATTCTGTCAGTTATCAGTAAAATATTTAATTTTGTAAAAGAGAAGGATTGTTTGCGTTAGAACTGTTCATGGAATGACTATTTCTTAGGACAAACTGTAAAATCATATCATTCAATTTCAATAGCACATAGTCTACTCAAAACAAAGCTCAAATTAATCTACTTTAGGCCAAAAGAAAAAATTTATTGAAACAGAATTCAAAAATATGAACACATGGTTGCAATAACAATCATTTTTCATCCTAACTTTTAGCATCTAATTAATGGCAATGCTATACATGGGCCACAAAAGAACAAACAACAGCTGCTATAAAATAATTGTCACTAAACAACTAGAATTCTTCGCAACAATAAATATAATGAGATTTAACTTTGTTTGAAGTTACAATATTACAAGCAAGTTTCCATATTATGAGAAATTAACATATGCAATACCTTGAAAGATATATTGTGATATGTGTAGAAAAATATCATGTCCAAAAAATTAGGAACAACTGATTATCAAGTAGTGAAACAACTAGCCCGAAGATTCAACCAAAAGTAGAAGAAAGATCAGAACTAAATGAGAAAATATACTTCTTATTTATGAAATATGATAGCAATAAGAAAAACTTGGGTTGGACCTAAGTTGGACTACACTTGCACGAGATAGAAGAAGGTTTTGGTGAGATATGATAGAACGAGAGGCTTAGAAGCATGCCTACTCCAGGGCAACTAACATTTTCAAACAACTTCAACTTTGACTCCTATAAGAGCCTTTTGGATATGTTAAAACAAAATTAAAGCAATAAAGTTGACCATGTAAAAACTATTCCATTACACAAATAACAAGAATAGATTAATAAGCTTATAAATGAAATTGACCTAATAGATCAAGAATTGGAAAAACAACATGAGTGGAAGGAAAGACACTACTTGAAAGTCCACTATAAAGGATAACATTTATCAAAACTATTGCCAAAAAAAAAAAATCAAACCTTTTTGCGATCTAAATCAGTCAAAACCCTACCCTTGTGTTGGACGAATAGGTCAAATATTTTTATTAAAGCCAAGCCAACTCTCCACCCCCCTTAACCAGAGATTGAGCGGAGGAATAAAATGAAAACTTCACTTATAATTCTTGATTTTTCATCACTTTTGTAATTAAGTACTCAAACTTTAAAAAGTGTTAATTTAGGATATCTATCATTCAATTTTTTTTTAATTTCAACCTTCCATTTGAATTTTATGTTAAATCCTATCAAAATTTTTAAAATATTCGTGTTTTTTTTTTAAAAGAAAATTATAAAAAATTTCAAAAATTCATACACGGGTATTTTTACAAATTTCGTTAAATTCTAACCAACACATAAATTCTTGTAATTTTTTTCCTTTCAAAAAAAAAAAAAAAAAAAAAAGGTATTTTGAGAATTTTAATAGGATTTAACGAAAATTTTTAATGAATGATTGAAATTAAAAAAAAACTAATTAAAAGATAGATACATTAACTTGACACTTTTTAAAATTTACGTTCTTAATTGTAAAAGTGATTAAAGATGAAAAGTTATAATTAATGTTTTTCCTTGTATAAAATGATCTATCTACGTAGAAAGTAGGTACCATTATTCATAATTGAGTCCAACAACACCACATTGATGCTCCGTTTGTTTCGACGTAAAATGATTTCCGTCGTAAAATGATTTCGACGAAATTATTTTCAGAAAAAATGATTTTCTTGAAAATATTTTTCGGTGTTTGGTTCGCACGAAAAAATTACGAAATGTAAAAATCCGAGTTTGGCAAATGTCGCCGGAATCCGGCAATGTCCAGTCGCCGTCGCCGGATTCCAGCGAAAAAGTTTGACCGGATCCGACCAAAATGGCCGGATTCCGGCCGGATCCCGGCCATTTTGGCCAGATCCGGCCGGAATCTTCTGGATCAATGGCCGGATCTGGTCATATCCGGCCGGATCTGGCCGTTTTGGCCAGATCCGGCCGTATCCCGGCCGGCTTGGCCGGAAACCGGAAAATTCCGGCCGGAATTTGGTCATCCCGTGGCCGGATTTCGGCGCCGGCACAATTCCGGTAACCTTATTCCGGCGCCGGCATGATTCCGGCTACCGGATATTCTCGGACTCCGGCGCCGACTGGATTCCGACGACCGGATGTTGTCGGACTCCGACGCCGACCGAATTCCGACGACCGATAATTGTTAAATTCTGACGATCGGATATCAAACATGCGTGTAAGGACGAAGAGTTTTATTTTAGAAAACGATTTACAGTTTTAAAATTCGTAAATCGTTTTCTGAAAATTAAAGAAGCTTTTACGGTCAAACCGAAAATGATTTTCGTTGACCATTATTTTCGCCCCTACCAAACACCGGAAAATGTCGAAATCGTTTTTTAGAAATCATTTTACGCCGAAACAAACGGAGCATGAGAGCATCGAGAACTTCCCTGCCTAAACTTTGCAACTACAAAACTGCAGCTTTTTTTAATTTAATATTAACAAGTTTCTCTCTGCAAAAAAGAATATCCTAATTAAAATTTGAGGAGAACATGAAAAGTATTAAAATATTAGAAGAAAATATATATATATATCAAAGGACGAACCCTTTGTCCACAATCGTTTCTAATGAAGAAGCTCGTACTTTCAAAAGAAAGCTCCTTGTTAGTACGTATAAAGATGTTGCCACTTTGACGTTTCGTATTAGCACCATGTCTTTTCTTTTCTTTTTCTTTTTTTTAACTAATAGCATGTTCTATTATAAATTTTAAAAGTTCAAAGACTTACATTTTAAAAAATAAGGGACAAACCCTACACACTCTTAAACCAGAAAGATCTGACTTAAAAAACAACTGTCTATGCAGAATCCTAAATTTTACTAAAATTACCATTAAGCCCTCATTACAATGAAAATTTCAATAAAATTTGAACTATACATAAGCAAATTATACCTAGAAATTAAGGAATATATAAACAAATCTAACAGAAAAATCAACCCAAGTTGTCGGAAGGGGCACTGTCATCGCCGGAATCCGGCGCGTGTACCGTGCACGGCACGCGCCTCCCCTGGAGCTACCAAACAACAGATCGGCCACCCTGTGTCCGGGTGCTACCTTTGCACGGTGAAAAGAAGCAGAGCATGACCATCACACGCAACTCAAAGAGAAGACTTCCCTAGTACATGACAGCCACGCACTGGTCACCGATAACCCACACGGCCGAAGCAATCAACGGCGGAACCAAAAAATACTGGTGGACCCATCTGAGTGGCGCGTGTCTCTCAGAAGCCGATGGATAAACGTAGATCTAACATTAAAATTAGCTTAACAAATAAAGTCCGGAAACGCTCCACCGGCGACACGAACGATAACAATATCTCCCTACCGGACGCCTCAAAATGAAGCTCCTGTTAGAGAAAACAGGAAGAAGAAGAAGAAGAAAAACCAACAAAAACCATTACAAACTCCAAAGCCCAGTAAAGATTCGGAGAAGCAAAGGCTTCATAGCCCTAATGGCTGGAAGAAATCTACCTCCACTAGTACACAACATGGAGAAACAAAAAACTCCATAGCCCTTGAAGGCTAGGAGGCACCACCACCGAAGATGAGAGGCCCCGACAAACAACAAACTAGAAAAAATCTTCCTCTCTCAAGAAAATAAGAGCTTCTCTCTAGATGAAGGGACACCGCCCTCTGTCTAGTCTCTTTTATTTCATTAAAGAAAGAAATAATTTGTTGATTTTTCTCCGATTGTATTGTGCTAGAAGGAGGCCGTTGAGGTAAGTTATATTGTTAATATTAATGCATTAGTACAACAGCCATCAACCAAATCACTTTCATATTGTTAACTATACACTTCCAGGTAATTAAGGTGACATCAAAATAGAAGAATGCATTAATAGAGGGGTCCATCAACAAAGGCATTACCGTTCTGGTGTGGCGATGCAATTATAGCTAACCATATATCATACCGCTCTAGATGGCTTTTGCATTTTTATATATAAAATAATTAATTAAAATTTACTTTATCTATTTTAATTAATAAATTTCAAAAGGTACCGACATATATTTGATTATTTATTTCACTATATCATTTAAATATTTTTCTTTCTTTCTTTATCTTTCTTTATTTTAATTTTTATATATTTTTTTAACGATAAGTCATTTTTGTTTTAACATTTTGTATTTTTTTTATATAATTATTTGCTATAAAGTTAGTAAATTTTGTTTTCGTCTGAAGTGATTCGTAAGAGTGTGACCTTCAAATGACAAATATAGATTTTGTTAGATAGGCATACTCTGAATTAAAATTCCCAGATTCGGAGATATATTAGAATATTGCTATGGCGTAAATGAGTTTTGGTGAGAGAAAGAGAGAGATATATATGAGTGAAAGAAAGATAAACAAATAAAAAAAAGATATGCATGTGTGAATAGTGCAACTCCATATGATGCATTATAAATACATTTTGCATTTGATTTACATAATCGGATGGAAAAACTTTTTAGTAAATTGGTTAATCATTGTAGCCTAAAGGTGAAAATAGCAATATTAAAACGGGGGGCTTGGCATTAGGAAGTTGGTCCAGTTTAACCGCGCATTGCTAGGTAAATGGTTATGGCGATTTGGCATGGATAGGGATGCTTGGTGGAGAATCGTGGTGGACTCCAAGTATGGAAGTTTGTGGGGTGGGTGGTGCTCCCGAGAGGTTGCTGGGGCGTTTGGAGTAGGGTTGTGGAAGTTTATAAGGAAAGGTTGGGAGAATTTCTCCAAACTCCTTAGATTTGAGGTGGGGGAAGGGAGTAGGATTAGATTTTGGCATGACTTGTGGTGTGAAGATTCGATTCTGAAAGAAGTGTTCCCTGATCTCTTTGGCATTGCTCGGGTGAAGGATGCGTCAGTGGCTGATAATTTGGAGAGTTTGGGCGGGTCCATTCAATGGAACGTGAGCTTTATTAGAGAGGCTCATGATTGGGAAGTCGATGTTTTTGCCTCTTTCTTCCAGATGCTGGGCTCTACCAAGGTGAATATGGAGAGGGCAGATTGTCTTAAATGGGTCCCGTCCAAGAAAGGTGTGTTCAGGGTGAAGTCATTTTTTGGTTCTATGATGTGTGCTGGAGGTACTCGGTTCCCATGGAAGTGTGTGTGGCGGTCTCAGGCTCCCCCGATGGCAGCTTTCTTCACTTGGTCTGCAGCTCTAGGCAGAATTTTGACCTTGGACAATCTTAGGAAGAGGAACTTAATTATTGTGGATAGATGCTGTCTTTGCAAGCGGGATGGGGAATCAGTGGACCATATTCTTCTGCATTGCGATCTGGCCTCAGCTCTATGGAACAACATTTTCTCCCGCTTTGGTATTTCGTGGGTCATGCCTAGGAGTGTGCTTGACTTAGTTGCTTGTTGGTGGAAGTCTGGGAGATCTGGGAGCGCTACTTCTTGGAAGATGGTGCCTATTTGCCTTTTTTGGTGTATTTGAAGAGAAAGAAATCTTAGGTGTTTTGAGAATCTAGAAAGCTCCTTAGAGGAGGTGCTAGAGTTGTTTCTCCATACTTTGTATGCCTGGTCGATGGCTTATTTGTACCCTTTAGCTATCAGCTTTGCTGAATTTCTTGCCTCTTTTTCGCTTTCTAGTTAGGTGTTTCCTGTTGTATACTTCTAGTGTACGTAGGGGCGCCTTACGCTTTCAATAAAACTATCATTACTTATCAAAAAAAAAAATGAATTTCACGATGCATATATTTTCAGTCCGTAAAATTTGCAAATTGTGTTAAGATTTAACACGTGGAATTTTAGTGTGTATATATTTTTAAGATAGTTTTGATGTCATGTCAAATTATTAATTGTTTTAAAATCATAAAAAATAATTTAAAAAAATAAAAAAGAGATAAAGTTAATTATTTAATTAATTCATCTATATATATTTAATTATAGACAAAAATTTCCTACAAACCAATCTGATTTGTAGAAAATTTCATATAACCCATACGTGTCCCTTCACATATGAGAAGCACATATTATTTTAATAGCATGTGTTTTTTTAATAGCATTAATAAAAAATATATATATATTTATCACATATTTAAAATACACGTATCATTAAATTAATTAATTAGAAAATTTCGAGCCGGTTTACAGAAAATTTCTCCTTTAATAAATTAGTAAGCTTCCAGCTTTGCTTCACTGCTAAGAAATTATAGGGTTGAATATCCGTTTCCCCTCATTTACGTCGGAATCACAAACCCCAAAAGTCAAGTCATCCAGAACGCGGCAATTCCAACTACCTCTTCCCCTTATAAACAAGCTCTCCACTCTACTGTAAACCCATCTGAAAAGCCTTTCCCGGAAATTCTCCCACACTTTTCCTCCCTCTTTTCTCTCTCCCCAAACACCCAGAAATGGCGCTGGAGTGGGTAGTGCTAGGCTACGCCGCGGCCGCAGAGGTGGTTATGCTCCTCCTGCTGACCCTCCCAGGCCTCGACCCTCTCCGCAAGGGCCTCATCTCCGCCACCAGAGCCCTTCTCAGACCCTTCCTCTCGGTGGTCCCGTTCTGCATCTTCTTGCTCCTCGACATCTACTGGAAGTACGAGACAAGGCCTTCGTGTGAGTCCCTCAGCGCTTGCACCCATTCGGAGCATCTTCGCCACCAAAAGTCCATCATGAAGAGCCAGAGGAATGGGATGTTGATCGCTTCGGCGCTGCTCTTCTACTGGGTTTTGTACTCCGTGACCAATCTTGTGGGTCGGGTCGAGGAGTTGAAGTCTCGGGTCAAGAAGTTGAAGGATTAGTATGGGTGAGAGGAAAGTGGGATTTCCAGCAGTCTAGTGTTCGGTTGCTGGGGAAGTTCTTGAAATGGAAACTGAATTGGAGGTTAGTTTTCTCTTGTTTATGAGAAAATGAAAGACCATAAAGATACTGTAGTACGCTACTTCACATAGATATTTTAGTACTCTATACAGGCAGACATTATTCATAAATAGGGCTAATCTCTGTATTTGTTCGAATTAGAATCATCAATAAATATATATCTTTATTCTCTGCTCTCTATCTTTTATGATGGTATCAATCTATCAATACATTTTACACTGGGACGGAGGTAAGAATTTAATCTAAGGGAATAGGCTGCACCCTGCACTGGCCTGTTCTTATGGAGCCACAACAGATTTTTGGGAGGTTGGGGGGCCATGGCCCCCCGTGTATATGTCCCTGATTGTACAATCTACCAGCTCTCCATTTGATGGGGTAATCAAAATGCTATCCCGGTTACTCATTTTCTTCATGAGCCTAGCAAACATATTGAGATTGATTGTCATTTCATAAATCATTACCTACAACTGGTATCCTACATTTTTGTCCTATTGCTTCTATGAACTTGCTGATGTGTGTACAAAGGCACATTTGTCTGAATGTTTTCGTGCACTTGTTTCTAAACTCAAGATGGCTTCTATCTTGCTACCTTGAGTTTGAGGTGTTAATTTACTTTGTACATGTACGGTACTATACTATATCGTGTTGCATTATAAACGTTGCACTTTACATTATATGCTATATTGCAATTAGGCCTGCATTATTATAAATAAGACTACATCTTGATTCTCTTTTCTCTATATTTTATCAAAAAACTTGAGATTATGGATTTGGTATCTCTTAGTTTTCAATGAAATGGAATGGGATTTATTTCTTGTCAACACTAGCTTATTGATATTGTTATGCCTTGAGGAAGAGCTTGTCACCTGTCAGTGGCAGAGGGAGTTAAAAAAAATTGAAAAACTTCCCCTGCAAACTTTATAAAATATAAAAATATTTTATTTGGCCCCTCCCAATAACCCCCATGGTTCCTTCCTATAAATCTCTTCTTAGAAATCTAAAACCGGGATGTGTGACTTTCTTCCATCCTCCCCTTACTCATCTCTTTCTTCTATGCATTATCTCTTCTCCAAAACTTTCAAGTTGCCTTCCAAATCTCCTTCCTCCTTTTCCTTGCAACAATATTCAGCCCCCCAAAATAAAATTTCTCGCTCCGCCACTGTAGCTTGTTGTGATGAAAATGTATTTCTATCAATATGTAGCAAATGCTAGAAGAATTTGAACTTTCTTGTTTACAGACGAATTCAAGGATTGTAATTCCTCTCTCTCTCGTTGTACGATACACTAGTGTCTTCTTTGGATTGTTCTTTATAAGTGGAAGAGATTGATTTTGTTTTTATATGTTGTATAGAAACCTTAATGAGAAACTAAAGGGTCATGGAAGCATCCATTCTCCCTATCAATTCCACCCTGCTTGACGTATGAAACAATAATTTAATTTTATTAAGAATGATTGGAAATGTTATATATATGTTATATGTAAGTGCTGGCTACTAGACTTTGTTATCGAAGCTGTTGTGGCCACAACATGCATGGTATAAATGAACTGAACAGGCAAACCAAATTTGTGAAAGATTTTCAAAGAAGAGGATTAAAGAAATAAAGGTTTTTATGAAAAACGTATCTGTTGAAATGAACTGCGTGTAACAGGGACTGGATATGTAATTGGTAGAAGATATTAAAAAAGTAATTTGGAAATAAAATGGCAATATTAGCATGTAACGACGGTTAAAATTATTTTAACATGTGAAAAGTTTCTTCTCTTGTAATTTTGTGGAGGAGGATGAGTGTTGGTTGTGGCCTGTTAGTAGTGCTTGAGGCATTGGTAATTTGGAGCTGGTAGAGATGCATAATGGCATTGTAGTTTTATAAGAGTTGGAAAGGAAATGGCCATAACTGTTTTTGTTGTTGTTTCAGTTGGTAGTGGAACCATACTTTATTTTTATGCTTTCTTTCAAACTTGCAGTCACATAAACATGTGTCCATAGGACAAATCCCGTTTGAATGTATGTGTGAGTTTGTCAGATGCTCAACAAACCGCTACATTAGCGCACATAACAATGTTCTTCGACCAAGTTTGTTCAATGGTCATAACTTAATTGTTTAGGTGGCAGACCACTTGGTAGTGGTAAGTGGATCCTATCAGTGGGATGTCAGATTTTTTCGAGACGTACACGACTGGGAGGTGGATGTTATGGCTTCCTTTTTCTCCTTACTGTATTCCTCCAAGGTTGCTCAAGATGGGGGAGATCGGCTTTGGTGGTCCCTTTCTCACAAAGGGTCTTTTGATGTTAGTTCTTTCTATAAGGCTCTTGCTTGCAAAGAGGCTATTTTATTTCCCTGGAAAAGCATTTGGAGGACCAAGGCTCCATTGAAAGTGGCCTTCTTTGCTTGGACGGCAGCGCTAGGGAAAATCCTCACCTTGGACAATCTGAGAAAGAAGCGTGTCATTGTGATTGATAGATGTTGCATGTGTAAAATGACCGGGGAGACTGTGGATCACCTTCTTCTTCATTGCGAGGTTGCACGCGCTCTTTGGTATGTCATTCTCAATCGCTTCGGTCTGTCTTGGGTGATGGCTTTTCGAGTGGTAGACTTATTTGCCTGTTGGTGGCCGGGGGGACGCTCCCGAAGCGCGGTCGTGTGGAAAATGGTTCCTTGTTGTCTTATGTGGTGCTTGTGGATGGAACGCAACGATAGACAGTTTGAGGACAAAGAAATAACCATAGAGGAGCTCATTTCCTTTTTTATTCATTCTTTGTACTCCTGGACGGCTGCGTATCTCGCACCTCTAGGGATTAGTTATAACGATTTCCTTGTATTGCTTTCTTCTTCTTCTTAATTGTCTCTCTTGTATACCCCCTGTATACTTGATTGCGCTTTGCGTTTTTTAATAAAATTCTCTTACTTATCAAAAAAAAAAAAAAAACTAGGCCGGGATTCAAATCATGTGTGTGCAAATACATACATCCATATGCCTACTTGTTTACTGCTCGGGCTTTAACTAGTTTCTTACATTTGAAAGGAATTTTTTCCTACTTGTTCCATCGAATACAAGGGAAGAACCTTTCGGGTATGCTTGAAGAGGTGATGTCTTGTAAGAAGACATCAATATCATGGTCCTCTAAGTTTGCTTTGCAAGAACTTGCCAAGGTCTAAGAGTAACAGCAAGGAAATGGTTTGTTTTGGCCCTCTAGGTTACACGCAGTTGTACCGATTTAGTCATACAATTTGAATTGGTATTGAAATGATCTCGTACGTGTAACATGGTATCCTCTATTTGAAAGTCTCGCATTGGTTAGTGTAGACTTTGTATGAGCTTTTGTAGTAGTTGGGTCTGTCATTCTAATAGTTTAAGCTTTTGCTAGATGCTTTAATATGGTATCGAAGTATGGTTTTTTGTTTATTTATTGGTTCCACGTGCTAGGCCCGTTTGTGTATTTGGGGACTAGAAGTGATAGGGGGGGTATTGGAGACCTATCTTGGATTGAAATATAAGTTGTACAATTTTTTTACCATTGGTTTCAAAAACATGTTGTTTAGATCTACTTGTTACAGAAGGAAATTGTTTCCTTGTCAAAAAAGTAATTGGTATAAGAACTCCATAAAATTCTTGTAGCAGCCAATTTTTTTTTTTTTTTTGACATTATTAGAGAGATGAGACTTAGAAAGACTAGCAAGCACATTGGGCAGCAATCAGCATGGATACTAGAGGTTGTCCATAATGCCCTGATTTCTCTCAAAATTTAGTGGATCATGTCTATCATCCGCAGGTGTAGGCAATTGGGCAAAAATGCATTAATTTTTTGTTTTCTTGTGTACATGATTTATTGGTGGTCATGTGATTTTGGTGTAGGTGCATCTTTACTGGTCCCAAACACTAAGTGATTAAAAGGGAGTGGTTGTGGACTTGTGGTGATTGTGATGGCAACTTACCATCGTTAAGTTTTGTCTTGTATTGCTTTGATCCACAAAACTTCAGAAAACTAGGATCAAGGGAGAATCCTATTATATCCAATGTCACAAGGAACGTTATGAATAATCAACCATGCCACTTTGATGCAGATCTTCCCTCAATTTCCCATGCATTGTACAAAATACGTGCAACTCTTGAAGTTTAAAATTCTTTAACAAATTTGAGCTGGGTCTGTTCAGGGAAAACCAGTAGTGACATTTCTCAAGAGATTGATTCCCCGGTGCTTGCTATAGAGAAATGTATTTATAAAGAACCTAGATGTGTAAAAATTTGAACTCTGCATGAGACTTGGACATTATGAGTTGAGATCAGTTCAAAAGGTAGGGATCAACCCTTGGATTTTATGAAATGCGTGCTTCCTAAGTCCTAACTATACTGAAGTCTTTAAGTTCTAGTGTTGCAGGTGAACCATTTTTTCCTTTCAAATTAATCATCTTCTTCTATCCCATGTTGTCTTTTAATGTTATAAAATATGTAGTTACTATCCTCTATTCTTGCGTACCTCCTCACCCATTAAGAATGTGGTGAAGAGTAAGGTTGTGAGTTCAAAATCCACTGGGTACACATGCAAACTTTAAAATAAAAGAAAAATTAAGCAGTATATGCTTAAGTTTCCTAGAGGTGCTCATGTCCTGATTCTATTTGTTATTTCAAGTAAGTTTCTTTTTTGTACTCCACTCTTTGGAATTTTATATATTTCTCATGTATTTGGTGTAGAAATTGAATGGCCTCATGGATTATGTCCTGTGCAATGGTTTGTGTGGGTGAAATGCCTTCCCTTATGCATTCTCCTTCGAAATTGGTCAATATAATCTGTGTTCTTAGAAATTCAATGGCCCCTTTTTATACTTCTTGAAAAATCAGGCTATTTTGTACAGAACAAACAATGCTGGTTATTCTGGAGGAAGCATATATAATTTAAACTTCTCTTATGAGAGGTTTCAGATTCAGAAGTTAGAATTATCTACTTCTTTTATAGGACTTTATTCTTGCATCACTGATTGCATGGCCAGCAATTAAGGTTGGATGAATTCTTATGAGAATCCAAAAGGTTGGAAGAACACCTTAGTAGTGTTTATGTTGTTGTGAATTATTATTCATATTTCTTTTTTTCTTTTTCTTTTTTTCTTTTAATGTTTTCGTCTCGTTCAGTTGATTGAATAGTTGGTAAAATGACTTCTAAGGCCATCTCTAGCAGTTGGAGTTAAAATAGCTACTCAAAAAGTATCAATTTCTACTTTAACTACTGTTTTTCTTATATTCTCTCCAACAGATTTACTATTCAACTCTCTACTTACATTTAAATATTATTTTCTATTCTTTTTTTATTATATTTTTTTTTTATTCTTTTATTCTCCTCATTTTCCCTTTCCGATCTCTCTTTCTTGTTCTTCCTTTCTCTTTTCGTCTGAAACACACTGAGAGAGAGATCGAGGGATTTAGGGAGAGACCCATGAGAGGAGAGCCGGAGATGGAGAGACCCGAGAGGCTGAGACTGATCCGAGAGAGAGCCGCTAAACTCGACGAACCCAAACAAAACCCATCAACCCAATCCTCCACGAGTTGAGCTCCGGTGGCCTGAGACGAGTTCCGGTTGAGCTAGGCGCAGATCCAGCAGAGTCAAGTGATTTTCGGTGATTATGAGTGATTTTTGAGAGAACCGCTGAATTCGACGAACCCAGACGAAACCCATCAACCCGATCCTTCATGAGTCGAGCTCCGGTGGCCTGAGACAAGTTCCGGTTGAGCTAGGCGCGGATCTGGCCGAGTCAGAGGTGATTTCCGGCGACTGGTAAAATAGGTTGATGATTTTTAGTTGAACCCATCTGATTTTGAAGCTTGAATGTGTCTCCCCCTGTTTCGATTATATGTATCACGGCTAAAGCTATATTTATGGTTGATTTTGATGATTTTGGTTGGTTGTTCATGGTTGATTTTGGTTGGTTGTTCATGATTTTTGGTTGGTTGTTCATGGTCGATTTTGGTTGGTTGTTCCTGATTTTGTTGGTTGTTCATGGCCGACAGAGAGGGACGGAGAGGGGGAGAGAAAAAATATTAATAAAAAAAAGTGTAAACAGATGAATAGTGAATAGCTAGTGTTGGCTATTCACTGTTCACTGTTAAGGAAAAAAGCTTAAAGAAGTTATTCTGCTGGATTGAAAAAAAATAGCAAAAAAAGTCAAATTTAACTATTCTGGTTTAAATAGCAACTCTGTTGGAGATGCCCTAAGCACAAATTTAGCGATGATTGCATCTCTTTCTAAGGGGCGAAGTTTTCTTCCAAATTGTTTTGAAAGAAATTTTTCAAACTCAGTTTATCAAATTGTCATTTTTCCTTAGAGCATGTAATTTTTACATGCATTTTTAAACATATACGTGAGAATCACATGGTTTGTTAATCTTATTAAAAATGCATGTAAGAATTAAATGCTCTAAAGATAAATATTAATTTAATAGCCTGAGTTAGGATAAACTTTCTTCATTCTAGTTTAGTAACAAATTTTATCCAAAAATAATATACCAAATGTTTCCAACTCTTTAGAAGATAATAAAATACAATAACTACTCTGTAAATAGAAACCATACTTTTTTTCTTTGTTCCTTTTCTGAGCTACAAACCAGCAGCGTGTCAGTACTTGCAATCTTATACACATGTAAAGGAATCTAATATTCAATGTAAGAAAGGATTTATAAATTGATAGCCCTAATCTCACATCTCATTACAATTTAAAATGCATGCTGCAAAGGCATCTATTGACTTTCCGGCTCCAAAGTTAACATAATTCTTCCGACCCAATTTATAAATTTGTCACATGTCCCTTAGTATATGATAAACATATGATTTTTTTTAATTAGCATGTAAGGATCATTTGGTTAAGAAATATAGGACATTTAGAGACGGAGCCAGTATTTGGGATTTGGAGACAAAATTTAAAAATAAAAAATAAAAATAGGGGGTAAAACTAAAGAAATAAAAAAAAATTAGGAGTAAAATTTTTAATTTTTTTGAAAAAAATCTTGGGGGTGGGGGGAGCCCCGAAAGGCCCTTTAGTAGCTCCGCCCATGTATGACAATATTATAGCCTCCAACCCAGTTCAAAGAAATTCTATGTCCAAATGAGCAGCAACACATAATTTTTTTAGTTATATCCCCTGTAATTCCCCCTTATTTTCAGCTCTCTCTTCTTTGTTTTCCTCCCCTTTTTTCATGTATTGCTTAGAAAAAATAAACATAATGGGGTCTTTAAAAAAAAAAAATCTATGGTCAACTTTTTACCAGTTTACTAAGAGTCGAGGCAACATCCTATCCTATCACCTCACTCTCCATAAAAATCAGATTCTTTTTTGTTTGCATTTAAGCACAATCTTTATTTTAATTAAAAAATTAAAATAAAGATTGTGCTTAAATGCAAACAAAAAAGAATCTGATTTTTATGGAGAGTGATGTGATAGGATAGCTTAATGTCTAAGATAGTTTAGGTCTTTATATTAATAAAAGTAGTACTCTAACTCCTACTCCTTTATTTTATTTTTTATTTTCAAGTTATTCAAAATTATTATTTTTTAGGTAAATTGAGATTATGTTAAATGGGATATATCTACTCTTATCTTTTCTCAAATTACTTGATAAATAAATAAATAAAAAAAAGAAAAAGAATGGGTGACTCCTTTGTGTTTTAGAATATTAATTAAACAATTGCGACAAAACAAGACTATGAAACAATTGCCCGTAATTTAATTGAGGTAACGTTAAAAGTTAAAACTAATTAATGAGTTTCATGTGAAAAAAGGAAAAGTAAAAAATATTACAAATTGGTAAGATATCATCGTATGTCAATTTAATAGACTGATTTAAAAAAAAAAAATTTGTCGGACGAGCGCCGCATGTTGAATGGGTAGTTGGGTTGGGTCTAGTGACAAGTAGACGAGCACCTTCTGAAATTCCAACAAACAATAATTTGCTTAGACCCCACTTATTGCCTACATAATGTAACTTTCTTATTTTTGCAGGCCTTTTGCAATCAATGTCGACTGCAATTATAAAACCTTGACCAATCTAATAATATGAAACATGGAATAGTTTTTGTTTATGAATTATGAGAGTTTACAAAAGGATATGGATTCCTGCAAACAAAACTAGGGTTTAGTTAAGCCCAAAAGATAAGGGGCGGACGATTTGCTATAAGAACTTTGTGCAACCTTGTCAGCATCGGATTAGGATTATTTACAATTATTTGCTCGGATTTGAGAGAATTCGGACAAGTGATTATGAGATACTACTTGTGGAACTCACCTGACCAAATAAAAATCGGGATGTACAACCACTTATCCGGTCAAATAAGTACCATAAATAGTCACTCACAATCACATGTTCAAAGTTTTTCAAATTCGGACAGGTGATTGTGATAGACCACTTATGGAACCTACCTAACCAAATAAAAATCAAGATGTTCAACCACTTATCCGGTCAGGTAGATCTCATAAGTGGTCTCTCACAATCACTTATCTGAATTCTCTCAAATTCGGATAAATAATTGTAGAGGATCCTAATCCGTCGGTGCTATAGTTTGAGAGTTTTTTTTTTTTTTTTTTTTTTCTGAAAAAAATCTCTCAAGCCAAACATGACATAATAAATGCATTGAATAGAGTCCCAGCTGCCAGCCAGTTCTTTTCAATATGATGTACATAATTAGACCTAGAATTTGTTTTTGTGTTGAAGTGCACGTTAGCTTTCAGCTTTCTTTTCTTGTAAAAAAATCATCCTTAATTCCTTATTCCTTTGCCTAATAAAACATTATATGCAGTGGATTAAGGAGCAACCTCAACCAAGTTTACACTTTTTACGTACTCCTCGACAACCCACCTCAACTAACCTTTGATTTTTAGCAAGAAATGAGAAAACTTAATTGAAAAGGAAAAGAAAGAAGAAAAATTGTTCAAATTGTTCAAATTGTTCAGGGACTCTAACTTTGGGTAATTAGCGGTTAGCAGTTTTAAGAGAAGTAATATAGTCATGGTGGATGACCAAATAGGGAATAGAGGTTAAAGCATTTTCATCTGTTCCCTAAATTTGTTCTCTATTTTAGTTATCAATTTTTTAAAAAATATTTACATCGGGCTAGCTCAATAACCTAGGGATTCACTCTCACTATTCCATTTAAATACTCTCTTTTTTTTTATAATTTTTTTCTTCTTTCTTCAATATTCATATATTTGAAAATTTATCTTTTGTTAACGGTCATATTTTTCAAATTTTGTTTTTTTTCATACCAGTCATATTTTCAGAAAATAAAAAATAAATTCTTTTCCCAATGGTCATATGCATTCAATATAAATAAGACAATTTTCTCTTTAATTTTCATTCACCTAAGCCAATGTTTCTTTATATTTGGGGAGTGAAAAGTGCATTATTCATGCTTCCCGAATTTCTCACCAAATTGGGCCGGAGAGCGAAAAAGAGGCATTTTAACATTTTAGCCCATCAAACAAGAAATTTCAGCAAAATAGGGAGCCGGATGAAAATGCTCTTAGCCCATCAAACACCTAGCCATTTTTGTAACAAAAAGAATAGAAGATCTCGCCTCGGTGACCTCTTATAGATTCCATAATCAGAAACAGAACCAAGAGTCGGGGGTCAAAGTTTTCTTCATATATATATATATATATATAGTTTTTTAGCCTAAAAATTATATTTGACCCTTAATAAAATTAAGCCTAATCCCTCCTCCTTCAAGATTTTATGGGAAAAAAAAAAAAATAGGGCTCGAGCCCATAAAAAAATCTCACCATGTTTGTATGACAAAAATGAAGAGAGAGAGAGAGAGAGAGAGAGAGAGAGCCGACAGGGCTGGATAAAGCAACAACCTTTGGCTTTTCCAACCAGAAACCTCTTGACAATTGACAAAGGGGCAAATTAACAGCTAATTTTTGTCATTATTGTATGTGTGGCATGGTTGGCAAACTTTATATATTATATGTTATATATCTTCATGCCCTTAAGAAAATGTCTCAGATTTTGACATAAACACCCTTATTTATATATATATATATATAGACATGCTGCCACCTGCTAATTAATCTAATTGAGGTTGATGTTTCTTCTTTCTTTCATATATAATCAAATCTGTCATTAATCATTATCATAATATTGGTTTGTTAGAGGGTCCTACCTAAACATACTCCTAGATGATTGATATAACCTCACTCTCATGATCGGATCATATTCCTTTTATTCATTTTGAAAAAAATAAATAAAAACTAACAATATTGGGTCAAACCTTAATGGAAAAGAAAGAATTCTTGTGTCAGTAAAAATATGTACTGGACAGTACTGGACACATTTTCTTGCACGAAAGCTTCAAAATAAGTTTGGACTAAGTTTTCTTCTAGATCGATTTCCCCCCAAAAAAAAAAAAAAAAAAATATTAATAATAATTCTATCTATTAAATTGGTAACTCTATTAGTGGAGATTACATAATTTAAAGACAGCTGTCAATTTAAGAGACTGAATTAAAAAAAATATTATCTCTCTACATAGGTAACTTCGATTATTCACTCATCTTGAAATGAGCTTGTAATGAAAATGTGATGCTCTGATGGGGTTGGACAAAGCTATGATTTAATCGAATTTGAGAAAACGTTTGCGGTTCTCACCATCCAGACCCTTCCTGTGCGGTTTCTAGCACTTAGGTGTTGCCATAGTTACACTTAGATAGAGTAGTCACTCTGATTGCCTTCTCCAGCCTTTTAGCTTAGGGGAAAAAGAGTTCAACAAATAAACAAGTTCAAACTGCTCAACCTGAAGCACTATTTGATGGTAATTTTGGCCACAAGTTCACAAAATAAATAGGGTTAAAGACATATTTAGTACCTGTAGTTTAAAAACTTATTTTTTGGTATCTCAGTTTCATTTTGCTTCACACATGGTACTTGAATTTGGGAAAAGATTGATTTGGTACCTCCGTCTATTTTTTCATAACGGACTGCCACGTGTCAACCAATTAAGGTTGACACGTGGCACAATATATAAAAAATAAAAATCTTTAAAAATTAATTAAAAAAATTAAAATTAATAAAACTTAAAAAAAAATATTAAAAACTTTTCAAAAAAAAAAAGGGTGGTTGGCAAAAAATTTTAATTAATTTTTGAAGTAAAACAGAGTTGAGTACCAAAAAATAAAGGTTTTAAATCATAAATACCAAATATATCTATAACCCAAATAAATATCAAGTTTGACTCTCTCAATCCATGCCCCCAAGCCACTTATATATATATATATATATATATATTGAGAAATGATTCTTACACTCATTTCTTATAATAGCTCTACAACAAGCTGACGTGGCTGGTAATAATTTATTATTTTTTTGTTTTGTTTTCATTTCTTTTTGTAAAAAAATAATAAAATATTATCAGCCACGTCAGCTTGTTATGAGGCTGTTGTGAGAAATGAGTGTAGGGATCATTTCTCATATATATTCGAAAAACAAATAGAAATAAATTTTTAGAGTTAGTAATATTTTGCACAACATGTGAATATCGTTGGTGATGTGGACAAGTGGCTCAAAAATATCAAGCTCAAGTGAAATTTTCATGGAGCAGACAGCAGATTCAAGCTTTAATCAAGATTCATCCAGAGTAATATTATTTAAAAATAATCAAAGATTAAAAGGTGATTATAACCTTTGACCAGCATGATTATCCATATGCCATTGAAATTATTAAGATCCTCATACAACTCTTTGTATAAGGTCAAACATGTCTATTGATTATTATTTTTTAATGAATAAATTTGATCTTAAGGGAAGAATCAACAAAAAAAAAAATATTGGAATCAATTAATTTCATTTTATAAGATTTATTCTTTAATGTTATACCAATAACATAAAATAAGATAAGTGAGAAAAGTAAGAGAGAAAAATAACATACAAATTTAACGGGATTCAACCTTAGTAACCGGAGAAATGATCTCTACATTCATTTCTTACAACAGCCCCACAACAAGCTGATGTGGCTGGTAATATTTTATTATTTTTTTACAAAAAGAAAACAAAAAAAAACAAAAAAAAATAATAAAATATTACCAGCCACGTCAGCTTGTTGTGGAGTTGTTGTGAGAAATGAGTGTAGGGATCATTTCTCTAGTAACCTACGTTCACCGCTAAAAGAATCCAATATGATTACATACTTATTGAATTACATGATTATAAATACATGATTTATATATAAGAAAAATATAGTAGGTGATTAGGCTAGAAAAGGTATGTGATTACAAACAGAACCTAAAAAAACATAAAAAAAAGAAAAAAAAAGAAAAAGAAAAGTAATGTTGTAAATTACATTTTTATCCAATTGTAACTTGGCAATTCCAACTAGCATTTATTTTATTTATTTTTTAAAAAAACAATGATTAATACAAAGGTTAATTGGGACTGTCACGTTACCATTGTAGGATAGTTATAGGATGAAAATGTGGGTTTTTGCATTACTCGGGAAAAATATATTACTCACTAAGGGTCCGTCTGGGTTTGCGATTTCAAAAACTGCGATTCAAAATAACAATTTTTAAAATGTGCGATAGGAAAAAGTGATTTTTTAAAAACGTCATTAAGCTTTTGGTAAAATCACAGTTTAGCCTTTAAAATCGCAAATTGGGCTTTAAAATTTTGCATTTCAAAAATGTATCATCTTACTTGCGATTTGAAAATGTTGATTTTCTGCGTTTTGAAATCGCAATTTTTAAAGACAGTTCTCAAATAATTTATGTTCTGTGATTTGGTTTAAATCGTACTTATTGTCTACAAAATTGCAATATCAAACACACCCTAAGTCCCAAACTAATATGATTTAGGATTGAGATTCTCAACAATTTAGGCAAAATTTAAGTTATTTGGACAGATAAATTTTATATAAGCTCTGTGATCTGAAATTAGTTATAATTGAAAGAGGAAATTAGTGGTAAGAAATATGCGTAGAGATTTTTAATTTTTATGGCATATATATTAACTACAAAATATGAGTCATCAGAAATTCACAATAAAGTTTGGTAGTGATGTCAACCTTTCGGAAATGGCGTAAGCAGCAAGTTATGGAGCAACCCATCAACAGCACGTGAGAGTGAGAGTCCGAGTGTGTGTGAGACAGTGAGAGAGAGAGAGAGAGAGAGAGAGAGACCAAGTGGCAATTAAAGACAGGTCCCACCGACAATTGACTTTTCTTTCAACAAGAATGCCATACGACCCTTTATTACGCCGTATAGTCGGTGGGCGATTTAACATTATTTAAAACCTAACCCGACGTTTGTTTTGTGATTAACCAGTTTCACCGTTCTAATTTATTTATTATTATTATTATTATTTTTATCTCTATTCAGTTTCTGAACTTAAAAGATATCATTTATTGTTTAAAAAATTATATATATATATATATATATCATTGTGGTTGATATATAAAGTGAAAAACAAAGGTCTTCAAAAATCATACAAAATACAAAATCAATCCAAGGATTCAAAACACCATATTGATGAGCCATTCCCGATTGATGCCCCTCTTCTTTTTCTCTTTTTTTTTTTTTTTTTTCATTAAAAAAAAAATTCCAATTTTTTTTTTTTTCAATTTACAACTAATTAATATAGAAAAATTTCTTACCTCTACAAATATTTCCATATATTTCATATTAATCAAATCTTAAATAGAGGGTATTTTGATATCAACCTAATACGAAATATATATTTTTCATATACTCTAACACGTACACCGAGTCAAATCTTAAACTTATTCCTTTAATTAAGGATATTTATTTTATAATTTTTAATAAAACAAAAAATTAGTTAAAATTGTACAAAAATTATATAATAATGGTATAAAAATCATTACTCATCGTCATTAATGTAAGGATACGGCAGTAGTACGAGGCAACAATAATAACTGCAACAACAAGAAGTACTAATAACCATGAATCTCCGGCATAATAAAGAGAAGTATATTTATTATTTTCAATTTCTCACTAAATTTGTATTTTTTAGTATTTTAATTTTTATAATATATCTTACCAATCCCTCAATTTACAATGTCTTTTTCTCTATTCAAATTTTCTATTAACTTAGACAACAAGTACATCACGACCCCTACTCGTAACGTAAATACAATCATACCTTTAATTTTTCTTCATTTTTTTTAAAAAAAAAAAATCTCTCAGCTTTAACACTTTTCAGTATGCGTGGAGTCAAACTACTTTTTAATAGGTGAGACCCATCATGTTAAATATTTAATTAAAATTAAGAGAGTTAAACGGTACTATATTAAATTACAATTTATTCCAAAAATTTAAACCGATAAAAATAAATAAATCTAATCCATAGCCAAATACTTTCTGTTTGCCTTCACTGACTTGTAGGCACAAAATAAAATACAATTATGGTTTAGGTTTGTATCAAATCCATTCTTGGGGTACAAAAATTATCTCAAAATTCATTGTGGTGAGCTTCGTTATAAAATCAATCATTTCGTCTAATTCTGTACAAATTTTGTTAATTTATTTTTAATAAAATCCTGAAAATTTATAATCCTACCTCTAATTAATTAATTTAAAATAAAAAAAAAAAAACAAAAAAGAGGACTCACAACTTCACATTACGGATTTTGTCAACTTTTCTAACTATACGGACTAATTTATCCTTTTTTGTTTATTTCAAGAAGTAATTAATCACTTTTTAAAACTCAAAGAACTATTTGTCAAAACTCGAAATTACAGGGACCGAAAAAGCATTTATCCCTTATACATACAATGAACTTTTTGGTTGTTAATTTCAAATTAGCTAATTTCTTTAGGAATGTTTTGGGCTCGGCATTAGCTAAATACATTCACCATTGAGCGATATTAAGTATATTGTATGCTTTATTATCATTAGATTATAAATTATATTTTTTTTATTGCTATTGGGATGTCCAAATCGCCCCCGAATAAATAAAAAAAAATAAAATGTTTAAGGTGTTACAACTTTTATTACAATCAATTACAAATTAATGTGGTAGTCTACGTGACACTGTCATGTCAACAACAATCAAATTTAATTGTTTAGCAGCTGACATAGTAAGTGACACGTGAACTTCCAAATTGTTGTGGCAGTACTCCATAGCTTCATGTGACACTGCCACATCAGTCACAATCAAATTTAATTGTCTAGCAATCGACAAAGTAAGTTCCACACAGAATGTTACATCGGTTTGTAAGAGATTTATAATAAACATGGTAGTACTCCTGAATATCACTTTTTAAATAAATTATCTATTATTTTTTGGGATTGCCCCATATCATGGATAGACAAAATCGACCTACATTTGAATTTTTTTGCCACATAGGTTCAAGGGGATTCCAATGAAAAATACCCAAACCCCTAATGACGAGTGGCACATAATGGAAAAAATAAAAATAAAAATTTAACCTTTTATTCAGATGGAAAATAGAACCTCATGTATGAGCTGAAATTCAAAGAAAAATCCTATTTCAATTCCTTGTATTGCTAAATTACAATTTTCTAAAAGCTTAAGCCGATAAGAAGAGATAAATTTAATTACTTAATCAATACTTTAACACACTCCGTCATGTGTGGGCTCAAACTACCTTTTAATAGATAAGACCCAACACGTGAAATATTTAATTGAAATTTGGTAAATGACATAGTCGGCAGACGCAGTCGACCCTCTAAACAACGCAGTTAACCTTCACGCTAAAGCAGTCGACCATCGTCGGATTCTAGAAATTTTTACCGGAATCCGATAACGTTCAGGTTTAGCCACTGTCACCAGATTCCGACGAATCGAGTACTGTGCCAAATTCCGACCAGAACGGTCGGATTACGGCCATCTTGCCGGAATCTTGCTAGAACGGCCAGATTTCGGACTTCATTGTCGGAATCCGGCAACAATAGTTGAAATCCTGCCGGACAGTGATTGAATCTCATCACCGGTGAATTTTTACTGTTGGTGATTTTTCCGTACAAACCAAACGCCATAAAATATTTTTGGGGAAATAATTTTTTCTGAAAAATGATTTCGTTGAAAATATTTTATGACGAAAACCATTTTACGTCGAAACGCATAGCATAATTGTAAATTTTGTACAAATGGATAATAGAATTATAGATGCTAATGTATGAATTAAAAAAAGTTTAAATACTCTAAAATGAAGTGGATTTTCTAAGTCATAGGAAATTCTATGTTATCACTTTGCGTAAGAGATTGATGATCCATATAAATGCCTTTATTGTTATTACTTTTGTCTTGTATTGTTTGTTCAGTCTCAGAATATTGTTTTTTTTTGAAAAGTCAATAACAACTTGTCTAATTTACCCTTTACTTTATTTAAAAAGTCAATATTCGTTTTTCATTTACTTAATGATAGTTTAAATTAAGGAAGGAAGATGATTAGTTTCTTATTAATCCTTATTTTTATTTTTATTTTTTTTTTCTATTTTTTTTTCTTGAAAATAAGTTTTCAGTATTTCATAAGCGAATACGGGGATGATTAGTTTCTGAATATTGAAATACCATACAAATATTGTCTCGACCAATCTTTTCTTCTTTTTATCTTAAGATAGTCATGAGAAATGCAGGGATATATTTGTTAGAAAAAGACAAAAAATTTTAAAAATATGGCTGTTACAATAAAACAAATATTCATAAATATAGCTATTAGGAAAAGACAAACATTCAAAAAATAAATGTTATTAAAGAGATATTTTAAAAATAATATTTAAATAGAATAATGAAAGTAAATAGTTAAAATTGTGAGGCTGCGTGTGTGCTTTAAAAAAATAGATAATTAAAATATAGAAAAATAATTTTTAACTATTTTGATTTTCTTATATATATATATATATTAGGTTTAATTTAAAAAAAAAAACAGTTATGATCATCATAGAGAAATTTAATTAATTAATTAATAGTTTGACTAATTAATAATCTTTTATCAATACCAATTATTAATTATACGGTCTGTTTGGTACGTAGAATAGGGAATGGTTATTCCATAATTCTTTTATTTAATTGCACATTATTTTGAAGAATAACTATTTCTTTAGGAATAAGAATATATATATTTTTCTCATTTTACTAGAGGAATCAACTATGTTTTCGAAAGAAAAAAAAAACACATTATTTGTTTTGTTTTTTAATTTTCTTTCAAACTTCAAAAAAACAAAAAAAACCGTAAGAATTATGTGGATGGTTGGCCACCCATAACAGACTTCGGGGGTCGTCGTATCACCCTCAAAGACCCTCATGATGAACCCCCTAAGGGGCTTTAGGAGTGGTGCAACCGGCAACCGCCCTTGGTGCATTTAGGGGGGTGGCCGTGACAACCTCTAGAGTCAATGGGTGGTTGGCCACCCACATAATTCATACGCTTTAGTTGTTTTTTTTTTTTCTTTCTTTTAAATATTTGAGTTTCAAAAAATAAGAAATAATGTGAGATTTTTTTTTTTTTTTTTTGGGTAATTACCTTTTCCCCCATCAACACCAGCCATTGTCAACATGCCCCCATGAACTGATACCTCGACTAAAAGAGAGCATCCAACTACCATCGTTACCCACTTTGCCCCCATCCGTCAGTCTAATTCACACAAAGACCAAAATGCCCTCTACAGTAATTAATAAAAAAAATATTAAAATTAATATTTAAAAAAAAAAACTGAAAAAGGGCGCCACCCTTAGATTAATTTTTGTTTTTGTTTTTTTTTTTAAAACAAAAAATATATATTAATTTTAATATTTTTTTATTAATTACTGTAGAGGGCATTTTGGTCTTTAAACAAAAATTAACGCCCAAAAATGAAATATTCCATCCAAGTTAACAGAATCTTCTGACGGATGGGGGCAAAGTGGGTAACGATGGTAGTTGAATGCTCTCTTTTGGTCGAGGTGTCAGTTCATGGGGGCATATTGACAATGACTGGTAGTTGATGGGGGAAAAGGTAATTACCCCTTTTTTTTTAAATGGTTATTTCAGTAAATTCGGTTCAATTTCAATGAGAGCAAATGTGTTGCCACCAAATTGAGAAATAATTATTATTATTTGATTCCACACTCCTCCATTCTTAATAATAATTATTCATTTTTCTTAATAAAATAGTTATTCCGCATGCATTCCGTAAGTGAATTAATTATCTTTGTTATATTAGATACACAATTTAATTTCAAAATATGTTATTAATCGTTGTAGAATCCGGAATAACATCTCTCTGTTTTCATAATTTACCATACAATTTGCAATATCTATTTAATCTTTCAATTTGATTTATGTGATTTAACGATTTACCATTAAATCGTATGAGATTGAGAATACGATGTTTCCCTTTAGTCCTCCAAAAGACAAAAATTAAAAAAAAAAAACAAAAAAGGCAAAGACATTACAAATTGAGAAATAGAATCTCTTTCTCTATCTTTCTCTCTCCACATGAATCAAAGTTGATTCGTTAAAAATATAAAATGTGTTAAATTTTTAAAATAAATAGAATATTTGTATATATTATTCTTGTTTGGTACATCCGAGGATCTTTGAACTATTGAAAGGTTTAAATTATCAAATATTAAGATGAATAAAAAAAGTGATAAAACTATATTGATTAGTTTGATAATTTTTAATTAATTATTTGAGAACTCTATGGCAACATGGTAGATCCATGGGATCAAATTTCGTTTTCATTAGAAATACAAGGTTTAAATGGTTGGAAAAAAAAATTAAAAATTAAAATGGCACAATGATCAAGAATTCACTTGAAAGGACAATAGACCCATGTGCAAGCTGAAAGCGTAAAATTAATCAAAAAATTATTTCAATTTGTTACTAATATTATTCAAAGGGACAGATAAAACTCAATGTATGAGTTAAAAGTTAAAGCTTTTAAGAAAAAAAAAAAAAAACTTTGGATTTTTACTATTTCTTTAGTATCCTTTATACAAGAGGTTATGAATATATTAAAGGGTTTAGATTATTAATTGGGTGTACAATTTAAACATTTGTTTTTGTTTTGTTTTGTTTTTCTTTTCACAAATGATTTGGCATTTGCTAACATGACATTGCATTCGGGGGTAATGTGGCCGCTAGCGTGTCAAATGAAACACACGTGATACGTTAATTTTGACGATAAAGTGACAGAAAAACTTATTTTAAACTTGAAGAAAAAAAAAAAAAACTTAAAAGAGTGTATTGATGAAAAATTATATGAAATTCATCGGAATAGATATACTTTTTTTTTTCTTCTTTTTTTTAATATAAATAGAGAAAAAAAAATTAAATTGAAACCGTAAAAAAAATTACAGTATTTGTTAGTAGAGTACCTAATAATAGGGTGTAGGGATAGAATAGAAGGGGAGTAGCTAGGCAGCCAGACGGATAAGGCTAGTGTTGTCTATTTATTGACAACAATTTAGTAAACAAAATCAGATATTTGATTCTGCCCCCATGAAATAAAATCTCTCTCTCTCTCTCTCTGTGGATATATATATATATATATATATATATATATATATATATATATATATGCTTTTATTTCTTTAATTTTCTGAAGAGAAATGGCCATAAAGTCATGGTAGATTTGAATATAGAAAATCCAAAAGAGGAGGACTTTTATTTCTTTGATTTTCTGAAGAGAAATGCTCATAAAGTCCATGGTGGATTTGAATATAGAAAATCCAAAAAAGGAGGATTTAAGAAAAAAAAAAAAAGATAAAAAGGGGAAGCACAGTTGACTGGCCAACTCACACTATGTAGTACTATGTATATATAGAGTATGCAATACAAGTAGGGTTTCTTTCTTTCTTAAACTTGCTTAACCCTTTTTACAAGTAATTTTTTTTTTTTTTTGCATCAAATTGGCATTATTAACCCAAACAGCCTGTCTGTATCTCTTCCCCCTCTGTCTCTCTGTCTCTCTCTCTCTGTCTCTCTCCCCAATCCACAGACAAAATGCAGCTTCCCCAACTCACTCTCTAACCCCCAAAACCAACCAATGCTTGGATATTAAACCAACACTCCAAACCCCACAAACCCACTTCCTCTCAAAATCTGGGTGGTTTTCTCCAGAAGAAAACCAACCAAAAATGCTGCCTCGAATGCTTCCCATTTTGCTTTTTACGCTCCTCGCTGTGTTGCCCTTGGCAAGAACAGATCTGGGTTCCGACCGATCTGCGCTCTTGGCCCTCCGGTTGGCAGTCGGCGGAAGAACGCTTCTCTGGAATGTCACAGAGCCCAGTCCGTGCTCTTGGGCCGGAGTCAATTGCGAGGACAACCGCGTCGCCATCCTCCGCCTCCCCGGCGTGGCTCTCTCCGGCCAACTCCCCACCGGCGTTTTTGGCAACCTGACCCGTCTGCGCACTCTCAGTATGCGCCTTAACGCTCTCACGGGCCAACTCCCTTCTGATCTCGCTTCCTGTGTGAACCTTCGCAATCTCTACTTGCAAGGTAATCTCTTTTCAGGCGAAATCCCGGACTTCCTGTTCACTCTTCGTGACCTCGTCCGGCTCAACCTCGCTTCCAACAACTTCTCTGGTGGGATCCCTCTGGGTTTCAACAATCTGACCAGGTTGAGAACGTTGTTTCTCGAGAACAACCAATTCTCCGGGTCGATTCCACCCACGTTAGACCTTCCAAAGCTCGAGCAGTTCAACGTCTCCAACAATCTGCTCAATGGGTCAGTCCCAGCGAAACTGCAGTCGTTTCAACAGGACTCGTTTCTGGGGAATTCACTCTGTGGCCAGCCCTTTAAAGCTTGTTTCTCTCCCGAAAATGTGACTCTTCCGAGAGGAAACAATGGCGGCGGAAAGAAGAAGCTTTCTGGCGGTGCAATTGCGGGCATTGTGATCGGATCCGTACTGGCTTTTCTACTAATCCTTGTGATTCTGATAGTAGTGTGCCGGAGGAAGAGTAGCAGCCAGAAGACGAGCGCGGTGGACATTGCGACGGTGAAGCACGCGGAGGTGGAGATTCCGGGCGAGAAACCGGTCGGGGAGGCCGAGAACGGCGGGTACGGAAATGGGTATTCGGTGGCCGCCGCGGCAGTGGCGGCGATGACCGGGAACGTGAAGGCGGCGGATGCCAATGTTAACGGTGGAGGGGTTAAGAAGTTGGTGTTTTTCGGGAACGCTGCGAGGGTGTTTGATTTGGAGGACTTGTTGAGGGCGTCGGCGGAGGTATTGGGGAAGGGGACGTTCGGTACGGCGTACAAGGCGGTGTTGGAGATGGGGACGGTGGTGGCGGTGAAGAGGTTGAAGGATGTGACTATTACGGATAGGGAGTTCAAGGAGAAGATCGAGACGGTAGGAACGATGGATCATGAGAATTTGGTCCCTCTCAGGGCTTATTATTATAGCCGTGATGAGAAGCTGCTTGTGTATGATTACATGGCCATGGGAAGCTTGTCTGCGCTCTTGCATGGTGAGCCTTTTTGTCAATTGGTGTGCCTTTTTAGTTTTGGCTGTGGTTATTATTTGTTATGATTTGTTCTTGGGCATAGTTCTACATGGTGATTCGTTTCTTTTTTTTTTTTTTTTTTTTTTTTTTTTTTTTTCTCTTTTAGTTTTTATATTTTCCTCTCTTTTTGTGCCTTTTTTGTTGTTTATAATCTAGTTTCTATTCTATTAAAAATTAAAACATAATGAAAATGTTAATTTGAATCGTCTTAAGGATTTTGTTAGGCTTGCTACAATTGTTTTTGCATATCCAAGAGGGCTAGCGGGCTATTTGTTTAGATTCCCTCAATTGGTTTTGCTGTTGTCTTAGATTGTTTTGCACTGATCCAACTATTGTGATGATGTCTATATATCCTTTTGCATCCAAGGAATGGTTGCATTATTAACATAATTATTGTTAAGTTTCATTTGTTCATGTGCAGCAATTCAGATTTGAGTTTACATTAAGGAGTGATATATATATATATATATATATATAATTTGTGGTAGAACTCTTGAATTATCCTGCAATTCATTGTAACAATGTTGAACACATATAAAGAAAGACCAAATGAGAAATACAACTTTAAATCCTCATCAGTTTTTATCTTTACTGCCTTATTGTCTCTAAATTTCCAATACAGGCAACAAAGGAGCAGGTAGAACTCCATTGAATTGGGATATCAGGTCCGCCATTGCCCTCGGGGCTGCTCGCGGCATCGAATATCTGCACTCGCAAGGCCCCGCTGTCTCTCACGGAAACATAAAATCATCCAACATCCTCCTCACCAAATCCTATGATGCCCGAGTTTCCGATTTTGGTCTAGCGCACCTTGTCGGGCCCTCTTCCACTCCCAACCGAGTTGCCGGCTACCGTGCCCCCGAGGTCACCGACCCTCGGAAAGTCTCCCAGAAGGCAGATGTCTATAGCTTTGGTGTATTGCTCTTGGAGCTGCTAACTGGTAAGGCTCCCACTCATGCCCTTCTGAACGAGGAAGGGGTTGACCTCCCCAGATGGGTGCAGTCCATAGTTCGAGAGGAGTGGACTTCTGAAGTTTTCGATCTTGAGCTCCTCCGGTACCAGAATGTTGAGGAAGAGATGGTTCAGCTCTTGCAGCTTGCAGTAGATTGTGCAGCACAATATCCCGATAAACGCCCTTCAATGCCTGAAGTGACAAGGCGCATTGAGGAGCTGCGTGGTTCTAGCTTGCGAGAAGATCAAATCCCACAACCCGATATAATCAATGATTCAGATGATATGTCTTCTCGGTGAGTTCTTCTTTCATTCAGTGCCTGCCGCCATCCTTCCTAATGTATTGTAAAAGGGAACTTCATTGCTTTGTTCTTCTTGAATGTTAATTCTGGTGTTTTGGTTGTATGTTTCATCCGGGCCTCTCTCTCTCATCTTCTTTCCTCAGGAGCCAACCTTCAATTTATATTTTCTTTTTCTTTTTCTTTTCTCTTGTCGAATTTCCCCATTGTACTAGTTTTTTCTTTTTTTCATTAATACTTTGGGGGTGGATATCTGTTCCATTAGATATTGTTGGGTGGACGATGGTGGTTGTAATTATTACTTCTGCTTTTAACTTTCGCTTTTGCTTTTGTCACAACTTTTGGCCTGTCCCAAGTTTGAGATGTGTTATAGCCTGCTTTTATAGGTGGTTGTGATGTGATCACTCCCCCAAACCTCTTTCTTTGTAGCAAAAGCTTAGATTCAGATATGAATCCTACCTTTTTCTTTTCTTTTTCCTATTCAATATTGGGAAAGATGGTCACAGGGAAACAAAATAAATGAGGCCAAGGGGCTGCTGGGGGCCCCCAACAATAATGACCAAGCAGAAAATATAATGCTATAAGATAAAACAAACAAATAAACTAGAAATAGGCCATAAAATGGTTCGGTCCAATGTTTCTCGGATGGAATGAAATTCAAGAAAAAGTACGCCTTGAGAGACGGCTGTTGATTCAAACCATGAGAGAGGTTGCTTGGTATTTGGTGTTGCAACAACAAGGGTAATTTGGAGGCTGCGACAAGAGAGAAAGCAGCTGTAAAATCTAAAACTAGAGTCGTTGACAAGGAGCTTCAAATCGATGTCCCATACCAAATATCTGCAGCTTGGGTGGTGAGGGGGATGGCAGGGAGGCGCGTGAGGCCGACACATGGGGAGGAGTGAGGGAGGTGGAGGGAAGGTGCATCGGAGATGGAGGATGAAGCTGGATGGTATATTTGAGAGCAGAGAAGGTAGTGGTTTTGAAAATTAAAGAAAAAAAATAGAAAAGAAAGTCCATTCCTCCTCCCTTGACACTTACAAAGGAGGTGGCGCGGATGAGGGTCTCACAGGGAGAGGAAACTATTTCTCGCTTAGAAAAGCTAAGAGCTTCTCTCACTAGAAAGCTACAGAGATAAGCGGTTGAATCCCACCTTGGTAAAGATGAATTGATGCTTACCCGAGGCCAACTCAATTGGCTTTTTATCCTCCAAACGAGTGGGTCAAACAAATATGGTGCTGCTAATGGGGGGGGTGGGTTGTGATGTATACAACTACAACTCCCGACAGCCACACGACTCAGTCGGTGATGTACATTGTTTTCATCTGAATTGAGTTTCTTTCAACTCGGTCTATTAAACTAATATTTGTTCTTAAAAAGCATGTGATTTTCACATTCTTTAAAGACAGACTCTAGTTTAATAGACTGAGTTGAAATAGTTGTTTTTCCAACCTCGTTTGGAGGAAGACTTTCCTTACCAAATATTGTCTCGAGACACAATAACAACATTGTATTGAATGAGTGATTGAGCTGGAGTGGGCAATGCCAATTCTTGTTACTTTACAAAATGCCAATATTGCAATGAGTAAAGCTGAGAAAAATAAAAAAAGAGATGGAGCATGCGTACAGCTGATACTCTCCTCCTATGTTTATTCTCATCAGTAATCAGAAACAAACAAACAGCTAGAAAACCATTTAGGTATCATTGAGAGAATCAAAGCTGCAGCCACACAAAGTAGACAAATTGAAATTTCAAAATATGAAACTAATGGCTGTTGTGAAGATGATGATGAGTTTCATGGTGGACCAAAGTATTTGCATATAAATGGAGGTTCAGCTGTAAAAGCAAGTAGACAGTCTGATATTTGTGGTCCTACTGGTAGAGGTGATGGTTATTTTTGTTGGCATCCAAAGCCTGAAGGATTTGGAATATCTTTTAGGGTTTTAGTTTGTTTGTTTGTTTCCCTCAGAAAAGTTTGAAAAGAAAACGAAGGAAAAGAAACAAAGATAGATCTGACCTTCCATTTTCCAAAATGGGGCTCGTTTGTCTCTTTGCTATTGCAGTGTTGCTGTCGTTTGCCTTGCTGAAGAATCAAAACGCCTCTCGAGTAGGATGAGTACAAATATTTTGATCACATAATACAAAGTCCCATGCCCATATGGACAAAGAACCCACTGAAGATCACCTTTGCCCCAGGCCAGTTTCTCCCAAAAGTTGATGCAATATAAACCTGCATTAGAATCCTCTTAATTATCATTTCGTGCTTCAGATTAGATTTTACAGATCTAATAGTATATGTTGGGTTTATGGACAGATAAGCCCACATAACCAAAATACCAAACCCATTTGATTCAAACCGACTAACCCACTAACCCGAGTTTATTGAATACACGAAGCATGAAATTCACTTCCATACCATTGCCGCACCACACGGCCATTTAACTGTCACCTGGGCGAAAACTTATAATCAAACCTTGTGTGCTCCAAATCTCAAGAATAAGACGTGCTCTAGTGCAAGTGGGCGTGAGATGAAGCATCCTAGAAAGAAGGATCGTGTAGGAACTGGTAGAAAACAGTTGAAGACAAGTTAGTATAAAAGGTAACCCACAGTTAGGTAAAATGGACTTTTGGTTTCTTTCCAAAACTCCGCTTTATTTGAAGTTAATCACATTGTCCTTTAAACACCTTGTTGACTTAAGCATCAGAATTATCCTCCGCCGGTATTCCTAGCCGGCTCTATTGCTTACTTCTCTCTTTTATATGTGCAAATTTATCAGTGTTCGACACGAGAAAAATTGTTCTAACTACATAATTTAGAGTTTTAAATGATGTAGCACCATGAGTAAATAACGTCACACCGGATACACCGTTAAATGAAACAAAACAAAATCTAAATAATAAAATGAATCTCCTCCTGAAATTGGAAAGGATCTTATGCAGGTAGGAAGCAGGGCCATGTGGGGGGAGATTAATTAATGGAGATCTAGAATTATTTTTTGAATCCTCTTTGCATATATTATAATTGTGATGATAAAGTTGTTGCTGACGACATGGGGGGGGGGCCGCATAGGGTATGTAGTTGTAATTTATAAATGGCAAGTACTATTCTTGTCTAATAAAATAAGCATTATTGCAATTTAATTATTTAGTTGGAAGCATATGGAGTAGCTACAATAATATGGGGGCATAAACATTGCATTTGGAGCATTGGAAACTTTTACTAAAAAAAAAAAAGGGTAAATATAAATATACTTATAGAGTAATCACGCTATTTCAATTTAATCTCTGCTTTGTAAATTTGATTTTTAACTTTTTATGAGGCTCGTTTGGGTGTGATTTTTTTTTAAAAAAAATATTCAAAATTGTGAATACTGACAGAATTTATTTTTTGAAATTATGTTTGAATGTTTTAGAAAACCTGAGACAAAATTAGAAAAAGTTAGATAAAATCTGAGTAGAATTTGAATTTTAAAAAGCAGCATTTGAAAAACAAAAATCACCCAAACATGCCTTAAGTTTTTTGAAATTTTCATTTCACTTCTTACATCCAAAATTGTCTAAAAATGCTGGGGTTAATGCCACATTAGCATTTTTGCCACCTCACATATTTTTTTCGACTTTATTAAAAAAAAATCTAAAAAAAAAAAAAAAATTGCGCTGTGGAATTAGTTTTTTTTTTTTTTTTTTTAGATTTTAATTTTTTAATAAAGCACAAAAATATATATATATATATATATATATTTTTTTTATCTGAGGTGGCATAGTTTTAGATGCTTTTGGACAGGAGAAACAAAAAATTTGAAAAACTCGAAGAATTTAAAGTTGAATTTGGAAACTGAAGTAAATTGAATCACGCGATTACTCGGGAGTAAATTTATATTTACCCTAAAAAAGAAAAGAAAAGAAAAAAAAGATCATTTGAATTTGGAAAGGAATGTGGATTTTAATCAAGTTTAAATTGCATGAATGAGGTATAACATAGAAATGTATAGCTAGATTGGAGCCTTCTTAATATGTGAATATTCATTTAATTAGAAAAATCTGAATTTGAAATTCTATTTTCAGTCCCCTTCACATTTCATTCAGGATAGTGATGGGGGTTGTTCAAATGGATGACCCACCCCCATTGCTAATTAGGGGCGATATGGGCTGGAAATGGGGTTTAAAGTCTATAAACTGGCCCTGCCCAATTTTTACAAACTCATCCCAAAATTTAATCCTCATACTTTCTAAGGTTCATTGAACTACAGGTTTCATGAATTTATTTTTTAAAAAAATTATTATTACTTTTTAATTTTCTAAGTTGTTTTGAACTCATTTTCTTCGTAAAATTACTTTATTGGGTCAAAGGGACTATATGAGTCGGGGATAAAGTGTACATGTGATATACTTTGAGTGTGTTTGGCACTGTGATTTTGCAAATAAAAAGTATGATTTTAACCGAATCGCAAAAAAAAGTATCGTTCATGAGCTTTCTTTTTAAAAAGTTGCGACTCGAAAATCCATAACAGTTCGTGTTTTCAAATCGCAAGCGAGTGTGTTTTTAAAATGCATAATTTTAAAAGGCCAAATTTCAATTTCACCAAATATTTAACTGCGTTTTAAAAATTTCACGTTTTGAAATTGAAAACTCAATCGGATCCTTCATCAATATTCTCCCATTCAAACTTAAAAACCAAAGTTTAAGGAAGCTCAATGGGTCATTAGTTAGGAAAACCCTGACCTCAATTCTAACAAACCAAATGCAAACATATCTAGCAGCATTGATGGATCAATATATATTTATTTCTCAAAGTCAACTCTATTTTCTTTTGCTTTCAAGCTGGATTTTAATGCACGTCATTCTTTACAGTTGCAACTGTCTTTTGAAAGTAATACTAATAGTACTCGTTTTTTTTTTTTTTTTTTTTTCAGTTCTTTCAAATTTGACGTGATTTTTAAAATCACCATTAAATTTGTAATAAATCACTATTAAATTTTGATCCAATAATGATTTAAAAGACACATTAATTTAAAAAAAAATCAAAGAAAATATGCATCTTCCTTATAGCATTACTCGTCTTTTAGTGCAATGGGAGAGGCCACGAGGGACTAACTTATAATGACTCAAACCAAGGCCCAGGGAAAAAGCAAAGAAAAATGAGCAAACCCACAAGTTTTTGTCTTCCTCCTGGACCAGCTTTCTTTTTAGATCATCATGCATCACTGGTTACCAAAGCAGAAGGGCCAAAGTGGCATTTAAAGTCCCATTCAAGAAAGAAGACTAAACTTCAGCCCACCATGGATTCAGGAAGAATATAGGATTTGTTATTATTATTATTATTTTTATTGTTCTATCATTTGGTAAATAAATAAAAATACTGAGTAAGCCACCACCATAGCACCACTCTTTTTGAACACTTACAAGATTTGGCTTGGGTGCCGTTAAAAAGCTTCCAGAAGAGATCTTTTGTAATTTTTTCAATGGCCTAAATTTAATTCCAAATTTTTGAGTAATAGTGTAAAGTTAAATCTAGACCGTTAAAGAAACTACAGGAGATCTCATTGTAGTTTTTTTACAGACGCCAAATCCTTCCAAAAGAAAAAAACATGGGAGGACTTCACAGGAGCTCAGAAACTAAAGTTCATAAACTACATGCTAAACTGTACATAAATAACATAATGGTGTCTCATTACTATGGGAAAAACAAAAAAATTAAATAAAAAAAAAAAAAAAAAAAAATCAATCGTACACCATGAGAGGAGACTGCAACCAACATTGAGGCATATAAATTGGGTAAAGGTTCTCAAAATGAAACAAAACAGCTCAACGCTAAAACTGAAATTCCACAGAGTAGGCATGTTAAGTATGTGGAAAGAGCACATCCCGAACCAGTCTCAGCCTCTCATTTTCTTCTCTATTTCTGCGAATAGAACACATCAATCAAGTTGCTGCACAGCATAATATATATATATATATACAAAACATGAAATGAAAATCATTAAGGTTTTGAAATCATACATACATGTACAGGGGTATACAACAACACTGATTAGGCCCTTAAATCAACCTAATTTCAAAACCCAATCCCGGCTTTCGATGGGAAGATAGGTCATCCGTTGGGATTTGTTGGGTTATCGTAATGCAAACCCTTAGTAAGCAGATCATAGTTGATTGATGCCAGCTGAGAGAGATTCTGATAACCACAAGAAATAGAAAATTAAAATAAGGGGCTGCATGACAATATTCTATGAGAAAGTAAAAATATAAAAGACTAGATTAAGGCATGAAGAGACATCAGGGGGCCAAAAACATTAGTTAACTCAGGACCATCATTCTCTCAGAAGTTAATAAAATAATATCCAAAATAATATTGAATATCCTACCAAGTCATTGCTCTGTTAATCATCAAGACACAACCAGTTTCACATGAACCACATTGATCAAGGCCAATTTTCTAAACATGGAAAGTGGGAAACTCTTACCGAAAGGAAATTTTTTAACAGGTATCCGCCCCACCTTGGGGCCGCACAAAAGAGGTGTCTAAGCAGCCATTCCAAAAGCTTTAAACTATTAAGGCTATTTGCATTCTTAAACAGGTGGATAAGAAAAAGAATCACTTGTATCCACAATGCCTATAACAGTTTGAGCAACTTCTACGGACAAATCAGAAATAAAGCCATAGAGATAAAAGTTACCTTGAATGAAAAATTACTGAAGGAGTAATTGACTGATGAGCCAGACTCAAAATCAGCTAGACCCCCACATTCATCTCCCTGTTTATCAATATGTTGCCAAGAGCAAAGCAACCCAATGAGCATTATATAACTACGACAAACTGAGAAGTTCTATCATAATTCTTACGTCCAAAGAGTTTCTAGAATACAATACCACTTCATCCTGCCGATGGCTTAAGCAACTACTGCTGCCACTTAAGCTATCAGCATCACTGGAATCCTCAGGTTCACTGACTGGATAATCATGGTCATCCGAATGATTCCATGAGATGCGACTTGTGAAGTAACTGGTATCTAGTGCACTCTCTGAAGAGGGAACAAATGCAGCCTGTAAAAGAGACAAAGTTCAAATCGAGTAGTCCATCTAAAATAGTTAGAAATATTGCATCTATGACTATAATTTTTTATGGATCAGGCAATCGCACGCTTCGCACCTTCTGCCTGGCAAGTGTGTCCCAGTTGATATTTTTAAAGAATAAATGTTGCTTCACCTGGATCATAAATTTCACTTTTATTAGTTCAACATCTAAGGGTATCATGGAAACATGTAAGCAAAAATAATGGTAAAGGGGATTAAGAACCAAGTACCTCTGATGCTCCTCTGGCCCCAAGTCTCAGATGAGGATCTTCTGTCAGTAATCTGAAAAATGAATGTACCGCATCTGTGAACTTACTATAAATACACATTACCAGAGCTAGCAACCATCTTGGTTACGTAAGTACAGAGTCCAGAAGTATAACCATTACATGAAGAAAATCAAATTAAATCTAGCAAAATATGCGCTCACAATGGAGTTTATATTTTCATATGCCAAAAATTTATTATAATACACATTTACCAGGGTCAACAGCACTGAGAAAATAAAATGTTAAGAGTATTAAACATTTAACATATAAAAATGCCAATAAATTTAATGTATTGAAATCTTAGCTATCTCATGTTGTGTCAGAGTTAACAACTGTTTTGGTTGTGACACAATCATATTGCATGTAAATTAATCCACATCCACATGACACTAACAAATGTGTACTACCAGCAACTGATACAACACGCATATGATGAATATTCTATTTCAACTCTTCCAGTAAAAGCATTTTGTATTGCAGCATATACCAGCAACCATCATAGCAATGACATACCCAAGACATCACATGACAAAATGGCAAAAATATATGCACCAGTCACTTTGAATTGATCCCACTTTCCTAAATAAAATTCTAGTATCCAAGTATGCACCAAAAACTTTAGACCATCATGCATTACTAAGGACTGAATAAATAGATTATGCAAATATTTTCCTGTTTAACTATCAAACTATTAAACTGTCAGTTCAGCATTAATGGACTCTGTGCATACAACCGATAGTTACAACTCACAGCTTTCTTTTCATAATACCAATTCGCCATATGAGCACATACTGCATTCATGGATGCTTAAGGGAATTTAAAAAAAAACATTCACTGGATACACATGGTTGACAAAGCAAGGCTTTGCAAAATCAACTTAACCTACATTGTTTCACTTAATGTTTTTAGATGTATTTCAGGTTTTTTCAAGAAACATGACCTTTCTGACACGTGACATTTTTATTTGAACAACTTCTATAACTCAAAAGAAACTTTGTACCTTATTTCTTATATTTTTTATAAGTAATTTTTATTGGTAAGTTACACAAGCACCCGGTGGGACTTGAACCCATGACCTCACCCTCCATCTTACTACAAAGGGTGGAAGTATCATTTGAGCTAAAGCTCATTGGTATAATAAACCCCGTTTGGCCACCCCAGGGGCCAAACCCTAAGACGATTTTTTATTTTTATTTTCTTTCCTTTTTGGCCTTGTGGGGGTGGCCGAACCCATCCCCAAGCCAAACGGGGTAAGCCGAGCCACCCCCAAGGCTCTTGCCACCCCCATTTTGTCCAAAGGGGTGGCTCAAGCCACTTCTTTCTCTCTCTTTTTTCTTGTTCTTTTCTTTTTTCTTTTTTTCAATTTTTTTTTTTCAATTTTTAGTTTTTTAATTGTTTTATTGTTTAACTTTATTTTTAATAGGGCATAGGACAAGTGTCAGTTTCTTAAGAGTATTGACGTGGACTTTCGTCAATTTCTGGATTGACGTTGGATAGAGGTATCATCTCCGTCTTTAGTCATAAACGACGTACTATCTGTGATACGAAATGAAGCACAAGGGGCAAAAAATATAGTCATTAAACCATGGGGGGCAAAAAAGGTATTTAACCCTAATCTTTTTCACTTCCCACCACATCCTTAAATTCAAGCCATATTTACCAAAATAATATCTTATCGACGAACGAACTGTGCAGAATATCATGTCACAAGGGCATGCCAGGTTAGAACTAGGGGGCAGGTTGGTGTATCAGGTTCGGATCGACCAGCTTGACCCGTCAACCCGTCAAGGGTCAACCCGTTAACTAAATGGGTCAGCCTAGTAAACCCGAACACAACAAGACCCGTCTGACCCGTTTAGTTAACAAGTCGTGTTAGGTACACAACCTGTATGACCCTTCAATGGGGAAGATGGGAACTTGTAGAAGGGGATGGAGGAGGAGAAGAGGTTTGTGGGGGTGGACTAGTGCTGGAGGGTGGTGGAGAACTAGTGGAAGGTGTCATTGTGGTAGAAGCCGGTGGACAATTGAGGCGAGGGTGATGAATCCGGAGATGGCATTGTGCTTGCCATCTATTCAGTAATCCAATCTGATGATCACAATATAGCTAAATATATCTCATATATTAGAATCATTCATGAAACTTCCACAAAAACCTCTTAATTCTCATGCGGAAGCCAAACCAAGTGACCATTTCCAATCTTACGCCAACCCCAAGTTTCAAAACGTGAAATTGAAGCGCTTGCCAAAAGTTGTACAAAAATAGGCTCCTTTTCTCGCATTTTATGAGTTTTCATAAGGGTTGTTGGCATTGTTGCATAGAAGTATGTGGAAGAGACAAGAAGGTGGAAGATGGGGAAACATGTGAAAGCAAGTGTGGAGCTCAAGGTGCTGATAAGTCAGAAAAGGAGTGGTATGGTACAACATGGGATAACGTGTTGGATTTTGTCTAAAAAAAAAAAGATACGGGCTGACCTATTTATGACCCAAACCTGATTAACCTAAACCCAAACTCTATAACTTTGTGTCGTGTTTGTTAAATTACCACTAATTTTAAAAGCTTAAGCTGATAGGAAGAGGTAAACTTAATTACTTAATCAATACTTTAACACTCCCCCTCACGTGTGGGTTCAAACTCCCTTTTAATAGATGAGATCCAACACGTGTAATATTTAATTGAAATGAGAGGGTAAATGAAAGGGACAGGCTTCGAACTCGGGATTTTTGGCTCTGATATCATTTTAAATCATCACTTATCCTAAAAGCTTAAGCTGATAGGAAGAGATAAATTTAATTACTTAATCAATACTTTAACAGTGTTTGTGTCGGATTCGCGGGTCGTGTTAAAAATTGATAGTCCTATTCAGAACCTTGTTGAAAAAACTCAACAAAGGTATTACTCACACTTCAAATTTCCCATCCCATCCAACTTTAATTCCAATTCCTACCTTGCTCCAACTGACTTGCCAACACTTTAAGAACACGTTAAATTAGTATAAAAACCAGCACATCTGTCCATGAATCATGTAGTATATGAACTAAATATTTTAAAGCAAGTTTGGGCTACCTAATTCCAGTTTGTAAGCCCATGTTTTACTTCATATTTCAAATGGACATGAAAAATAGGCAATTAATAAATTTGCCTATACCAAGCAATGAGTAGTCATATGAAAAAATAAATCAAGATCACATGTCCAAAAAAAATACCACAAACTTTGAAAAAAAATCAAATATCACAATTATTTTATTTTATTTTTTTATAAGTAATAATACCAATCTCATTGAAAGTGTGAGGCACCCCTAAGTATAAAGAAAGTATATAAAAGGAACAACCTCACTAGAAAGAGCAAAACAAAAAAGAGAATCACAAAACTAGTCGACAGAGGAGACACATACGCTGCCGTTCAAAGATACAAAGTTTCAAAGAATATAGAAATAATATCCCCCATAAACCTCTCCCTATCCTCAAAATTTCTATCATTTCCTTCCTTCCATAAACACCAAAAGAAGTGTGAGGCACCCCTAAGTACAAAGAAAGTACATAAAAGGAACAACCTCACTAGAAAGAGCAAAACAAAAAAGAGAATCACTAAAACTAGTCGAAAGAGGAGACACTTACGTTGCCGTCCAAAGATGCAAAGTTTCATAGAAATAATATCCCCCATAAACCTCTCCCTATCCTCAAAATTCCTATCATTTCCTTCTTTCCATAAACACCAAAAGAAGCACGTAGGCACCATTTTCCACACCGCAACGCTCCTTTGCCTACCAGAGGACCGCCAACAATCATACAATTCAATGACACGTCTAGGCATAACCCAGGGCATCCCAAAGCGAATGAAAAGAACACTCCAAATAGCGGAAGCGACATCACAATGAAGAAAAGGGTGGTCCACAGATTCTCCATTGCTCTTGCACATGCAACATCCGTCCATCACGATGCCTCCTAATATTATCCAAAGTGAGGATCTTGCCTAGAGCCACCGACTAACCAAAAAAGGCAGCCCTCGAAGGAGCATGAGTCCGCCAAACACTCTTACAGGGGAAGCCGCTACCTTCTGAAGAAGCTAAAGAGTTGTATAAGGATTTTACCTTGAATAAACCTATTTTGGAAGTATTCCACCACAGCTTATCTACACATCCTCTTCTCACTTTACTAGAATGCAATACCTGAAAAAAAGAGGCAAAGGCATCAACCTCCCAATTAGGGGTGGGCAAAACCGTGCAAAACCACACCACCCCACCCCGCCCCTACCGGTTTTCACGTTGATATTTGCGGGCACAGTTTGGATTTTTGTCAAACCGTGCAGGGCACGGGTTTAGGATTTTTTCAACACCAGATCCCCGCTCCGCCCCGCCCCGCCCTGCATAAACCTAAAACACCTAAAAATAAAAAAACTCTAACCCCCCTGTCCGGCGACTTTGGCTGTCCCTCACGAGTCATATGACTCACGCCTCACTTCAAATGAAATGAGTCATCCTTTCTTCATCTTCGTTACTACTCAGTACTCACGCATTGGATTCTTGGAGCAGGACAAGAGGAAGACGGCAGCTGAGATGTTGGCTGTTGAGACGGCGGCTGAGATAATTTGATTTGCGAAAAGAAGACAGAAAGAGAAAGAAGAGACGAAGCATGAATTTCAGGGAAAAGGAAAATCGTTTTCATCGATTATTGAAGGCCTTAAGGGTAAAATTGTAAAAGGTGCGAGGTTGGAAGACTCTAGAAACCACCTGGCAGATGAGGATTGAAGTTTGTTTCAAAGTGACTTGTAGCTGTAAGTCACTACTAACTCCAAATGGTGCGTTTTGCATTTGGTTTGAAGTTTGACAAATCACTTTCATACGGTGTGTCGTGCGTTCTGACTTCTGCAGCCTGTTTTCATACGATGCGTTTAACCCTAATTTCCATAAACAAAAAAAAACGTGAAAACTGAAAAGTAAAAACGCTGCGTAGCCTCTTTCATTTTCCTCATCTTCTTCTTCCATCTTAGACCATCTCTGTCTTTCTCGCTCCTCCACTTCTTCTTCTGGTTCTTCTAGGGTTTGCATAATGATGACCATGGAGTGCAAGAGCTTGATAGGCCTCGTAAATTGGATATAGAGCGTGACGGGCGTGGCTGATTCGTCGACGAGCATGGCTATTAGACCAGATATATCTTTATCTCCGGATAAAGATAAATCTAACAATAAGTAGTTCTATTATGTTTCTACTACTACAAGTTGTATAGTTCTCTTATGTCTCTACTACTATAAGTGATATAGTTTAGGTCTCTTATCTAAAGATTGTACAGTCCTATTAAAGGACTTCTCTATGGTTTCAGAATATGTTTGTACAGTCCTATCCAAGGACTAACTCTCTTCTTATAAATATAGTCTATGACCTACGGTTGAAGTAGGCAGAATTATCCAATAAATCTCCAAATTCTACATGGTATCAGAGCCATCTCAAGACTAACGTCCATGGCAATTTCATCTGAAACCGAATCCTCCACCCAAACCTCATCCCCTCGCTTGTCCCATACCCCTTCCGCAGCCCCCATCCCTCTTCAGAATATTCATCACCATATCTCAGAAAAACTCAACCAAGACAACTACATCCTATGGCACTTTCTGATGGTTCCTTTCCTAGAGGGCCAAAATCTCTTCGGTTATGTCGATGGAACACATCCACGACCTCCTCCGCTTGTTCCAGACTCAACATCCGGCCTCCTTGTTGCAAATCCAGCCTCTCAACTCTGGTATCATCAAGACAAAATGATCTTTAGCGCCATCATCTCCACTCTCTCAGTTGAAGTTCTACCCCATGTCATCGGTCTAACCACTTCTCGGGAGGTATGGCTAACTTTAGAATCTCTTTTCTCTGCTCAATCTCAGTCCCGGATAATGCAACTCAAGCAACAATTGGCTACCTTAAAGAAAGGTGCTCTTACAATCTCCGCTTATTATCAAAAAGCACAGGGATTCTCACATCTCTTGGCTGCAGTTGGCAAGCCCATTGAAGCTTCGGAACTTGTCTCCGCTATACTTGCTGGTCTTGGTCCAGAATTTGATTCTCTTGTCACCTCTGTGACCACACGACAAGATTCCATCTCCCTCAATGAACTCTATGGGTTTATGCTCTCTTATGAGATGCGCTTGGAGCAACACAAATCAGCCATTGATTTGAACATCTCCACTGCCAACACTGCTCAACGCCAGAACCAGTCCTATTCTCGAAACAATCGTGGTTCCAACCCTGGCCCGCGCACCAACAATTATTCTCGCGGTAGAGGCCGTGGCCGTGGCAGAGGACCACCTCAGCAATTCTCTTCCTCCGGGAGCTCCCCCTCTCAGCGACCAACTTGTCAAATATGCCACAAACAAGGCCACACCGCAGCCACATGCTGGTTCAGGTATGAACCAAGCAACCAGCATGACTCCTCCTCGATGCATGTCAACATGGCCTCAGCAACTCCTGCTCCTGACTCCTCCTGGTATCCAGACACTGGCTCCAATGTTCACCTCACCAATGACCTGTCGAATCTCAACTTGAATGCTGCTGAATACACTGGACCTGACACGATTCAAGTCGGAAACGGCCAAGGTTTGAAAATCTTACATTCTGGTCGTGGTCTATTGCCTACACCCTCACATAATTTTCATTTATATTCACTCTTCCATGTTCCTCAAATCCAAAAGAATCTCATATCTGTAAACCAGTTTGCTCGTGACAATCACGTTTTTATTGAATTTCATCCTAATTTTTTCTGTGTTAAGGACCTTCACACCCGCCAGTTGCTCCTCCAAGGCCCGAGTAGATCCGGCCTCTATCCATGGCCTTCATCTCATGCTCCTTCGTCCAAGAACTTTGCTGCCTATTTCGGTGAAAAAGTCCCTTTGGACCAATGGCATCTCCGGATGGGTCATCCAGCTTCTCCAGTTATCACTCAAATCATCAAGTCCAATAAACTGCCCGTGACTTCCTCCAAGTTATCTTCTGTTTGTTCATCCTGTCAGCAGGGCAAGAGTCATCGTCTTCACTTTAGTTATAGTCCTTCTATTTCTAGTCATCCTTTGCAATTACTTTTCATTGATGTATGGGGCCCTGCTCCTATCACCTCTGTAAACAATAATCGTTTCTATCTAAGTATTGTGGATGATTTTAGTAAATATACTTGGTTCTATCCTCTCAAATTAAAATCTGATGTTTGTGCTATTTTTCTCCGCTTTAAGCAACTTGTTGAAACATATTTTGGTACCAAAATTATCTCCGTTCAAAGTGACAATGGAGGTGAATTTCGTCCTCTTCAAACCTCTCTAACTAACATGGGAGTGTCCTATCGTCTCAGTTGTCCACATACACATCATCAAATGGGGTCTGTTGAAAGAAAACATCGCCATATTGTCGAAACTGGTCTCTCCCTTCTTGCTACTGCCTCTGTACCTTTCACCTTTTGGGGCTCGGCTTTTGAGACTGCAGTCTATCTCATCAATCGACTCCCTTCCAAAGTTACCAAGCACAAATCTCCTTTTGAATCTTTATTCCAAATCTCACCTGATTACAAGTTCCTAAAAATCTTTGGCTGTGAGTGTTGGCCTTTTCTTCGCCCGTATAATTCAACCAAACTTGCCTTCCGGTCTCATTCGTGTGTTTTCATTGGGTATAGCAAAAATCATCTTGGATACAAGTGTCTCCATATCCCATCTGGTAGAGTCTACATTGCTTGGCATGTCATCTTTAATGAGCAAAACTTTCCCTTCTCTACATCCATTCAAACCAATCTTCCAATCCCTCACTCATTCACCCCAGTATCTCTGTCCCTATTATTCAACCATCAAACACCCGAGTTAATGCCACCAGCAGCTCTTCTCTTGAGCCAAATTCCCCTTGTATTCACTCATCCTTACCCTCCACAACCACAGACACTTCACCTACTACTGCTCTAGTTCCTTTTGATTCTTCTCTTGCTTCCCAACCACTTCCCCAACCAAGAGTGCATGGCATGACTACCCGATCACAGAATCAGATTTTTAAACCTACAAAATTTACAGATGGCCGAATTAAATATCCACCTCCTCAAGCACTCATGGCAGTAACTCAGGAACAGGAAATTGAGCCAACTTGCTACACTCAAGCCTCCAAGCATGCTGAATGGCGCAAGGCAATGAATGAGGAGTTTGATGCCCTCCTTAAAAATGGTACTTGGTCTCTTGTTTCACCTTCTCCATCTATGAACATTGTTGGGTGCAAATGGGTTTTCAGAATCAAGAAAAAGGCTGATGGTACAATTGAGCGATATAAGGCTCGTTTAGTAGCTAAAGGGTTCCATCAACAACCCGGAATTGATTTTTCCGAAACTTATAGCCCCGTTATTAAACCTATAACTATTAGAACAGTGCTCTCCATTGCTGTTTCTGCAGGTTGGGCTATTCATCAAGTTGATGTAAGCAATGCTTTCCTTCATGGCAGCCTTCAAGAAACCGTGTATATGGTACAACCGCCCGGGTTCCAACATCCTTCACATCCTACAGCGGTTTGCAAATTACACAAAGCATTGTATGGCTTAAAACAGGCACCACGGGCATGGTTTTCAAGACTAAGTACAAGGCTTCTAGAATTACATTTCACAAGCTCCAAGGCTGACTCATCTCTTTTTGTCTACAATGCTCATGGGATTAAAATTTTTGTCTTGATTTATGTTGATGATATAATCATCACAAGTTCACACAAAGATGCAATCTCTCGACTTATTTCTGATCTAAACTCATCATTTGCTCTCAAAGATCTTGGACCTCTACATTTCTTTTTAGGTGTTGAAGCTACTTGGTCATCGGATGGACTTCATCTCTCTCAACAAAGATACATCCTTGATATTCTAAAGAAGACCAACATGCATCTTGCAAAACCAATTGCCACTCCAATGTCCTCCTCTACAATTCTAAGCAAGTTTGAAGGTTCTACAATTACAGATCCTACTCTCTATCGCAGTACTATTGGATCACTTCAATACTTGTCTCTCACTCGACCGGACATTGCCTTTGCTGTCAATAAGGTATCTCAGTTTATGCAAGATCCTAGAGACCCTCATTGGTCTGCTGTCAAGCGAATCTTGCGCTACTTAAAGGCTACGATTGACTACACACTTTGCATCCACAAACTCTCCTCGCATCAGCTTGTTGCATTCTCGGATGCTGATTGGGCTGGTTGCCCAGATGACAGGAAATCAACATCTGGATATTGTGTGTTTCTCGGTAAAAACTTGATTTCATGGAGTTCAAGAAGCAGCCCACTGTGTCACGTTCAAGCACGGAGTCCGAGTATAAAGCCCTTGCAAATGCCTCTGCTGAATTGATTTGGATCCAGTCTCTTCTCCGAGAACTTCGTGTTTCTCTTCCCCGAGCACCACTCTTATATTGTGATAACATTGGTGCAACTTATCTCACTTCCAATCCAATCTATCATGCGCGTACAAAGCACATTGAGATAGACTATCATTTTGTTCGAGATCAAGTTGCAGACAAGCATCTAGAGGTCAAGTTTATCTCTGGCAAAGATCAGCTTGCCGATGTCCTGACAAAGGCTCTTCCCTCCAGCCGGTTTCTTCAGCTTAGTTTCAACCTCAACGTCAGACTTTCTACGTCGAGTTTGAGGGGGCGTATTAGACCAGATATATCTTTATCTCCGGATAAAGATAAATCTAACAATAAGTAGTTCTATTATGTTTCTACTACTACAAGTTGTATAGTTCTCTTATGTCTCTACTACTATAAGTGATATAGTTTAGGTCTCTTATCTAAAGATTGTACAGTCCTATTAAAGGACTTCTCTATGGTTTCAGAATATGTTTGTACAGTCCTATCCAAGGACTAACTCTCTTCTTATAAATATAGTCTATGACCTACGGTTGAAGTAGGCAGAATTATCCAATAAATCTCCAAATTCTACAATGGCTGATTCAAGATATTCGGTTGTGGCTCAGGGATTGCGTCCTCGTCCATAGGTTGATGTTTCTCTGTTGCTATAATTTTTTTATGATTTGTTTGTTTCCTAAGAAAATCGAGGAAACAAGAAATTTGGTGATTTGTTTGTGATTTGTTTTTGGCGTTTGAATCCGCACAACCCGCACTCTCCGCCCCCACCCCCCCCCACGTACCCGCCCCTCACGGTTCCACTCTGTAACACATTGTTCACAGGTTGAGAATTCTCAACCCGCAAGGGTGTGGGGCGGGGGCAAAAAGGGCAGAAATCCGCCTAGCCCCGCCCCACCCCGTGAACACCCTACTCCCAATCATGTGCTGCTCTAGTGAAGCTCACATTCCACTGGTTGGAATCTCCCAAAAACTCTAAATTATCCGCAATAAAGGCGTCCTCACGTGCAAAACCATATAAAACCGGAAAAGCTACATTTAAAGTCGTTTCCCCACACCACTGGTCATGCCAGAAGCTAATCTTAGACCCATCCTCCACCTCAAAATTAGTAAAGCTAGAAAGTTTATCCCACAATTTCCTGATATTCTTCCACAATCCCACCCTAAAGGCTCTTGCAGGCTCAAGAGAGCATCACCCTCCCCATATACTACCATATTTAGAGCTCACTGCTACTCTCCATAAAGCCTCTCTCTCAAGCCCATAGCGCCGCAACCATTTACCTAAGAGGGCACGATTAAACATCATCAAATTCCTGATACCCAACCCTCCCTCAGAGATTGGAGAGCAAACCTTAGACCAACTCACCAGGTGATATTTGAACTCTTCACCTAACCCACCCCACAAGAAATCCCGTTGGATATTCTCAATACGATTAGCAACACTCGCCGGAATAGGGAAGAGAGACAAGTAGTACATACACAGAAACAACTCCTCCCACTTCGGGGAGATAAGGAATCAATAAATCTTGGACCACACAGGGGGATCGCGAGAAATCGACCAAGTAAAAGCACCACCACCAAGGAGAAGGTCCATCAAGCCCTGATCAGAAGTAAAATTTGGAAACTCCATCATGGCAGAACGAGAACGAGCCGCACCCAACCTTTCACTAGGAAAGCAAGTGACATTAAAATCCCCACAAAACACCAGAGCAAGTTCCACCAACTGTGCAAGCCAGCCAGCTCATCCCATAAAAGCCTTCTATCCTTATCCGAATTAGGGCCATAAACACTTGCAAAGGCCCAAGTGGAATGATCAGCAACGTTCCTAAAGGAAACAAGCAAGGAGTAGACCCCTCACACTCATCCACCTCCTCCACCACCCTTTTATCCCACAAAATCAAGATGCCTCTTGAAGCCCCACTGGAATCCAAACAGGCCAATCCACATGACTACAACCCCATAATCTATGCACAATACTACACGACATAGAATCAAGCTTGGTTTCTTTAAGGCAAACAACGTCCACCTTCCAATTCCAGAGTAAATTCCTAACTTTCAAGTATTTATACCCCTCGTTCAACCCTCTTACATCCCAAGAAACAATTCTAGGCTTCATAAAAACATCGGATGTGCCCTCACCTTTCCTTTACCACGGATAGACCACTCACCTGTATAATTGTAGTTAATTGAACACTCCAAATTCTTGAGCTCCCTTCTAACTTTTGAACCACATTTGGAGAAGGCAGCCATCGCCTTGAGCTGGCATTCCTCTTTAAGAAACGTCAAGAGGGCCAAAAGTTGATCCTTATGACCCTCACACAAGATCCCCACAATGGGATAAATCGCACTGCACAACCCAATTAGAGTGTCCCGGTTCACCCACCGAACATGGAGAATAAGAACCCAAAGGAGAAAGAAGATCACCTTCTCCAACCCTATCACTCTCATCCTCAAGGCACTCATCCCTGTCAACCTCATCCCCAATGCCCAAAAAACCAGCACAACCTTCCACTTCAAAAAAAAAATGATCCTCCTCTTGAGGCGAAGCCAAAACAAGGAGCAACAACAAAACCTACCTTTCCTAGCAAACCCAGCTTTTCCCCACTATCTAGCACCATAGAGGTTGAAGAGGATTCCTCCAACTCACACACAGAGCCACTAACTGGCACCACAGAGGTTGAAGAAGACACCTCCAAAGAGGATCCCACTGCTAGAAAGGATTGATCAACAGAGCCCGTGACCCGCAATACACCTAAAGAGGAGCCCACTGCCGGAAAGGACTGAGCAATAGAGCCACCAGCGGGAACCCAACCTGCTGAACACCATCACAGGCGAACATAGAGACGAGAATTCCCTCTAGCGGGATTTGGGCTCCGAGCTGACCAATTGGCAGGAGCAAGAAAGGACCATCGACACTATCAGTTTTTGTCGAAGAAGACCCAACCTGCCGAATGTCAAGATTCGCAATTGCCGAGACGAGCACAACCTCTTGAGCCATCGGCACCCTCTGGCCTTGCCGAAGTCGGCCCATCATACCGTACACCACCAGACCCCGTCACTGGGACCGAAACCGCTTCCTGCGACAATACCGTCAACGCCTAAAGGGAAAACTCGGGGCCCCACACCCAAGCTTGGCCCAGACCCTAAGACATCCTCAAACTACATATCATTTTTAGGATTGCAAACAAGCTTAGTATGTCTCTTCGGAGCCCATCTTTTCCTCGCCTTACGTCTACACCATTGGGCTTAAAGGCAGGCCCACACTTTTCTAACCCTTCTAGAATACTTAACAAAGCTCGATCCACCTCAAATTTTAACTTCACGAGTTGTCCCTTCCATGCCCAAAGAAGAGCATGCCTCTTCCCCTTTACTATCAACCTGCCCCCCTGCGATTTCATCACCAAAATGGAAAGCTAGCTTGCCTCGAGCGGCAGAACCAGTCTTGGCGTCAGACTGAGACAAACCCAGCAGATACTCGACGTCATTGAGGTCCTTACCCAACGGATCCCTTAACCGCATTGTCGTCTTCTCTGCTGCTGAGAGTCTGGCTGCTAATCTCAACACCTCCACATAAGACGGCGCTCCATCTTCACCGATAGACCTAGTCCCTCTGGTAAGAGCAGAACCCTGAAACAACCTTAGCCCAACTATCTTCCCAGGCTTCTTCATCACTGGCGACGGAGGAACTCTCCCAGACCCAGCCGAAGCTTCGAGAAACGCATACACCTTACCCAACGCAACAACAAAACAGCCCCAGCCCCGCCCTTCACAGCCCTCAGGAATCAGAATGAGCCCGCTCCAACCAACCACTGTGTAGACTGCCAACTCTAAGAACCTACCGACAAAGTTACCACTTCTCCTAACGATGATGACCTTTGACCCCTCTCTGGAAGACTTGACAAACTCCTTATCACCAGGAAACCACAATAATTCCTCCACCATCGATACCAACCAAGCGGTACATTGGGCTCCCAAAAACACCAACCCGGAGAAGCCCCTCCTTTCTTCCAGCCTCACTACCGAGGCTCCTTCCACCACCGAGAACACAAATGTTTTAGCCTCCATGAAACACCATGTCTCCATATCACAAAATATGATGCCATTATTCTAGGGAAGTGGGCAAGGAAACATGTTCAAACTTTCAACTCAGCTAATTTTTTTTTAGAAGTAAACGAAACATCATTAAAAGCACAAAAGGTGCAACCCAAGTACACATGGAGTATACAAGAGAAACACTTGGCTAGAAAAAGAAAACAGGTTGAGAAAATTATGAAAACTAAGAAAATTAAAATCTAAGGCAGCTGTCCAGAGATAAAGAGTTTTGACGAAGAAAGACTTTAGTTCCGCCACTATCCTCTTGTGATCTTTAAAACATCTATCATCTCTTTCCCTCCAAAGACACAAAAAATGGGCTGGAAGCAACTTCCACACAGCTACACACTGAGGACTTCCTCTCAACCCTCTCCAACAAGCAAAAAGGTTTACTACTCTTCTAAGCATAACCCAAGACGACTAAAGATAGCACTAAACAAAGCACTAGCGATATCGCAATGGAGCAGAAGATGATCCACAGTGTCCTCATTCCTTTGACACGTACAACACCAATCAACTACAATAGCACTTTGTTTCCTTAGGTTATCCATGGTTAGGATTTTCCCTAGGGCGGCTGTCCAAGACAAAAACGCCACTCTCAATGGAACATTATACTGCTAAATACCCTTTCAAGGAAAAGAGGCACTCTAATGAGGTACAAGGACGTTATAGAAAGATCTTACATCAAACATCCCTCTCTTAGAAGGGGCGCTCTCAACTCAGCTCATTATAGATGCTTTAAGCAATCATCTCTAATTTTTTTGCCTTCAAGCGGTTAATCAACTCTACATCATATCCCATTAGTCAAGAAAACCAAAGCGCAGTTAAAATAATAATATGACAAAGAACAAGAACTTCTGAACAAGAGTCTGATTGAGTCTCACGTGAATTAAAGTCGATAACAAATAGCAATTAATAGATATAATGGTCCATGTTATGTAGATGATAAAACATTATTTAGACCAAGTATTTATATCATGTAATACTCACTTCAATGTATATTAGATCCTTGAAGAAAAATATAATAACAATCAGATGCTGCTCTTACCGATCAATTAGATCTTGTGCTTCAGGGCTCATTTCTTCTGGTAATCGAGGCCAAGGTACTTTACGATTGAGAATATTATCGAATATTGTCTAGAAGCAGCCAAAAAAAGAAAAAGAAAAAAAAAAAAGAACAAAGAAAAAAAAAGAAAAAAAAGGGGGCATAAGTAAGAACTCAATCAACAACACTCAACTTAAGGAACATATACGTAAAAATTAGTTTAATGCTTTTAGAAGGTTAGTTCGTCTCAAGAGTCTTCAAGAAACATACAAAAAATCAACATTAATATACCCAATCCTATGATGAAGTATTATTTATCATCTACTTTTGAGGAAAAGAATCTTGCAAACAAAAACCATCTTATCACACCATAACTTCTAAGTGCATGATTTATTAGATATGAGGTGGGAGATGGGTCCAAGGTCAAGTTTTGACATGATTTGTGGAGTGGGAAACAGCCCCTGAAGATTTCTTATCCAGACTTGTTTAGAAAAGTGTCGGTCGTGTCTGCGTTGACTTTGGTTGTTAAGGAAGTTTCCCTACCGCCATTAAGAGAGAGGTTTTCAGGGTGAATGGTTTGACCCAATCTCAAGAGTGGCCAGTAGATTTTGGTCTATCTGGGGAGGTGGTTGCGTGGGCACAAGGCGACGAGGAATGAGATGGGGAGAATGGCGACTCTCTTTACTCTTTAGGTGTTTTACCTCCCGATTTGGCCTTGGATTGGGAGTTGAATAGTGACGAGGATATGGATCTGCCATTGGCATTTTTGGAAGCCATTGAAGAGGACCTCCATCGGGGAGTCAAGGCAGCGCCCAAAGACCAAAGGTAGGAAGGAAGTTTTGAATCTGGTAAGCTCCATTAACTACGTTGATTCTAGTGCGTTCTCTTAGCGTAAGAAAGGCAAGGCGCACATGGTGTAGAGTGTTAAGAGTCCCACATTGCCAAGGTATACCTGGGTTATGGGCTTTATAAGTCTTGAGCAAACCTCTTCTCTTAAGGTGCATTTTGTAACAGAGTAAGGCTCAATGAACTTATCATGATATCAGAACTTCAGGCTTGACAATGTTGGCTTCCTCCTGTTGTAAACATGTTAGACATAGTGCACATTGAGGGGCGTTTAGGAGTCCCATTGTCAAGTTACTAGCTTGTGGCTTTATAAGCTTGAGCAACCTCTTCCTTAAGGTGCTTTTGTGAAAGTAAGCTCAATGGATTTTATCATAGGGTTGGGTCTTCCATTGGTTTTGGGTTTGAGGGCTTGGGGTTTTGAGGGTTGTTGGGTTTTCTTTCTTGTTGTAAGTTGCTTTGGTAGTTCCTGTGTACTTAGAGGCTCCTGGCGCTTTTTTAATAAAACTTTTATTACTTATCAAAAAAGTATTGCACATAATAAGGGCGTGTGAGTGGCGATTCATTTGAAGTTCCGAAATGAAAATTTTCAATGAAATCTATTTTTTTACCAGACCAGTGTATGATTGGGAGGTGGATTTGGTCTCTTTTTTCTTTGAGCTATTGTATTCTCTCTTAATAAGGTAAGGAGGTGAGGACAAAATATATTGGATCCTTCCCAAAAGGAGAAAGTTTGAAGTGAGGTCCTATTATCAAGTGTTATCCATTCCTACTAGTTCCTCTCTTCCTTGGAAGAGTATTTGGAGAGTTAAAGGCTCTTTCGGCAGTGACATTCTTTGTGCGAATGGTGGCATTAGGAAAAATCTTGACTTTGGATAACCTGAGGAAGATGAACGTCATAGTGATGGAATGGTGTTGTATGTGGAAAAATGGAGTATGCCTAGAAGGGTGAGAGAGTTGTTGGTGAGTTGGAAATGTTAGGTGGGAAGCCGTAACTTTTTAGAAGTTTTGAAATTGGCTCTTTGTGTTTAATGTAGCGAATTTAGAGAGAGCGGAATGCAAAGAGCTTTGAAGATATAGAGACTTCGGCGATAGAGCTAAAAAATATTATGTTCAAATCCCTTTACACACGGACAACAACAATAGTCTGCATTTTTTTAGTTTTTCTGAGTTTTTGGACTTTTGTTCTTCTTTTTCTCCCTAATAAGGGGTTTCAGGTTACTTATGGGTTGAGTGCTCCTTGTGGGTTTTGGGTTTTAGGGTAGGTCCTTGTGGGTTTGTTTTGGCTTTTCTTTTGTTGCTTTGAATGCTCTTTGTGGGTTTTGTGCTTTAGGGCCTAGGTCCCTGTGGGTTTGCTTGGTGGGTTTCTTTCTTTCTTTTGTTGGGCTGTTTCTTTTTCGCTTTCTAGCTAAATTCTTTCTCTTGTATACTTCCGGTATACTTAAGGGCACCTAACGCTTTTAATAAGACTAGTTTATTACTTATCAAAAAAAATAAGCGGTTTCTCTTGTATTCTTCTTGTGTACTAAGATTGCGCCACTCTATGCTTTTTTTTTTTTTTTTGATAAGTAGATAATTTTATAAAAAGCGTAAATAGCGTCCCTAAGCATACATGAAGTATACAAAGAGGAAACCAAAACAGGAGAGCGAGGGGAGGGAGGAAAAACACCTGAAAAACCCAAAAACAGGAGGAAACACAAAGACCCCTACAAAACCAACCCACAAAACCCAGAGACTAAAACATCACATCAGAGGCCCTCTTGCCTTGCCCCGGCTAGAACCAAAGCCCCTGGCATCATAATTAATTGTACACTCTAGGTTCTTCACTTCACGGCACCCTTTAAACTTAGGAGTAGAGACTAGAGCCTCTACACGATGCTCCGCATCAATTAGAGCCATGAAGTCTAAAAAGGCCTTCTCATTCCCCTCGTGTGAGATCCCCAAAGTTTGAAAACAGAGGCTAAGATCAATTGCTGCCCTGGGAGGACCACCAAGCTTTTCAAGACCACCTCCCGCGAAGAATCATCAACAAAGGCTGCTCCGGGAGACTCACCCACTTTTGAAGGAGAAGGGGCGGTGCCCCTTGGGAGAAGAAAGCCACGCCGAAGAAAAGGCTGACAACCCTCGTCTTGAGCAGGCATAGACACTAACCCGTCCTTTGTTGGTACTAATAAAGGCACCAACTGAACCTGAGGCCCGTCAACTACGACAGGAGCCAACGAGCGTACCACCACAGCAAACGACCAAAACGCCCGCAACCTTACCCAATATCTTCCCCGCCAGAGCGCCACTAGAGGATGACGACACCATCGTGGAACAAAAAAAAAACCAACACTTTGCTCAACTCCCCAAAAACACGACCCCACCCCCGCCTGTCACGGCCTTCAGGGAACACTACCATTCCTCTCCGGCCACCCACATCGTAAACTGCCACCTCCAAGAACCGGCCGGAGCTATTACCACCTAACCGAACGATGGTCACCTTCGAACCCTCCCTGAAAGATTTCACGAACAACTCGGAACCACGATCTCGCAGCACCTCTTGCACCATCAACAGCAACCAAGCTACGCAACGCTCGCCCAGCAGAACCCACCCCGAGAACCCATTCCTCTTTTCCACCAACCTCAACTCAACAAACCCTTTCACCACAGAGAGGGTGAAAGATTTCGCCTCCACAAAGAATCGGTTTTCCATACCCAACCGCACAGGACAACCCCCAAGGGGGTTCGCAGTAGCCATGCAGTGCTCACATGACTGAAGACCAAGAGACGCAAGCTGATCAGATCCAACAAACTCTATGGAGTGCAGAACCACTCTTTACTTAGCACTCCTATACAAGTAAGAGAGAAAGAAAGGAGGAAGGGAGATATTTGAGGCTGAAGACTAGCGGGACGCGCCACCACTGGGGAGAGGAGAGAGGAGAGAGGAGAGAGCGTTTGTTACTTAGTCAGATTGGGGGACTTATTTTTTTTAATTCATTTCTATCATTCTACCACTCTGTGCTTTTCTAATAAGATTGAATTACTTATTAAAAAAAACTTCTAAGTGATCTGAATGAGCCAACCTATGCGAGGCCACATTCTCTAGTAAGCAGCCTAATGCCTCATGCAATAATAACTTGCATGAGATTTAACGTATTTTCATTACACCAAGTGACACGTTTTAAAAAAATAAATTAAATTATTTCTTATGTCTCACACCTGTAACTTAATGTCATAAACAAGTTTAATCACAAAGGCTTGCCTGCATATCCTAGACATTATTTTGACAACAATATCACCCAATTTACTCATTGTACAGACAACTGTTTTTAAACATAATCACTAAGGCATAGTAAATGTTACTTCTAGCACCAGTGGTGAGTAGAATAAGCAAGATATTAACCTGAGGATGTTCAGCGTTGAAGGGTGGAATGCCAACTATCAACTCAAATAATATGACACCCACAGACCACCAATCAGCAGTTGCACCTGCAGGAAAAAGGTTCAATGGTAGACTATATTAATCTTACCACTTTAATACTTGCTCCTTTTTGGGGGCAAGCCTTTAATAACTGCTCAATCCAAGAAAAAAAACACAAGCCATCAGGAAGAGAATAAAATTTTGCATGCACGTGCATTAGAGAGGGGGGGGGGGGGGGATGAAGGTTGAGTTCGGCTTAGTTTTAGAGTTAACAGATCCAATCCACTTCATTGGAAGTCTATTCAAAGTTTGAAAACCTTGACGGTTATAACTACTACTATTCCACCTTGCTCGAGCTTTATTTATTTCAACATTACCAAAGGTAAACCTAAAGTTGAATATCAAGAAAAATATGATAACCATAGAACCTTAAACCAAGACAATGCTATACAAACCATGTCCAGTTCCCAAAAGTATCTCTGGTGCCAAATAATCTGGTGTACCCACAGCAGAACGTTTTTTCCGCCTTTCTCGCTGATGCTCGGATACAGATAATTGCGGTTCATCTTCCCCAAGTAGGGATGCCCCACTGACCGCTGGACCAGACAAGTCATCAGTGCTGTTGATTAGACCAACCTTAGAAAGTCCAAAGTCTGTCAACTGCACAGGTGGAACAAAGGAACTCTTTATAAGTTTATGGAGAATGATAATTTTCAATGCAAACAAAAACCTAAACCATAAAAACAATGTTATAAACAGTGAGTCTCAAGGTCGCGTGAACCTAATATATGATTTAAAAAAATGAGCTTCAAACCAGCTAAGCAAAGGGACAAGTTTCTCTTTCTTTTTTTGATAAGTAATAAACCAATCTCATTAAAAGTGCAAGGCGCCCCTAAGTACACAGGAAGTATATAAAAGGAACCACCTAACTAGAAAGAGCAAAACGAACAAGAAAGTCACTAAAACTAGTCGACAGAGGAGACACATACGCCGCCGTCCAAAGATACAATGTTTCAAAGAACAAAGATATAATTTCCCCCATAGTCCTCTCCCTGTTTCTCTTTCTTAATACTAATATTTTCCGTTATCTGTTAAAATTTATACAGATCTCAGGCTGTCAAGTGCAAGAGCATAAGTTTGAGTCTTGAGAATTGCCTCTTTATGCAAGAACTCTAGAAATGGACCATACACTAATCAACCCTCCTAGGACCATACTTCACCGGGCTAATTCTGAGTATTGACCTCTTAAACTTTTATGAATATACATAGGCATGCATATATCTGTCTATATATACATACATCAAATATATATAGCAATCTATTCGAAGCATACATTTTATTTGATACATACCCTTTTTTTTTTAAACATGTAGGGATTTTGATATTGGGCATGTTTGGTAAGTAATTGTGTTGTGGAATATTTGTATGTTGTATAGTAAGAAGTGATTGATGTGATATAAAATTTGAGAATGTTTTATAGAAAAGTGAAAAAGTTTTGTTTTATAGTGAGTTTTTTTATTTGAATAGTAATAAAATATGATTGATGTGATATAAAAAGTGTAAAAAAGTTAGAATGTTTTTTATTTGATTTTTTTGAGAGAAATAAAAAGAAAAAGAGGGAAAGTTGAGAATGGTTTGTCAAACAAGCCCATTATCAATCGATTTGTGTATATGCAAAAATCTTTCTCATTATTACAGCAGATCCTAAAAAAAAAAGTGTATCAAATAAAATATATGCTTCGACTTTCATTGTGGGATCATTTTCTCACAAGAGCTAGTAAGTAAAAGAAATTATATAATGGATTGCTATATTTTTTTTTTTGATAAGTAATTTCAAATTCATCAATAAAGCGCAGAGGGGCGCAACCCATATTCATCAATATGGATTGCTATATATATATTACAGGAAAAGGCAACATACTGCAGAAGCAATGAGATATGGCAAAAGCATTTTGCAGAACGCTTGATAATAATTTACCAGCTGACAGTCCTCCAAAAAACCAAATTGCACAACTAAAGATCAATTAGCAAGGGTTTCACGGCTATATTAATGTCTTGCCTTGGTGAATAAGGCAACTTAGGAAAGACCAGGAAAATGCTTAGCTATACATGAAACAAGTAGGAATGTTCGAAAAAACTGCCTACCCAACCCGACCAATTTTCCACCAGGGTCAGGTCGAAGTTGGGTGAAAATTTAACTTCTGACCTAGGGTCGGGTCAGAAGTCAGTTTTAGGGGGTCGAAAAACCAAAAGAACCCAACCCAACCCCCTTTAATATTATATAAATCTTTTACCCTTATTCTTAACCTAACCCAGTAACCCTAGCGCCATCAGCACCCCTCACTTTGGCCATTTCGGCTTTTTTTCATACCAAGAAAAAAAACTTGTTTCGCCTCACAATGAAAAAACTTTCAGCTTTCTCTCATAGTCATGGCCGCGCTTCCCTAGCACTGCCCTTATCTCACCGTTCTCACTGTTTCTCACTGCTCTTACTTTCCTTTCATGGCCTCAATTAGTTACTTTCTCACCGTTTCCCTCACTGTCACAGCCTCACTTGTCACTTTCTCTCACTGTCTTTCAGGTGACCAAGATCTGCCAATCTTGTGACAGATCTGCCGATTTTGTTTTTGTTGACCTGTGTTCCTGAGTTTTTTCATTTTCTTGTTTCAGTTGCGTTTCTTTCTTCTTCTTCTTTTTTCCTTATATATATATATATATATTTTGCTGGGTTTGTTTGGACTCTTATTGAATAACACCTGTTTCTTTCTTTACTTTTTTCCATTACTTTTTGAGTTAAGTGTAAGATTTTATTTTTCTACCCAACCGACCTTGACACGTGAGCCGACCCAGTGGTTGGCTCAGCCTGAATTTTTCACTTTCGACCCCTCTGGGGTCAGAAGTCATAAGTAGTCCAATTCCAAACCGAGCGTATCGGGTTACACCCCAGAAACAAGAGCAATAAAAGGAAGCTCAAGTGCACAACAATTAAAATTCATGCTTCATATGATATTCTAATTTTCTTTCATTTTCCTTGCTGTTCCTTCCCATATTTTTACAACCCTCAAATTGTTGTTTCAAGATACAAGTAAATTAACAACCTCCCGCCTCTCTCCAAAAAAGAAAAGAAACGAAAAAATGAAATATTTTCATATAATTTTTGTATTGTTTGGGCAACATGGCCAAGCAGGCAGCGTACTGCAAACTCCAATAAAATAACCAATAGAAGCAAAAAGTAAGGCAGGTGTTTATATTAAAATGAGGAAGAAAAAAAAAAAACGATACCATCTAAGTCAAATCAACTTTCAATTTTTCACAATAAGCTGAAGCAAAACAGACAGAAAAAATAAAGATAAAATAATACTGACAGCATTCCATCTAATACTGGGGATTTTAACGACAAGCACAAGATACCATCTAGATGCACATTGTCAGTATCAGACTTTTTAAAAACAATTGTTTGACTGGGTATGAGTAAATTGAATCTAAACACCTCGTTCAGTGCCAAGTCAATATTAAATAGTAAAGTACAATAATCAAATTCACCTGAGTCAACCATAACCAATCAAAAATAGTAATTGGCAAATCTTTTGCATCTATTCTGTTGACCAATATTGACCCATTACTAATTCTAAAGGGAACCAATAAATTCGTCATGGTTCTGGTTATACCATCCAATCTATGAGATCGGTAAGCTAGAAACGTTAAGAATGTGCAACCTCAACAATCTGCCTCAAATAGGAGAACAAAGAAAATAAAAGATATTGTCACCTTAATATGACCATCATGTGCAATCAACAGATTATCAGGCTTCAAATCACGATGAACCACGCGCAGAGAATGTAAATATTCCAAAGCAAGCACCTGCCCCCCAACCCAAATAAAAACAAAACAAAACAAAACAAAAAAGCTCCACAGATATTAGAATCACACTATAACAGAAGCAATAGTCATTTTCTTTCATAAGTATAAGAAATAAAAACATTTCAAAGACAAAAATATACTTACAACTTCTGCTATATATACACGAGCAACATCCTCATCTAAGCAGCCCAAATTTCTCAATAACGAATACAAATCTCCTCCATTCAGATACTCCATCACGAGGTACAAGTTATCACGACACGTAAAAGAATAAAAGAAGCGAACCTGATAATGAACCATTCATGTTATAATAACTTTAAAATTTTCAAGCAAAGAAAAAAATTCTATGCGAGCTAGACTTGCTCACCACAAAAGGATTGCGGACTGAAATTAAAATATCACGTTCTGCTAATATACTTTCGACAGCATTCTTACGGATCATATCTGCCTTTTTAAGAACCTGTTGCAAATCACACAAATATCAGATGCAATTAAAGCCTAAGATTCTTCACAGCTCAATGACAACATGCAAGCATAGAATGATAATGTCACAATGAGAGGCTTCCATGGGTAACAAAAAAACAAAAAACAAAATAAAAAAGGTGGAGGAAGGTGGCACCCTATAAAACCTGGCAAAGACAAATATAAGATACTATTCTCTGATGCACCCAAAACAAAGAAAATGCGACTATTCAAAGCATAGGAGAAAAATGAAAACAGGGTTCATTAGGCCATGCCAAGAAAGAAAAATCTGAGAAGATAAAACCACAAGTGAAACTTAAAAATGTAAAGAAAACAACAAAATGAAAGATTAGAAGAAGCTTATCAAACAAATGCAGAACGAAAGGCTATAAATCAACAAAGAATACATGGCTAATTGATGCTGCACTAAACAAAGATGAACATTCAGCCACAAGAAACAGAAATCAAAGCCTAGGCATAAAATATGTTATCCGAGCATTAATCGACCATTTTATATGATTTCATTATAAATATTATTCCTCACGTAAATGAATGCAAAAAAAAGAATTCTGAATACAAAATATTATGCTCTATCATTGTAGTGAAACACATGTCAGGTAAACCAAACCAATATAGAAATCCCTAGAGTATAAGCTCCATAAATTATGGCAACGCTTCAGTCTCCTCTAGGCGTAGTAAAGGAAAGGCCCGCATGTTGTAGGGTTGTGTGCTTTGGGGGGTTGTGGGTATTCTCTCAGGTCTTTGGGTTTTTTCTCGTGTCTGGTTGGGCTCTTTTGTGGGTTGTTTTGGGCTTTTTTTCTTGGGTTCTGAGGTTCTTTTTCCGTTTTCTGTCAGTTGTTGCGGGTTAGCTTTTGGTGTTTCTTATGTATACTTCTTGTGTACCAAGGGACGCCTTTACACTTTTTTAATAAATCTTTTCTTACCTATCAAAAAAAAAAAAAGTTATTATAAACATCAGGCTGTCCACAGCCGGTCATCAACAGATCAGGCAGCCCATTAAGCTTTCACTTGTTTCTACCCAAGAGCATCATCCCATTTGGAGGGTACTGTACATTGGCAAGAGTAAATCTCCCCTTGAGATTCTAGAATGTAGTGATGTCAGAAAACCCTAATTATCGAGTCATTAGGGCCGTCTTCAATCAATATCAAGTGGTAGCACAAAGTTTGAAACTTTTAGTGAGTGAATGCAGAACGAAGGCAGCTGAATGGAACACAGCTTATACTGGCTACAGTCATAATCAGTTTATACTCAAAACAAGGAGAAAAGCTAGCTGAAAATTTCCGACAGCAAGGGCATTTAACACACACACAAGTATCAGCCTAGGGTACTGTACTATTAGAGAAGGGCGAGGTTAGGAATCCTCAACCAAGAAATGATCTACATAAGATATCATAGCACGATACAGGTATGGTTCATCCGTTACTTATCCAAGCGTGTTTCTGGATAGCCAGATATGTCGTACTTTGATTTTTGAGGTTAGGAACCATTTGCTGTTACCAGCATTACTCATTATTAGGAAACACATTCCCGTTTATCGATTTTAAGGTTAGTGACACATTGTCGCTTTCGCTTTAATAATGAATGATACAAAGTCATGCAAGGAGCACGACTTACTTTTTTTGTTTGATAAGTAAATCAATCTCACTAAAAAGCGTAGAGGGGCACAACCCGTGTAATGAAATAAGGGGTTTTCACTTGGAAGAGCATTTGGAGAAACAAGGTCCTTCAAAAGTGGCATTCTTTGTTTGGCCAGAAGCATTAGGGGAGATTGACTTTGGATAACTTGAGTAGACACATCATACTAATGGATGGGTGTTACATGTGCAAGAAGAGTAGGGAATCCATCGATTATCTTCTGCTCCACTACAAAGTAGCTAGAGATTTTATATATATATATAGATAAGTAATCGAGATATCATTAAAAGCGTAAGATGCCTCTATGTACACAAGAAGTATACATGAGAAAATACCAAATTAAAAGGGTAAAAGAAAACAAGGAAATCATGATAACTAATAACCAAAGGTGAAACAAAAGTTCTTGTCCAAAGATACAAAATATAGAAAAATAACAACTTAAACTCATCAAAAATCCTCTCACGGTCCTCAAAATTTTTATCATTCATTTCCCTCCATAGACATCACAAGAGGCATGAAGACACCATCTTCCACACAAAAGCACTCTAAACGCTCCCGATAGTCCACAAAAACGCATATAAGTCAACTACTCGTCTAGGCATAACCCAAGACAACCCAAATCGATTGAAGAATACATCCTATAAGGCACCGACAGCCTCACAATGGAGAAAAAGATGGTCCACAGACTCCCTATTCCTTTTACACATACAGTACATATCAACCACGACGACATGTCATTTTCTCAAATTGTTCACGGTAAGGATCTTTCCTAGGGCCGGTGACCAAACAAAAAAGGTCGCCCTCAAAGAAACCCTAATCCACCAAACACTCTTCCAAGGGAAGCATAAACCATCATTGCGAGCCAAGACACTATAGACGGATCTACCAACGAACAAACCTCTTTTGGATGATTTCTGTTGTAGTGAATGGGGGACTGTTATCTGGCTTCTCTGTGGGGACAAAGATTGATATCTTGCATCTTTTATTTGCGGATGATACTTTGACTTTCAATGGGGTTGACCCAAATCATCTTCGACATCTGCAATGCTTGTTTTTATGTTTTGAAGCAATCTCAGGCTTGAAGGTTAATTTGGCTAAGTCAGTATTGGTCCATGTGGGTCATATTGTTGATGTGGATGGGTTGGCTGGTATTATGGGCTACGGGGTTTCCCCCTGCCTTTGAAGTACCTTAGTCTTCCTTTGGAGGCCTCCTTCAAGGCCAAGTCTATTTGGAACGACGTTATTGAAAAGATATAGTGTCGCTTGGCTAGTTGGAAGATGATGTATTTGTTTAAAGATGGTAGGATTACCCTTATAAAGAGTACACTTTCCAACCTACCTACGTATTTCATGTCCCTCTTTCCTCTTCCTGCAGGTGTTCAAACCGTATTGAGAAGCTTCGACATGATTTCCTATAGGGTGGGCTAGGTGAAGAGTTCAAAAATCATCTGGTAAGCTGGTCCAAGGTTTGTTCTGTGATCTCTAAATGATTGGGGATCTGGAACTTGTTGATGTTCAATCGAGCTCTCATAGGGAAATGGTTATGGCGCTATACGCATGAGAAAGAGGCTTGGTGAAGAGTGGTGGTAGACTCTAAATTTGCCAATTCGTAGGGTAGGTGGTGTTCTAATGAGCTCAAAATTTTGAAAAGCAGGAATAGTAATGGGGATGAAGGGCGCTATATTCTATCTATTGTGATTCATAATAGTAATGTGACACCACAGTCCTATAGTGAGAAGATGAGTAGCCCACATAGAGTGAGGAGGAATGCTACATATCATCCCCTTATCCTCCTTTTATCCTCCCAAAATTGATGTGGCTCTTGAAATCACCATTGAATTTATGATAGATCATTATTGGATTTCGATCCAATGGTGATTTTAAGAGCCACATCAATTTTGGGAGGACAAAAGGAGGACAAGGGGATGATATGTAGCATTACTCTAGAGTGAGTAATTCATAAAGACACTCATTGGTGATAAGGCTTACATTGCTTACTTATTAGGTGAAGCTGGACTTTATAAGTGATTCTAGGGAAGCCTCAAATTAACTAGTCATTTTAGGGTGATAGCGCAAATGTGGCTAACGTTTTTCTGGGTCATTATAAATGGTATCAAAGCTACCTAGTAATGTCATGTGGTGCTGTCAACATCGCATGACATGGCCATGACGAGAATACCAGCGGGTGTAAGGAGGAGAGTTTGTAACACTCGAGTCTCATATTGAGAAGATGAGTAGCCCGCATAGAGTGGACGGTTTATAAAGACACTCATGGGTGTTAAGTCCCACATTACTTGCTTACTTACTAGGTGAAATTGAGTTTTATAAGTAATTCTAGGAAAGCTCCAAATTGACTAGTCATTTTGGAGTGATAGCGCAGATGTGGCTAGCGCTTTTCCTGAGTCGTTACAAATGACCTATGCACTAATCAAAAGATCATAGTAACCCATGCATATCATACTGGTAGAGCATGATTTATTGAGGATAAAAAAGTTCTAACTTCAAAAGTTATAGAAGCAACAGTATACTTGTACCTTTATCGCAAATAGATCCCCTGTTGTTCTCTTTTTAGCCAAGAAAACCCTTCCAAATGCTCCACGACTAATTGGCTTTATAATCTCAAAATCATCTATAGACGTGCGATCCTTAGATGAATGTATAGGGCTTGTTCTCAAGCTTCGAACCACATCATCCTCCAAAGGAGCTTCTTCATCAATTACAGTACTGGTTATGTCAACCTTTTCATCAACCACCATCTCACAAAGCTGCAAATACTTCTCCCTAGAAAATCAAAATTTGTTACATGTTAATAATTTCACATACAAAGAGTCACATTAAACCCTTCCAATCAGAAGTCATAGGTACGGATACTTCAGCAATAGAAAGTACTGAACAAACTTTTCAGAACCATTCATAGTAAATCCAATGCCCTCTGTGATTTTCAATTTGAAACATTCAAGAAATACAGCAGCAAAGTACTTGCCTAATCAACTTCTCAATGCGTGCCCCAAATGTCGCCACTGTAAGCGCATCAACCTTCCTACGGTCAATGACAACCCTCAAGTCTTCAAGACAAGATAATAAATACGGTATAGTGCGATCATCATCCAAAGGTGTATTTGCTACACATCTTGCAATATCAGCAAGTTCATTCATCTGCATTGACCATATGGAATTTAACTAGACAACATAAATAGTGAAACTTTTACACAGACTAATAGTTGGGTATTAGCAAGACAAAAAAGTGTGAATTCGGACAAATAACAAGTGGAATACTACTACAAACTATACAAGGCACACCGTGCATTTGCAGTCTTATTATATATTTTAGCATAATATAGATTGACTTTGCCAATAAGTTAATAAATTAAACAACATACCCTTCTACAAATTCAAAATGTACAAATGCACTACTAATATAAGCAAACAATACGTTGGTACAGAAAGACAACAATCTAATTGCCAACAAATATACCATTATTTGATGGTCCCTTCTATCTCCTTCAGAATGCCATTTTAGACCCCCAACAACCCCCCCCCCCCCCCCCCCACCAAAAAAAAAAATTTATCTGCAAATGAATGATTAACAAATACCTACACATTGGGAGTAGAACTTATTGCCTTGCACCACCACTCAAACTGCATATAGAGCTGCTAAAAAGGTCCATTTGCAAAATAAATGTGGAATAACCTTTTAGATGGATCTAAAGTTTGGAATCAAAGTATGGGATCATCTCTTTTGATGCAATGTTGCTCTGAGAAATTATTTCCCTTTCTTTATGGGCTTGGGTAGCCAAGGGAGCAAAGAGGTTGCTAATTTACAGGTAGAAGCAACATTTTTCCTGGAATGTACAATGCTAGGTTATGAGAAAACAATACATAGTATGCCTCTGTTTTTAAAGGTTCATCAGTTTTGGTACATACGTATTATTTGATAATAGCAATGTCTTTTCTTGGTCATCCTTTCTTTTATATATATATATATATAGACACACATACATATTTTTATTTTTTATAAGTAAAGCATATTTCAAAAAAAATACAAAGGAGCGCAACCCAAAGTACACAAGATGTATACATAATACCCCTAAACCAAAGAGAACAAAAAACACAAATCTAAAAAATCAGAAAATGAACAATCAGACATAGAATGTAGCGTCACTCTCCACGTAAACAAGGTTTGTTTCACCAACTTCTTCAAATTAAGCGAACCAATCTCACAAACTTCAAAACTGTGTGCATTCCGTTCCTTCCAGAGACACCACATCAAACACAATGGAGCCATATATATATGTATGTGTGTGTGTGTGTGTATATATTTTAATGACGAGAAACCCCTCCAAAGCAGAGTCACTTTGTGTACCCACCCTTGTCAGGTAAACTTCGGACCCATGTAAAGCGCCTCTCCACACAATTCGGGTAATACTCATATATATATTCTCTTTTAACAGCTTTTCTTTTTTCAGATTTAAGAAAAAAATTAATAAAAAATATCTTGGGGAAGGACTTGAACTTTTGAGCTTGTTGTAACAGCTACACACTCTAGCCCAACTACGATTCTCTTTTCAACAGGTATAATTATTTTTTACCATAATGAAGATAAATGTGTCATGTGCACTGGAACAACTACGTGTTCAAAGAACACAGTAAGATGGGAAACACTTCTACAGCTGATAGCCTGATATAGATTATTAATTTTTTTTTTTAAAAAAAAATCTGGAATAGATTAATCAACTATTGGTCAGGTTAAACATTGGCCACGAAGAGGCAAAACACTTTCTTTTTTTTTAATAATCATAGGGGCATAATATCCTCCACCTCCCCAAACCACAGAAAAAAAAAATATATATATATATATATAGGTTTTCTTTTTTCCTTCTTTTAATATAGCCTTGCAAATAGAAAAGATAAAGGAAGAGGGAAGTTTATGTGATAGCCAAATTTGTTATGCAAATCAGTAGGGATTTAAAATCTGAGACACATGAGAAGGAACACACACATACAAAGAGAAGTGAAATAATAATGTAACTATCAGTAATAATAATAATAACAACAATAATAGTAATAATGATATAACCCCTGAATTTTTACCCTTTTTGAAAGAAGGTACTTAAACTTTAAATCGTCTCAATTTAGGGTATCTATTTTTGAAAAAGTTTCAATCTCAGTCCTCCGTTAGAATTTTCCGTTAAAATGTCAAAATTCCCAAAATACCCCTCATTTTTTATGAAAAAAAAAATTGTTAGTATTTAGTTGTTGGTTAAAATTAACAGAATTTGCAAAAATACCTATGCCTGAATCTTTGAAACTTTTTATAAATTTTTTAAAAAAATAAAATAAACACGGGAATTTTGGAAATTTTGATAGGATTTAATAGAAAATTCTAACGGAAGACTGAGGTTGAAACTTTCTGAAAAATTGATACCCTAAATCGAGACATTTTAAAGTTTAGATACCTTCTTTCAAAAGGTGTGAAAGTTCAAGGGTTATAAATGAAGTTCTCCCTAATGATATTAATGATGGACCATCAATACGCTCAACAAGTATATTAAAAAAAAAAATCATTTTAATTAATATAATCTACGTTATTTATGTTAGAGAAATGCTAGATACTATAATTCTATCCAACAATGCTGAAATGGTACTCCCAACCAACCATTAGATCTTTTTTTATTTAACAATGATTAATCCAAAAGTTAGTTGAGAGTGTCATGTCACCATTGTTGTTTAAAATTATAGTATCTAGCAGTATTACAATTTCACATCAAACCTAATCTGTCTCAATAAGCCACACTTGACAATGTTGTGTAGGAACCATCTTGTGAGAAGTGGAACCAAAATCATTAAAATTATCATCAAATATGAAACTAAACTCACTGCAATGCTACAAATTTAAAATTGAATTCAGCCACTTCGTGAAAAAGTAAAGTCAACCCATTTTTCATAGAAATAAACGTTGTCCTAGAAACAAGAAGCACTGCTACTGTGTATACTCTCTGTGTACTTAGGGATGCCTTAAACTTTTTTTATAAAACCTTTCTTACTTATCAAAAAAAAAAAAAAAGCATTGCTACACTATTGGGAAAACCAAACCAAGGGATTTTTTTTCAGTGTGGATCAGCACCATTATCAGGATTAACAAAAGCCCTGATAATAAAGAAGACATGCCCCACTAAATCCAGATCTTATCGCCAGAATGTGTGTGTGAGTGTGTGAGTTTAATACTAGTGAATACATCAAATGTAAACAAATAAAAGAAAAGAAAATTAATTCTGTTTTGTGAAACCAGCTTTTTTTTTCACGCCAGGGGGGAGGGGGGTAAAGAGAACCCTTTAGTTTTTCTTTTCTTTTATTTGTTTACATTTTATCTATCTACTAATATTACACACAGGCACATGCGTACGCATAAAGACACACGTGTTCCGAAGAAATGGTCTGGATTTATTGAGGCATGTACCTTGTTATCAGATCTCTTGTTAGTCCTGCTAAACGAGTTTTAGGACTACTTAAATGTTGTTGGTCCACACTGATGAGAAACATTTGCTCAGTTATGTTAAGAGTTCTCATCTAAGCCACTGTAGGATAAAAGAGCAGTTAAATGTTATTTGAGCTGTCTTTTGACAATATTCAAGACCTTCTTTCATCATTTCTCCCATTAAATGTGAAATCCACAAACTAAAAGGTTGAAGTTTGAAAGTTTTAATTAAAACTCGAATGAGTGAGATACCAGCTCTCTGTTTTTTTCGCCTTGGGAATTAACTTAGGCACCCGGTAGGATGTGAACCCGCAGCCTCAACCACCAGAAGATGCTAATGGGGGATTAAAATGCCATTAGGCCCAAAGGCTATTGGCAAATGAGAAACCAGTACATCACACATTTCACCACTTATAGTAATAAGTGGTGCTGCAACTCCCAAACAAAGAACCAAATAAGACAAGGTAAATACCTGTGGAACATCATCATGCTCGGAGTAGGCACCCTTTCCTGCCAAGAGCAAGTCAATTTGACTGGTCCTTGGCGTCAACAACGGGGACCTAGGTGTCATGCTACCAGCAGATGACGTTGTCATTCCTTGATCAGATTTTGGACCAAAACGAGTTTTACATGTCATTGAAGGTAAGCCTTTCATGTCATCCATAAACACAGAATTATCATTTTCAGGAAAACAATCAAGCATGTCCTCTGAGCCTCTACGGGACCAATCACTAAATTTTGGAGAGAGAATATCAGATTCTTCTGTCAAGCTTGAATTTGATACTTTTGCAACATCTGGACTTCCTACTGCATTTTGAATATCCTTCAGTGCAAATGATTCCATCATCTTCACAAGAGTTTCGGAAATGCTGACAAGACGCTCATTGACACTTAGACCCTTCTGATCACATCGATCAGCAATGGCACAAATTCTTGAATGGTCTTCCACATTTGAAGTAGGGACCTCCTCCTCGCAAATGCGACATATTATTGAACTTTCATCAGAAATATTTTGCTGATCTCCCCAGTAACCCCAAGAAACTTTGTGCTGGTGCTTTGAAGAATGGTCAAGAGAATCTTTCGCAGAAGGAAGCTCAGGAGGCTTAGCAGAAGCCAAATCTACGTCGAAAATCCCCCTCCTGTTGCTTATTGTCTTGAAAGATTCACTTTTACCCTCATTCTGCTCCTTCAACTGAGCAGCTTCTTTTGTGCTTTTTCCAGCTGGTGATGGAAGTTTCTTCCACGATGCAATCCGGTTCCTACTCGAGGGAGACTCCAAGTTCTTTGAAGTGTCATCTGCAGGAGGTGAGAGAAACTTTTCTGGCTGTATGAAATGGTCTCTCTTCCAATTCAAGCCATGCTGCTGCTCCTGACTGTAATATTTCCTTGCTGAAGCAGCCTCTGAGGCCTTTGCAGCACTAGAACACTTGGACTCCCTTCCCATGCTGGGAGGAATTTGTTTTTCCGCAGGATGCAGGATGCTAGATTTACGAAGGTGAATAACATGTTCATCCTCAGCCAAACTTTCTTTGTGGAACTGCAACAATCTGGTACACCTTGTGAGAATGAAAAGCATTCGGGTGTGAAGCTGCTTCAGCATACCCGGCGGAAGTTCTTGACGCCTATCATCCAATTCCTGAACTATGCTTTCACACTGAAGCCAAAACTCCCCAGGAGATGTCATAGCACAGCTCCGAGCCAAAACCAGCAAGTCCTCAATAGTTTCCTGCCACTCAGGATGACTATCTGCATTTTTTTCAAGAATTCCGACCAGATCTGCTGCAAAAATAGCCAGATCATTGTTTACTTCTTCCTTTGCTTTGTCAAATTTTGCCCGTATGACAACCAATATTTCCTGCATAAAACAGCAGGGAAATAAAAAGCAAATGAATCTTCCTGAAGTATATTTATCATTTGCAAGAAAATTTAATGCAAAAGATAAACTTAAGTACCTCCAAGTTATTTAAGCCTCGAGGCTTCCAAAATGGGAAAGGGCGAACGCCCTTGGAATTTAGTTCATGAGAAAAACTTTTGATATCAGCAGGAAACCTCTTTCTAGGTGCACTTGTAACACGTAGTATGGCTTGAAAACGGGGAGACTCGGACTCCTTTGGATTGTCACACTCATATCCAGTCTGGAAGCAAATATTCAAGCTATCAACTATATTGTGAAAAGTAAATAATGGATAGAAAATATAATAACTAAATCAGATAAAACAATTGCATGGTTATCATCAATAAAAATATTTTCACAAGTACCTCTGGTGTACAAACATCTGGACTGATTAACCCTCCAGACTGACCCCATGATGATTCATAGCGCCCTGGTAGATGATTCAAAATATCAAAAGCAACTTTTGAGAAACACATAACAAATAGCCAGTTATTTAGAAGAAATGAAACCACAACTGAATCGTTTCACTAATTGAATCTATCCTAGAATGACCAAAGTTTAAAATGATGCAAAAGTTCTAATCTTGCATACTCCCTAAAATACAAGCAGTATATTTTAATTGAAAAAAAAAAACCGAGGCAAAGAAGAAGAAAGAAGATGAAAATATATGAAATGCAAAAGCAAATGCCTAGGCCCACAAGAGAAGGTTCATAGGAACTTCTGGAAATGTGTATTTTCAGCTCAGCAGCATGTCAACCTCTTCTCTTTCTATAAAATAGGCAAATTAGACAGCAGGTCAAACGTTTGTAATTTGATAATATAACAGATGTGCAAAAGAATAAGTGAGACAAGTTATGCTCCAAAAGCAGTGTAGCTTAAGTACCAGGGTAATTAATGTAACTCTAATTGAGCTTGTAATAGAAAATAAAATAAAATAAAAATCATTTCCATTTCCCAAACATCTCAATTCCAGTTGAAGGAAAACACAACAAACGGGGGAAGATTTGGGAAGCAGAAAAGCAAGTGACCAAGAAACATGTAGCAATTGCACCTGAAATTGTACTACATGTCATATATTACCACATTTTTCAGGCTCTCATAATTTGCATTGCTATCTTCCATTAGTTTCCATCCAAGTATCCTACTCATCACCATTCCTCTCACAAATTTTGTTTTCTTATGATGGTTGGGGAAGAAAAACACCCGTAAAGCACAAACCACCTGGAACTTTTCCTATTTTTTCAATACAAGTATAAATCCCCTAGAATATATACAAATCACATTTATAAGTTAGCCATACACCAAAAAAAAAAAATCAGAAACTAAGATAAGATAAAAATCCAGATATCTATATCTAGTTCAATATAACATTTTCTCTCATGGCATTTCCACCATCTACTTCTACATGGACCTAGTCACTCTTGCTCATAGATAACTTCTGTTACAATTTCATTGCTTCATTTTAAGAGTTTCATGATTTTTTTCCCTCTTGTTCAAAAGACCGTAAGAACAATGGATTAAGATATGTAGCTTGACACCCTATACATCACAGACCTTTGTAGTCTGCTCATATAAGTGTAAGAAAATGGCACTTACGAAAACATGTAGCAAGTTGAGACAATTGCAAGCCTTATTTTATTTTATTTTTATTTTTTTGTGAAATGTCCAAATTTAAATTCTTTCAATATCCAGGTACCCAACCCTTATACTTTTCTGTTAAAATCCTCAACCAAATGGATGACACAGATATATAACAAGTATAGTTTCTGAGAATATTTGTAACCTATCCCACTCTGTTATTCCTTCATCACACCATGTGTAGGTTAGATCAAGCACAATAATAATGTACTAATATGACACCTAAATCAAACTTTTTTACTTTAATAATATAAATTTATAAAGATGTATTTACATTTAAGAAAAATTATGTAAGTCGATGCTCGGGCATTTTTCCATTTTGAGAAAGTTATACATAAAGGTAACAGTTTTAATTCTTTAGCTATCAAAGGCCACAAGATAATCAAGTTTGAGATCTTTTATCTACATATTGATGTATTTAAAACACCAACAAATACAAGTCCTAACCATATCTCTTTTTCTTTTTTCTTTTTTTCTTTTTTCCTTTTTTGGATATGGTTTGGATATCGTTGTTTGGAACCATATCCAAACAAAAAAAATGCCCTATCATAGGAATTTAACTTTTATCAGTACAAACTCAAAATAATGTGTATCAGTACAAACTCTATATAATGAGTAACTCTCATATGATTTAAATCTCCCACAAACCAACCAGGCCCCAGTAACGAAGATTGACAGGGAGACAAAGGAGGAATTGGAGAAGACAAGGGTGCTGCTAAGATTAAACAATGATTTAAAAAGGTAATCCACATAGCAATGGCTTTGGTAGCATCTAACAGAACCACCCATGAAATCTCTCCCGAGAATATCAAACCATGTCTATAAATACACTGTTGGAACCGATGCTCGATTCTACAAACTGGGGGCACATATAGGCCATTTTCAAGAGCTCCGTTACTCAACTTCTCTCACTATCAAAATGCTAAACTCCCAAATTAAACATAAAATCTTGTGTTCGTAAAAAGGAGAGATGGTTGGCATCTCCCCTGACAGGGACGGGAACAGCCTTCGGGCTTTCCTGTAATCCACACATCCGGTTAAGGCTCCCCACCCTTCGGGGTGGATCTATAACCCAATTTTTTACCTATCAAAAAAAAAAACATAAAATCTACCTGAGCATTCTTCAACTACCAAAATGCCAAATTCGCAGTTAAACAAGAACGGCATTGGACATTCCTCCCTGTATGAACTCATTTGCAAAATCCCACAAATACAAACTTAATGAAAGAACAAACAGATACAAAACATACACATAAGGAAAAACCATGGCAATCCAATCGATCAAACGAACAACAATCTCTCATTCGTGCATAACCAGCAAGTAAGGCTTGACTGCTCAAACAAGTAAAAATCAAAAAGAAAACAAAAACCCATACCAGCTTGAGAGGAGGACTCCCCATTCTGTAACCTCGAGCGCCACACTACATTGGGGCTCTGGTCCGTGGATTGCGCGCTCCCAGTGGACACACTATCCGAATTGCTCCCATTATCCACCCAATGCTCTTGGAACCCCAACATCCTACTACTCGGCTCCGCCACCGCCTTCTTCTTCCCCCCACTCCCCGAACCGGAGCCGGCATCGGCGTTGCCGGGCCTGGACAAATTGCTGGCGCCGAGAGTGGGGCCCTTGTCGCCGCCGCCGCCGCCGCCACCTCTAAACCCAAAGAAGCTCTCCTGCGGCAACGGCCCTGATCGCGTCTTTATCCTATTCAATCCTAGTGACGACGCCAGTATCGGCGACACCTGCGAGAGGGGCTCTGCCGACGTAGCTTCCTTCTTCCCCTTGGACCCAGAACCCGAACCGAAAGCTGAAGTGTGTTTCGACGGGGTTTGAGTTGGCGTTAGAGTTTGTTTGTCTTTGGAATCTTTCTTCTTGGCTCCATCTTTTGCTTGTGTTTGGCGGAAAGTAGAGAGGTGGTCTTCCTTGGAGGAGGATTTGGACTTTTTCTTGTCCGATCGGAGCGGGGAGTTGGAAGCGAGGGATCGGGGGGAGTTGGAGTTGGAGTTGGATCCGTCCGGGCTGGAGGAGTCGGATTTCTTGGAGGAGAAGAAGCGTCCCTTGAACACCATTTCTGCAGTTTCAGAGGGATTGGGTAGTGGTGGCGTTGCAGCCCTAGCATAGGAGCAGGGCTGCTGAGACTGACATTGAAGATGAGAGAGTAGAATTCTAGAGAGAGAAAGTGAATGAATTGAATTCTAGAGAGAGAGAGAGAGAGAGAGAGAGAGAGAGAGAGGAGAGAGATGGTGGCTTTTGTCTTGGTTGGAAGAAGTTTGGGTCTGAGTTGATAGATTGAAAAATGGGACCGAAGCCTCTGAAGGCTGAAGCAACGAGGAATAGAATATATGACTGAAAAGGCCAAAAGGTGGGTGAAGTTTTGCAAGTGGTAAAAAAACTGAAGATATCCAATCTGGACATTTACCGCTATTTTTATAATTTGAAAGTCAAATAGATTTACTGAAATTTTTAATTTTCTACCGAAATTTCTGTCCCATTTTTTAATAATATTAATAATAAATAAATAAAAATTCCCTCTACTTTAAGTGCAATCAAATGATATAATCTTTTAGGATTTCTAAAAAAATTTAAGTATTATTCCCATCCAAACGCTGCAATAATGTAACGACTTCGTTTGATAATATTTTTTATATTGTGTTTTTTGTTTAAAAAAATATTTTCACATAACATAAAAATGAAAAATAATTCTAAGTATTTTATGTTTTGAGTTAATTGTTAATGTTTTCATTTAAAAATAAAATAAAACAAAACGGACAAAAAAAAAATATTCACTTACATCTCTCCCTAAAACGGATTCAGATTCAAATTCGAATAATAAGAGTATTCATATCTAATTTAACAATTTTTCCTCATTTTTTAACTAAAAAATCTTTTTTTTTTCTATTTTAACTAGTTACTTTTCTATTTGGAAATTTATTCTTACAAATGCAAAGCATAAAGATCAACCCCATGCCATGCCAAAAACCTTTGAGAAAGGGAATGGGGTTTTTAAATAGATTACTCTCGGGGCTTTTTTTACCCACAAATGTTTTTTTTTTTTTTTTTTTTTTGGTTGGAGTAAGTAAAAGTTTTATGTATTATTTTTTCGTTCATTTTATTGGAAAAGAAAAAAAAAATAGAGAGAGAGAAGAAAGATAACATATTTATGTTAGGAGAAAAGGCTTCTTCTTTTTTTTCTTTAATTAAAAAAAAAAAATCTTTTGGTCAAGAGGCAATTAGTGAAAATGATGGCCACTATTGACCATGCTCAAGAATTCCAACCCACATATATTTTTTTTATTTTTTTTTTTTAAAAAAAAAAGAAAAAAGTCAAGCACGGTTGAAGGTTATCGAATTAAGTATTAAATATGTTTGGAGTAGAAAATGAAGGTGCTACATATTTAATTTTGGAGACCCGTTTAAATTATTTTGCTTTGGTCTCGTTTGGGGGTGAGAATTTTTATTTTTATTATTATTATATTCTACTATTCTATATTATATTTAAAATTATAAATATTGAGAGAACTTGATTTTTGAAATTATGTTTGGATGGTTTAGAGAACCTAAAACAAAATCAAAAAAAGTTGAATAAAACCTGAGTAAAATTTGAATTCCAAAAAATAATCCAAAACTTGTTTCTGAAAAATAATAAAATATAATTAAAAAAAATAACCCTATTTTTTTCAAAACCACTGCACATAGATGTAAAGCTGGAGTAATTTCTATCATTTTTCTTAATTTTTTTTTTTTAAAAAAAAAATTGTAAGTAAATGTAAAATGTTTTTGAGAATTGTGTGCAACAAAATGGCATAGATAGAGTAGTTGGGTCCAGATTTGATGACCAAAAGGTTTGATCTTTGTATATTCAAACCCACGTGAAGTTAAAGAAATTGAATTCTAGTGAACAAATTGTATTTTCTCAATTCTCTTTGGTGATGGAATTATTCTTCAGTCTAACCAAACAAACTTGACCTAGAAATCCTTCCCACCATCCCCAAAAAGCCACCGACGACTCAGCTTAACTTGTGTCAAAAGCAAATGCCACGTGTTTAGACTCATTAGACTTCACCTTCTTGTTGTTTAACTGGACAGTTTTTTCAAAAAGTGTTTAAAATGAATATTAGATTGACATGTGTCTAAAATACACGTAATTTATATACCCATTTTAAACACATGTTAATGTAATAAACTATTGATTAGTAGACTAAATAGGAAAAATAATTAGAATAATATTATTCTTCACGCCAATTCCATGTCGGCTAACGTGATGTGTTTAAGTAATTTTATTATGTCAAACACTTAACGTGATGTTATACGAGGTTTTTCATGTCCAACACTTATGAAACACATAACAAAGTCTAAACTACTTAAAATACGCAACATCAGTCAATGTGACGTGAATATGATAAATTAGTTATAATCTTTACTCAAATAACTAACATTTGTTCAAAATGAAGATGAGAAAAATGAATGTAAAAATTGATGTTGCCGATAGGCCAATATGGATCATGTATAAGAATGGTTCCTATGTTAGTGCTGACACTTGGGACTTCCTACGGCAGAAAAAAAAAAAAAAAAGAAAAAAAAAAAAGTATAATCCCATGATGGTCTCTTGTTTGGTTCCTTCGGGCTATTCTGAAGTAGGCTTTTTTGTTTTGGCTAGTTGTTCACCTTTTTGCTTTGGCTAGCTGTTCAAAATCGATTAACCACAGATGATCGTCTTCTGTCATGGGAATTTTCGGGTGATACTAGTTGTGTTTTCTGCATAATGAATACTAAAAGTCGTGATCACTTGTTTTTTCAGTGTAGTTTTAGTAATCGGATTTGGAGGGAGTGTATGCATCGTTGTGGTATTTCGCAGCCTCATTTTGCTTGGCAGGATGTTATGGAGGAAGGCTGTAGAAATTGGAGAACTAAATCAATGTTTGGAGTGGCCTGTCGTTTGGTGTTAAGTTCTACAGTGTATGGTGTGTGGAGAGCTTGTAATGAAGTGAAGCATGCTGCTGATCCTCATACAAAGGAGCAAATCTTGAAGCACATTTTCTGGGAAGTTAGATTTCGAGTTGCAGGAAAAGGAAAATTCAAGAAAACCAAGGCTAACATTAGCCTTTGTCATAGATGGAATATGGATATTGCTATGCTAGTTTGATGTTTGTTGTTTTGTTTTGAGCTTTACTACTCTGTTTGTAGCATGTTTCATTTGTTTGGTGGACTTTGTTTGTACAACTTGATTCTTTGAGTTTTACTACAGTTCTACTTATTCATTAAAAAAAAAAAAATTAATGTAAAAATCACATGCTTAATAAGTAAAAATGGGGCTATTCTCATATAGGTTTAGAAGAGTAGATAGGAATTCCCTTTCTTCTCGTAAAAACTTTGTTCTTCCGAGACTGGGAAAAAACATAAGCCCATTTTCAAACTATTTCCCACTCTCCCTTACCTTTTAAGAGTAAAGTTTATTGCACAACTCTAACAAATTTTTGTAATGATCAACTATTAAATATTTATAGCTCACATGTAGAAAAACAAATCTAATGGTTGATCATAAATATAGTTGTATAAAAGTTGTATAAGAATTATGCAAGAATCATTACTCGCCTTTTATACCAAAAATCATGTATCATTCCAGCTTATAGAACAAGACATTTACTCCCAACAAATCTATTAAATCGCTGCTTGTTTTAAAAACTTAAACTAATAAAAATAGATAAATTTAATAATTTAATAAATATTTAACATCATCTAGAATATTTAAAATATTTAATTGAAAAAAAATGACTGACTGAAACAATGTTCGAATTCAAGACCTTTGGTCTAATACTATGTTAAATCACCACTTATCCTAAATAGCTTAAATTTTCATTTAATTAATACTTAAAAAAAAAAAAAAAAAAAAAAAAAAAAAAGGTAAAAGAAAGAAGAAGATCAAACCCATGCCATGCCAAAAACCCATTTAAAGGCATAAATAGAAGACAGACAATTGACAAGGATTGGCAAACAAGAGTGCACCCCACAAAAGATATTGTGAGATTTAATTTCCTTCTAATTAGTCACAGTTCTTGGACTGTTATGCACCCACACCTGTTCCCAATGCCAATTATTCAAAAGCATATAGAAATTAATTAAGAACTGAAAGATAAACAACATCACTCGAATTAGTCAAATATTATTGTAAACTAAAAACAAACAAGTCACTCATCATCTTAAGATTAAATTAAAGAGACGATGACATGAAATTTTTTTCTGGCTGTATGACATGGTCTCTCTTCCAATTCAAGCCATGCTGCTGCTCCTGACTGTAATATTTCCTTGCTGAAGCAGCCTCTGAGGCCTTTGCAGCACTAGAACACTTGGACTCCCTTACCATGCTGGGAGGAATTCGCTTTTCCGCAGGATGCAGGATGCTAGATGCTAGATGCTAGATTTACGAAGGTGAATAACATGTTCATCCTCAGCCAAACTTTCTTTGTGGAACTGCAACAATCTGGTACACCTTGTGAGAATGAAAAGCATTCGGGTGTGAAGCTGCTTCAGCATACCCGGCAGAAGTTCTTGACGCCTATCATCCAATTCCTGTACTATGCTTTCACACTGAAGCCAAAACTCCCCAGGAGACGTCATGGCACAGCTACGAGCCAAAACCAGCAAGTCCTCAATAGTTTCCTGCCACTCAGGATGACTATCTGCATTTTTTTAAAGAATTCCGACCAGATCCGCTGCAAAAATAGCCAGATCATTGTTTACTTCTTCTTTTGCTTTGTCAAATTTTGCCCGTATGACAACCAATATTTCCTGCATAGAACAGCAGGGAAATAAAAAGCAAATGATACTTCCTGAAGTATATTTATCATTTGCAAGGAAATTTAATGCAAAAGATAAACTTAAGTACCTCCAAGTTATTTAAGCCTCGAGGCTTCCAAAATGGGAAAGGGCGAACGCCCTTGGAATCTAGTTCATGAGAAAAACTTTTGATATCAGCAGGAAACCTCTTTCTAGGTGCACTTGTAACACGTAGAATGGCTTGAAAACGGGGAGACTCGGACTCCTTTGGATTGTCACACTCATATGCAGTCTGGAAGCAAATATTCAAGCCATCAACTATATTGTGAAAAGTAAATAATGGATAGAAAATATAATCACTAAATCAGATAAAACAATTGCATGGTTATCATCAATAAAAATATTTTCACAAGTACCTCTGGTGTACAAACATCTGGACTGATTAACCCTCCAGACTGACCCCATGATGATTCATAGCGCGCTGGTAGGTGATTCAAAATATCAAAAGCAACTTTTGAGAAACACATAACAAATATGCCAGTTATTTAGAAGAAATGAAACCACAACTGAATCGTTTCACTAATTGAATCTATCCTAGAATGACCAAAGTTTAAATGATGCAAAAGTTCTAATCTTGCATATACCCTAAAATACAATCAGTATATTTTAATTGAAAAAAAAAAAAAGCGAGGCAAAGAAGAAGAAAGAAGATGAAAATATATGAAATGCAAAAGCAAATGCCTAGGCCCACAAGAGAAGGTCAGCAGCATGTCAACCTCTTCTCTTTCTATAAAATATGCAAATTAGACAGCAGGTCAAACGTTTGTAATTTGATAATATAACAGATGTGCAAAAGCATAAGTGGGACAAGTTATGCTCCAAAAGCAGTGTAGCATAAGTACCAGGGTAATTAATGTGACTCTAATTGAACTTGTAATAGAAAATAAAATAAAATAAAAATCATTTCCATTTCCCAAACATCTCAATTCCAGTTGAAGGAAAACACAACAAACAGGGGAAGATTTGGGAAGCAGAAATGCAAGTGACCAAGAAACATGTAGCAATTGCAACTGAAATTGTACTACATGTCATATATTACCACATTTTTCAGGCTCTCATAATTTGCATTGCTATCTTCCATTAGTTTCCATCCAAGTATCCTACTCATCACCATTCCCTCACAAATTTTGTTTTCTTATGATGGTTGGGGAAGAAAAACACCTGTAAAGCACAAACCACCTGGAACTTTTCCTATTTTTTCAATACAAGTATAAATCCCCTAGAATATATACAAATCACATTTATAAGTGAGCCATACGCTAAAAAAAAAATCAGAAACTAAGATAAGATAAAAATCCAGATATCTATATCTAGTTCAATATAACATTTTCTCTCATGGCATTTCCACCATCTACTTCTACATGGACCTAGTCACTCTTGCTCATAGATAACTTCTGTTACAATTTCATTGCTTCATTTTAAGAGTTTCATGATTTTTTTCCCTCTTGTTCAAAAGACACAGATATATAACAAATATAGTTTCTGTTAAAATATACTTTTCTGTTAAAATATACTTTTCTGTTAAAATCCTCAACCAAATGGATGACACAGATATATAACAAATATAGTTTCTGAGAATATTTGTAACCTATCCCACTCTGTTATTCCTTCATCACACCATGTGTCGGTTAGATCAAGCACAATAATAATGTACTAATATGACACCTAAATCAAACTTTTTTACTTTAATAATATAAATTTATAAAGATGTATTTACATTTAAGAAAAATTATGTCAGTCAATGCTCGGGCATTTTTCCATCTTGAGAAAGTTATACATAAAGGTAACAGTTTTAATTCTTTAGCTATAAAAGGCTACAAGATAATCAAGTTTGAGATCTTTTATCTAAATATTGATGTATTTAAAACACCAACAAATACAAGTCCTAACTATATCTCTTTTTTTCTTTTTTTTTTCTTTTTTGAATATGGTTTGGATATCATTGTTTGGAACCATATCCAAACAAAAATAATGCCCTATCATAGGAATTTTAACTTTTATCAGTACAAACTCTATATAATGAGTGACTCTCATATGATTTAAATCTCCCACAAACCAACCAGGCCCCAGTAACGAAGATTGACAGGGAGACAAAGGAGGAATTGGAGAAAACAAGGGCGCTGCTAAGATTAAACCATGAGTTAAAAAGGTAATCCACATGGCAATGGCTTTGGTAGCATCTAACAGAACCACCCATGAAATCTCTCCCGAGAATACCAAACCATGTCTATAAATACACTGTTGGAACCGATGCTCAATTCTACAAACTGGGGGCACATATAGGCCATTTTCAAGAGCTCCGTTACTCAACTTCTCTCACTATCAAAATGCTAAACTCCCAAATTAAACACAAAATCTACCTGAACATTCTTCAACTACCAAAATGCCAAATTCGCAGTTAAACAAGAACGGCATTGGACATTCTTCCCTGTATGAACTCATTTGCAAAATCCCACAAATACAAACTTAATGAAAGAACAAACAGATACAAAACATACACATAAGGAAAAACCATGGCAATAAATCGATCAAACGAACAACAATCTCTCATTAGTGCATAACCAGCAAGTAAGGCTTAATTGCCCAAACAAGTAAAAATAAAAAAGAAAACAAAAACCCATACCAGCTTGAGAGGAGGACTCCCCATTCTGTAACCTCGAGCTCCCCACTACATTGGGGCTCTGGTCCGTAGACTGCGCGTTCCCAGTGGACACACTATCCGAATTGCTCCCATTATCCACCCAATGCTCTTGGAACCCCAACATCCTACTACTCGGCCCCGCCACCTCCTTCTTCTTCCCCCCACTCCCCGAACCGGAGCCGGCATCGGCGTTGCCGGGCCTGGACAAATTGCTGGCGCCGAGCGCGGGGCCCGTGTCGCCGCCGCCACCGCCACCTCTAAACCCAAATAAGCTCTCCTGCGGCAACGGCCCAGATCGCGTGTTTATCCTATTCAATCCCAGTGACGACGCCAGTATCGGCGACACTTGCGAGAGGGGCTCCGCCGACGTAGCTTCCTTCTTCTCCTTGGACCCGGAACCCGAGACTGACATTGAAGATGAGAGAGTAGAATTTTAGAGAGAGAAAGTGAATGAATTGAATTCTAGAGAGAGAAAGTGAATGAATTTCGTAAAAGAACTCTTTTATACAGAAATTTTTTAAAAATCGATTTGTAAGTAATTTTATCCCTCTCATTTATAAAAGTGACATGCGTAATTTAAATATATAAAAAATACATATTTTTTTATTAATATTATTAAAGAAAATGTAAAAAGTACGTATAATTAAAACATGTACTTCTAAAATTCTAATAAATATATGTCAAATTTTAATAGTATTAATAAAAAAATATGTGTTTATTTAAATGACACATATCAGTCTTATATGTGGGTTGCATTAAATTTTCTACAAACTGAATTTTTAGAAATTTTTATCCTTTTGTTGAGTAAGTAGAAATTTACCCCTAAATATACCTAGTGTTTGGTTCACATGACCTAAACATTTTCCTTGATATTTATATTCTCATGAATGTGATGCTTCAAAATTTCAATTTTTAGTAATGTGATTATTTTTACGTTTGGAAATGAAGAATATGATAGAATTTCATGAAATATAAGATTTCCATTCTTGGTTGATAACAAAATTATTTAAAAATTATACAAAAAATGACATATTAGAACAATTATATATATAAGTCGTCGTTTTTCTTTCGTTTCTTAATATTTAAATTATCTAGTGGATCAAGGCTTCTACTTCCTTCTCTCTAGCGCTCTCTCCTAAGACCTAGAGTTGAAGCTTTTTCATCTGGCCCCCACTGGATCTAGAGTTTTTGTCTTCTTTCCAGTAAAAGTTGTTAGGAGTTTTTGTTCGGCTCTATGGAGTGATTGTTGTTTTTATTTCATTCTGTCCGAGTGATTTGATTTGATCCGGAATCATGGATGCCTTATCATCCATGTGGGGGAATTTTACCTTATCAGAACGAGAAGATGCAGAAGTAAAGATTAGGGATGACCGAGTTGAGCCCATCTCTTGCATGGGTCAATCTTGTCTTGTGAGAAAACTCTTAGCTGATAGAGTGGTTCCAAGAGACTACATTAGGGTTCACATGATGCGTGCATGGAAGACCATTGGGGGGGGGGTGTTTTTAAGATGCTGGGTGATAATCTATTTTTGATTGAGTTTGAAAGCTCATGGGAAAAATCAAATATCCTTGAAGGGCGACTATGGCTTTTTTATGGGAATATTTTTGCTATAATGCCTTTTGATGGTTTTACACTCTCTTCTCAATTGGTTTTCGAAAATGCAGCTTTTTGGGTAAGGATGTATAACCTTCCCTTGGCATGCATGGGATCGGGTATTGAGAAACAAATTGGGTCAACTGTGGGGAAAATTGTAGAAGTTGAACAAAATGACGGGGAGGCTGAATGGGGGGAGTATCTACGCGTTCGAATCGTCATTGATCTTACAAAACCACTTGATAGGGGTCGTAAAATCAATATCAAGAACAAGTCTACTTGGGTGATGTTCAAATATGAAAAGCTGCCTAATTTCTGTTACCACTGTGGTAAAGTGCACTATAGTAGGATGGGCTGTTCTGCAAAAAGTTTGAAGGGAGAAGGAAGCATAACTGGAGATACCCCCTTTGGGCCTTGGCTTAGAGTTTCCCCAGTTTTTCGCAGATGGAAGGGTGGCTCTGGTTCCTGGGGAAAAGGAAAGCTCGGACCTCAGTTCCAAGCCCAAGCTGTCGAAATCGGACAATGGGTTCATGGCGGCGGAGACATCTTCTGACGGTGACGGCGATTCACAGAATTCTAACCCTACTCCAGGACAGCATGATCGATGGGAGACATTGGAGGAGTGCCCGGGATCTTCAAGATCGAGCGTTATGAAACATAATTTCCGAGAGATTGATTTCCATCAGGAATTAATTGATGGCGTAACGGATGGAGCGTTACAGAAGAGGAAAGAAATAATGGCATATTCTAAGGGAGTTGAAAAGGAAACGATAGAGTATATTGGGCGCGGAAGAGAAGACGATGTGGTTTTAAATGGTCATCAAATGGGGGGAACGATTATGGAAAAGAACAAATTAGCTGAGCTACCCTCTAATGATGTTACCTTTAAAGTCCAGGATATGGGCCATGACTTATTAAAAGGCCATGGGGGTGGGCCTCCTACTCAGTATGTTGGAAATTGGGACACAAAGTTGGGCTAGATGAGGTGGTGGGTTGTGGGAGATGGGCTGCACGAAGTCCAGCTTGACTGGGGTTTGAAGGCTGCTTTGTATTTCCCATTTGTTGTCCCTAAAATTTCAGAATAGGATGCCACGCGTAAGCCTTTTATTTCATCATCCAAAACAGGAAAGGTGGAAGGTTTAGGATCTTTTTCAAAGGTCCACAAAAGGGGTTTTCTTGAAAATCTCGTGGAGGTTGTTCTC